>VZTF01008038.1:422794-538442 GCA_013397755.1 Cnemophilus loriae | reverse complement strand
TGGCGGGGCTGGAGCGGCTCTGAGGGGAAGGCTGAGGGAGCTGCGGCTGAGCAGCCTCGGGGGGAGACGGCTCAGTAATAAATATCTAAAAGGAGGTGTCAGAGGATGGAGCAGGCTCTGCTCCGCGGGCCCAGCAATGGCACCAGAGGGGCGGGCAGGGGCTGATCGCAGGCGGGTTCACCNGGCGGTGCCGCCTGAGGGAGCTTTGCTGCGGACGCGCTTTTCCCTCAGAACCCGCCCGGTTCCGGGCTTTGTGCGGCTGGCCGGGGCACGGGGGTGATGCCGCCCCTCTGCTCAGCCCTGTGGGCACACCTGAGGCGCTGCGTGCCCCTCCGGGCTCCCCGCAGCACGGCACACACCCGGAGCTGCCGGGCCGGGTCCAGCCGGGGCTATGGCGGGGCGGGGGCGGCTCTGCGGGGGAGGCGGAGGGCGNAGCAGCCTCGGGGGGAGACGGCTCAGTAATAAATATCTAAAAGGAGGTGTCAGAGGATGGAGCAGGCTCTGCTCCGCGGGCCCAGCAATGGCACCAGAGGAGCGGGCAGGGGCTGATCGCAGGCGGGTTCACCCTGAACAGAGACCAGAGAGGCTGCGGAGTCTCCTCCCCGGGGCTATTCCAGAGCTGTCTGGACACAGCCTGTGTCCTGTGCCGGCCCTGCTGGAGCAGGGAGGAGGCACCACACGGACCCGCTGTGGGCCCTGCCATGCTGACCCGCCCTGGCGTTCTGGGCTCTTGCAGCGCCGTCCTGTCCTCTGCACAGACAAGAGCTTGGCGTTGCTCTCCAACGCCCTAAGCACACANAGGTGTCAGAGGATGGAGCAGGCTCTGCTCCGCGGGCCCAGCAATGGCACCAGAGGAGCGGGCAGGGGCTGATCGCAGGCGGGTTCACCCTGAACAGAGACCAGAGAGGCTGCGGAGTCTCCTCCCCGGGGCTATTCCAGAGCTGTCTGGACACAGCCTGTGTCCTGTGCCGGCCCTGCTGGAGCAGGGAGGAGGCACCACACGGACCCGCTGTGGGCCCTGCCATGCTGACCCGCCCTGGCGTTCTGGGCTCTTGCAGCGCCGTCCTGTCCTCTGCACAGACAAGAGCTTGGCGTTGCTCTCCAACGCCCTAAGCACACACCCAGGAGAATGTAAATATATATCTAAACAAACACACATATATACAAACGAATATATATGTAATATTCACTTATTACTACGGAGTATCCATGGGAGGATCAGATTCCGGGCAACTCGTGGAACAAAAGGAGTGCCCTCTCCAATATGGCATTTAATGAACAAGAAAGTAAACAAAAAGAACCCCCCACTGCCCCAGACTGCTCCACAGCCCCCTCTGAATTCCAGTAGGAATCTCGTCATTCCCACTCTCAGTGATTTGAGTTACAGCTCCAAGTAATTAACTCCACTCTATCATGTCTGGTAAGGAAATTAGTTTTCTCACCAAGAGAATGACTTACCAGACAGAATGTTCTTCTGACAAACCCCTGGTGTAATTTGTGACCCTTTCTGGTCACCTCTTTGTTCAGAAAGGTTTGTCCCCCTCAGAATTTGTTCTAAAACTTCCCTTGTTGGGATCCCACTCGGAGCTGTGCTGCCTCTACCAACCCTTTTCTCTTTTTGGGTACAGGCACCGCATTTGCCATTCTCCTGCCCAGATCCCCGAATTAAGACAAATCCTCAGACCCCACCTGCAATTCCCTATTTAGTTCTCTCAATATTTTAAGATGGAGATGATCTACAACCTCTGCTTTTCTCAAAAAATCTGTTCACTACTGAGATGACAGCTGTCTTAACCTCTTCTCTACCCTGCTCAGGCTATACAATCAGTGCTATCCTCTTCTCCAGGCTACTAAATTCTTTCTTTAAGATAAAACCTGAACTTCTGGGCACTTGTTTTAATTTTCTGTGTGTGGTCGAGCTTAGCCAAGATTTTGGGAAGAGCTACATGTATGCTTCTTCTACATTTATGTAACCCTGAACTAGAAATTTATATTTATATTTATATACACACACACACACACATATGAAAAACCTCCTCCCAGGACATTCAGGAAGGGGATTTAGAACATATGCACTCAAAATTTTGAGGATTTAGGAGAGGAAGATGTGAGTGCCCCTTTGCTTTTTCTCCTTCTCCCACTGCATAAGTGCTGAGAACCAATATTTTTGCCAGCGATACATTTTACAATCAGTAAGATTTAAAAATCACTCTCATGAGTTAAATCCCTACCTGAAGCAATTCACAGACTCTCCTCTCGTGGGATAGGTGGGATGAACAGCACCTCCTGGGACATTTTTCCTGCATTTTCATGCAAAGCAGGAAGGCACCTTCCCAACAGACAGCAGAGGAACACGCTACAAGTGAGCAGACCTTGTCACATCAAGCCTCTGCAAATAAAGTTAAGACTTTTTCTTTTGTTCAACAGCCAGTTTTTCCATGTGCTCTAAGGTCCACATGGATTATCTTCAAAATTCTTTTGTTTCCTGGGCTTCCAGGAGAGACTTAGTTATATAAACATGAGCTCATCTGAGGTAAGATTCCCAAATACAGCTCTTTAAAACAAAACAATCAGGTGACCTTAAATCTTGTGATTCTTAGGGTGTATTTTTGCACTTGTGGTTCTGCTGGTAGCTCCCCATTTGAAATAGCTGGAGTGAGATAGAAGTGGGATAAGGCACCTCGTGCCCTTTCCAGAAATCAGCACTGCAGGTGTTATTCAAAATAAATATTAAATCTAAAGGTGACCTTCAGCCAATTGTAAAAGTAGAGAAAATCTTCTCTGGGTGTGCAGCCTCATTTGGCTTCACAGAAACTGCAACAGTTGCAAGGAAGATGTGGGATTATCCCAGATAAAATCCACATCTTTAAATTTAACCCTGACCATGAGGAGTTTCCTGCTAAGACACCTCTCACACAACTTTAAAGGGAGTCAGACTCCTGCACAGTTCAGGAAGCTGTGAAGTGTCACTGCACTGTTCAAAACTACTGGCACAGGCTGCAGAAAAATCCCCAAGTCCCAGCAGCTTTGGGGTCATTTAAATCAGGCTCATCATCGCTGGTTCTTCTCGAAAAACAAATTGTTGGGTGTTTAAAGAAAGGAAGGTGGTGGTGACTCACCAGTGGCAGAGGCACTCTGGGCATCGGGGAAACGTCATCCCCAAGAGCTGCAGGCTGAAGGCCAGAGCGAGGCTGACAGCAGCTGAGATGGCTCTGGCACTGGTCCAAAACCAGCTAAAAGAAATCAGGAAACTGTAGAAATCAGGAAAGAAATGCCAGTTTTTACAACAACTGCAGAAAACCTCACATGTACCAATTTCACTGAGATGCTCCTTCCTGTGAGAAAATGCTTTAAAAAATCACTCATGGTAGAAAATGCTCAGTTGTCTCATCCTGTAAAAAAAAACCACAACTGGAAAATGCAGTTTGTCTTTCCAGTGCTGAATGTGAAAGCGCCTGGATTACTGTCTGAATTTTGAAATTATATTCTAACCCAGAAAACCAAAGTTGCATGAGTTACTTCCCCACTGTTCATTTCCAAATTTTGCTTCAGGTGTAACACATGTGAGCCTTGGAGCTGTGGGGAAAGTCAGCTACAACCCCTGCAAACTGCAGGAAGCCAAACCCTGGGCAGAGGCAACTTTTCAAACTGCTCTGAAGCCAGGGCATGTAAAATAAAGGTGTGACCTAATTGTCAGACATATTTATATCTGGGTAGGTTACACGTGGTTTCGCTTATCAGTGACAGAGATCCAAGAAGATTTGATAATCCATGAGCTAAAATGGGAACTAAACCCAACCCTGACTGGCTCCTGAGTTCCTGCTGAGCTAAAAAACCTTGTGAGCCTCAAGGCTGGCCCATTTTTGTCCTTTCTTGTAGGAAAACACAGCAACCTTCCCTATCTCAATCCTATCTTGGCCTATCACACGCTGTACTTGTAGGTAAGGAGATAAATCTAATCTAAAATGCTAAATGTGATCATATCAGATTTGGGCTGTCTGTCAAAAATGCTGCACCCCAGCTCAGAGGAGCCAGGCAAAGCTTTCCTAGAACATGCAGGGAAGATTGGTAGTGACCTACGAGCCAGTTGTGCTTTTGTTATGAGCTTTAAGAACTCTCCACTGTGTGGGAGAAGCTGCCACATTTACACATAAACACCTTCCCAGAAACCCCAGGAAAAGCTCTTTTTTGTTATTTCAGCAGGACTCTGTGCTGGGACTCCTGCATTTCACAGGAGTTCGTGCACACACACAACGGTCCTGCCATTCCTTTATCCACATAACCTGTGGGTGCTACCTTGCAGTGGAGAAAGTAAATTAAGGAAACTGCTAGAAAACACCGATGTAAATCAGCAGAGCTCTAATGAGGCAGGTGGAGCTGTGTTTGAACGTTCAGTTTTAAGATTTCTCTTCAGCTCTCAGACAAAAGTTAGATTAAGTCAATTATCCTCCCATTAATATTAAACCGAAGTGGATTGACTTTTTCCCTCCAGGTTTCCCAGCTTGTTTTGTCCTACCCGGCAGTACCAGCCCGGCCAAGCTGCGCACGGGCTGTTGTTTGCTCTTAGTCATCACCTGCATCTGCTCACTCAGATTTCTCGTTTGTCCCATCCCCCACTGGAACATTTTATCCTAATTTAACGTGGAAACACGGGCAGGATATATGGAGAGTGCAACGAGGTCTGACAGCACAGATTGCAATTAAAGCTGTTTAAAATAGCACAAAACTGTTAATTGCCACCGAGTGAAAAATTGGCCATTTGCAGCAGAATTGGTCTCATTATTACGTTCTTTGTAAGGATTTGTAAGGATTTAGGGACGTTCAGGGAGCGAGTGCTGGCACCATTAGAGGGTGCTGGAGTCCACACAATCCCAATCCACACCCAGCTCCAGAGCTGCTCGTTCTCCACGGGGACAGGAGAGTCTCAGAAAGGCAAATCTGGGGATGAAAAACCATAATCTTGTTTTGTCACGTGTATAAGCCTTGCCCAAATATCGATTGAAATATTTCCCCATGACTATTGTCTTCACAGACTCCACGAAGATTCACATCTGATCAAATGCACTTACAAGGTAGAATTAGGTAAAAAGTGCCATGAAATACCATTTCCTATTTTCTAAATTCTTCATTTTGCACCCTAACTAACATCCTTCTATTAAGACAGCTGATATATATCTTTCCATATCTTTTAAAGGCAAAACATTAACACAAATATCATTGTACAAACCTACAGCCAACCTGTTTTACTCATCCTTCCTCTTCTCCTGGGGTCACCAAGTGAATCCTGAATTTTTCTCACAGACATTTGCTATTTGACACTGGATTGACCACAGTAGCCGGCACTAACTGAGTCTGCTGACCCAATGGAGGGGTCTTTTTCCCTTGCCTCTATGAAGAAAAAAGGTGGCTTTCCTCACACAGTGCCCTTAGAGAAGATGTGGAGAGAAACTCTACATCCATAGAGATTCCTCTTAAATCTCTGGCTTTTCAGCCAAAGGAGCCCTTGTCCCATGTGGCTCCCTCAAGGGAAGGGATGGGATGGATGCTGGGACAAACCCCGGCTTGCTACAGTGGTTAAAACAATCTTGGAATCACAGATTTTAGGCTGGAAAAGACCTTTGAGGTTTTTGAGTCCCACTGGTCCCAGGTGAGTGTGTGCTGCTGCTCCTCTGGGGCTACACCACCCTCTGTCCCTGACATGTTTGTGCACAGAAAATCCCATGAGAGGAACACAAATAAGAGAAAATGCTGCTTTCCAGTGGTCTCAGTCAGTGCAGCTCTCTAAAACAAAGCAGGAGCATTTCCCAAGCCCCAGGGCTCCACCAGCCCAGAGCCCTGCTGCAAACCCTGACTTTGCTCCCACGGAAGTGGGAGCAGTGTCTGATGGAATAAATATGACAGAAATCTGGTCTTTTTGACCCAGTTCCTCCGTGGATCCCATCCTTACACTTCTGTGAGCGTTGCAGCAGGATACCCAGTGTCTGGTTTCTGAAATAGCTGCCTTCTAGAATTAGTTTTTTTTAAATCTGTGTTTTTTGCAAACACTCTCTGGTATCCTTTTTCCCTCACTTTACTGAGTTTTGAAAGCAGATAAACACACTCTCAGCCAATTCGTTATTTCTTTATCTTTTAAAACAACACGCTGTGGAGCTTGGAGTCCTCTGACTGTGGTGAAGCTTCAGCAAAACTGGGTTTTTAATTTAAGTCTATGCCATCTTTCAAGAATGAGATGTACACAGTTATGATTTCTTAGAGTTGTGTTTTAAGGCAGAAAAATAAATGTACAGTCCCAGAGATGCAGAGAAGAAAATGACATTTTTGTAACCCCACAGGTTCTGTAAATTAATGTTTTTTTTGCAAAAAAATTGGTTTTCTTTGTACCTGGTGGCCACGATTTCGGAGTTGAACAGCAGTGCTGAGTGCAGCCAGGCAGCATATGCCACGTGTAATTTTTTAATTTCCTGGTTGCAGCAATTCTTACAGGCACAATAGCAGGTTTGTTTACTTTTTGTTCTTCATCAGCCCTTTTATTAACATTGTTAGATCTCCTGACTGCACCTGGCTGGGCAGTGACTGAGCATGATGGCATCTTTGCCCTGGGCTCTTGGAGACGGTGCGTATGGATGGGGAAGGCAGCAGATAATATGGATGCAAATTTCAAATTACTGGTTTTATCCCCCAGGCACTGGAGGAGCAAAAATCTCAAGGAAATCGGGAGAACAACGTGGCTTTGAGTTCCTACTCAAGGTATAGACTTGAAAACACTGCTCGTGGTCCTTGCAGGATTGTCCTTTGCAAAATAATGGAACACAAATGTATTCCAGTGAGGAGAACCTGCACCCTGGGGGTGGGAGCTCAGGCCCGAGGCACAGCACCACAGATCTGGGTTTGCCAGGCAGAGCCTGAGGAAGATCCTGCACAGGATCAGGACACCAGAAATCCAACCCCGTGGTCCTGCTGCTGAGCCCCTGCTAAGGATCCCTGGCACAGAACTCCCTCATCTGGACTAATCAGGGCGAGGAGGAGCTGTCCTTAATGAACCAGGGGAGGCATTTCCAGCATTTGACTCAAGTTCTCTTGCCTACAGAACCACTCATACGGAAAAAGCAACTGTCTTTTTCTATTTATGTAACTTTGCCTTATCTTACTGGAGTTTTCTTTTTTCTTCAAAGGGTTTCACACGGATAACGCCCTCCCTGCCCCACGGGACAGAGCTGGTGTGACTCCAGCAGCTCGCTGCTCTTCAGCCTCTGAAAGTAAAACACAAATGGAACCTTCTGAGCTGATTTCTCAGGTTTTGCATTTCCCAAGGCAGAGTCTCCCCTGGGGCAGCAGTGTCCATTCCTTTACTACAGTGATAAGTGCTGCTACTCCTCCACTGTCATGACAGAAAAATAAGCTTTGTTTTAGACATTTTTGTTTAAATCAATGCCATCGTTACTGACCATGGATTTTCTTCCTCCTTTTCTCACAGATGCATGCCCATCTCCTGGAGGATGCTCCACTCTCATTTACGTCTGAGGTTTCTTCCAAGCTTCAGAACCTGTGCCAGTCTGGTGATTAGTTTGAAGAGAGAATTAATTAAATTGGATTGCTAGAATGAATTCCACAATACCCTGCGAAGTCTGATATTTGTAATCAACTATGGAACTGTTGCTAGGATACTGGAATTGTTGATTTTTTGGGAAAAAAAAAAAAGATCTATTCAAATATTTGCCTGTCTAAAGCTATGAATCCAAGATATACAAAAGTTTAGCTGGTCCTGTGAACAATTTTTTAGTGCTTTCATTTATAATATATTAACTCCTGACTCAGAACACATATGGAAAAGCCCACAAGAACCTACTACTACCTGTGTAAGATATATTCCTATAGAGAAACATGTTACAGCTGATGAGTTGTTAATTCCATGACCTTTTTCCTCTGCTGCCCTATCAGAGCAGCAAGGACACACAGAAGACAATTAACATTTATTAAGAGTGTTAGATTTAGCTTGCATATCTGGCAGTGACACATCATCCCCCACAGCATAAAGACATTTATAACACTGAAATATAAAGGACTTGGTGATGGAGCTTGTACCACCTCAACCACAACAACTGCACCAAAGTTCAGTGTTTACCCTCAGTTTTACCACGTTCTTTTTCTCAGTTTCCTACCTGTGGCCCCACGGAAATCCCTGAATAGTCCTACTCCCTCTCCAGAACTCAACTTCAATTACTTTCAGCAAGTTTTCTCATCCTTAATTGCCATTTATCCAAGTTATAATTATTTAATCCTTTAATCTCTTGTCAATCATGACAATCTTCCCCTCTGTTTTTCTTTTCACGACGTTCAACCATCCCAGCAGTGACAGACAGACCCCAGCATGACTGTGGTGCACACAGGGAAACATTTTCTAGTGGGAATCATCTCAGGATGTGTCTCTCAACTGTCCTTAGCAGACTCTGCCCTGCTCTGTCCATAGTATCCCAAGGGATGAATTGTTCATTTTACTACATTTTAGAGATAACATCCATTTTCTTCATTATTATTTTGCCTTCATTTCCAATACATTTCCTTTGCTTTCATTGTCTGATAGAGACTTCGGGGTAGAGAAGCTGGAGGTGTAGAGAAATCCACAACTGATGAGGTGTAATTAATCAATCAGAAGAAAAGACCACTTTATCCACGTGGCTTTATTCCTAAACTTATTTTTAGCTCTCAGAGAGTTGGTGAAAGCCTGGTTGCACAGAAAGTGATTCCCAAAACCGTTATTTAATTCTTCACCTCTGTTTCTCCATCACTTTTTTTCCCGTTCTTATTCCATTAATGAGATACTAAAGAAGATTTGGTGAGTATTGTGTAATTTAAATTGTTCTCTATTCCTAGCACACTATTTCTCTCTCTTGAGCTGCCATGGGATCTGTCTTAGCTTCAGCCCTGAGTAACAGCAAGTTCTATTCACTGGGATACGACTGAGTCCATCAGCCATGAATGTTTTGTTCTCATTGTTATGAATCTCCAATAAATCCATTTCACATAAAACTAGGACACTTTCAAGTACCTGACATTGTCACTTTTAGCCTTCAATGTACAAAAAGATACAATAATAGTGCAGTGACTGCTGCTGGTTAAACCCACCTTTGACAGCCCACGTCCCTTTTCTCTTGCCTGCCACGAGCTCCAACTCCTCTAAACCGTGACTGCAAGGGATGTGATGGGTGTTGGGAATTACGGCTGATGACCTTGAGAAAAATGCAATTTATTGTCAATTGTCCATTCGAATCTGTGGGAAAAACAAAATGCTTTTCTTGAAATGCTGTGTGAAAAAACACAGTTTTGGCCCCAAACGTTCGGAACATAATCTGAGCACTTGATTCGCTCTTCCCTCGCAGTGCCGATGAGCCCCCAGAGTGCTCATAAATATTGGCAGGCCAAAGGAGGCAGGGTTTTGCCAGCTTTTTTCCTGCTCAGTTGTAGTGAGTGTTTTTAACATAGCGATACATAACAACGCCCTTAATGCTGTTCCTTGGAACTTCAGCCTGAAATTCTGTTTCAACTCACTGAGGTCCTAGGACACGGAGATCAGCTGGAGATGTTGCTGCCAAAAAATAGCTCATGCATGTGCTGGTAGACCCCAGGAAGGGGGGGGCTCTGCATTTCAAACAGCTGCTCTTCAACTGGAGCAGGAGGAGAAAAAAAAAGAGGTTTTGCACTTTCCAGTTTTATTCACTTTTGTTCCACGTACATCAGTGAGATTTGCATTTAAATGTAGAGTTTAAGGTACCAGAGTTCTAAAATTCCTATAAGACCAGTTTTTGTGTCTGTACCAAGCTCTGTTCAGACTGAGATGTACATGGGAGAAAGCAGCTGACACACACTGTAGACATATCCTCCTAAGGCATCACGGGAGGCTTTGCTTTCAATAATCAATTCATGGCCAGTTCTTTAATATGTTGAAATCTAAAATGTCATTTCAGCTCGACTGATTTTTACCTCTTTGTCTGGACACTTTCCAGATTAGCACTCAGGTTATTTAAAGAGAAGTCCTGTGAGTGAAGAAATGAGATGGAAGTGGGGATGTATAACTTATTTTATCCCCATGGTTACATTAATCACAACTTCTGATCTTCTCAACCCCTGATCTCCTTCCCAGCCATCAGTTTTTCTCATCAAGCCTGTTCCTCACCTTTGTAGCAGGGCACAGTTTGCTTCCTCACACCTTCTGCTAGGACCCCACATATTTTGGGATACCTGGAGAGAACAGAGGCAGTGGCTGCACTGCACCAGGGGTGACAGCTGGATCCTGAGCACACTGAGTGGAAGTTTGTGAGATGCTGGCTGCCATGGAAACGGCACAAATCCCAGCCCAGACCTGGGACCTGCCTGGATCCTCAGCACATCAAATCACAACTTGTGTGTTTAAAGCACTGGACTAGAAGCTCAGAGTTGCTGTTTTGTTCAGGCCCACAGCCCACTCATGGAATATTATCCTGTTTTTCACCCTTCTAGTTTGGTTGAAGTTCTTTCTCCTAACAAAACCTTTTAATCTCAAATTGAAACCATGGCTAGTGCAGCCTTCTGAACGTCTAATGAGATGTGGCTGTGGGAATCCTCAAGACCAGTGAGTTTGAATCTTAAAACATATTTGTGTTTATGTAGAGGAAATATGAGAAGGCATATTTTGACTAATGGTATCACCCTAGAGAGAAACACACTTGTTATAAATATGTTCCATTGCAGTTGCTGGAAATCTAACAAAATTGCCATAAACAGGACTTACATCAATGTTTCTGCTTGACCTTTCTGGGAGAATAAAAGTACCTTCTGGGAATGCAAAACAAATGAATTTTTTGGAAACAAAATGAGTCACACAGCCCTTCCTCTTTATAAAATGGAGCCCTGATATAGCTGCTGCTTAGTAACAGCTCCTCCAAACGATCCATAAAACACCAGATGTAAAGGTGCGCACGTGTGCGGCTCCACTCCAGGCTCTGATGCAAAACTCAGAAACACTCACGCTGAGGGCAGAAGAATTGGAGATTTTAGATGAATAGCAGTTTCAAAATGAGAACCATGCCCTTCCAGCCATGGATAAGCTGCGCAACCACCTCCCCTGCCGTGGTTTCTGCTGGGTGATGCGGTGGAGCTGCGATAGCTGTTGCATCCCATCTCCCAGTTAGCTCTCGTCTGCATTTTCCCCTTAGGGGAAAGATGTCCTGTCTGGCACTGAAAACCTGCTAGAAATAGTGTGATAAAAACCCACACGTTTTGAGAATGTGGTTAGCCTACGAAAACAACTATTGGCACCAGAAAAATTGAATATATTTAATAGGACCAGACGGGTACCGAGACACTTAATGCAAATAATAGACAGTGTTTCTGCCCATAATTAAATATCACAGATAAATGTAAATGCAGAACTGAACTAGCACTAAGAAAATTGCACTTTCCCCCTTCAGGCAGTATTCCAAACAACCTGTTAAACTGAATTAATTATCATGATCCACAGAATCCTGAGTTGGAAGGGACCCACAAGGATCATCGAGTCCAGCCCCTGGGATCCAAATTAAAGTACTTTATAATATCTTGTACAAATAGATGAAAAGACTCTTTAGTACTGCTACCGAATCCCATTTTTCATACCCATTCCTAGCAGCAGATGCAGAATGTTCACATAAGAATGCCATTTGCCTAAAAGTGTAACAAAGCTCTTGGGGACTCCTCACCTCTGTAGCCGGTGGCCACTGAAGCAGTTTGGTCCCTTCCTCAGCTCCTCTCGTTGGTGAAATCAGAAACTTGAATCCTTCTTTGCAAAATACAGTCCCTCAGACAGTTTCTTCTAAAGAAGGGAAATAATTTAAACCCAACTGGAATTTCTGATGCATCTGTTACCCAACAATCTCCCCAAAAGATGATACTGAGATCACCACGTTTGTCTTGCAGAGCCTGACAAAGCAGAGCGAGTGACTCCCGGCCCCACTCCCAAAGCATCCTGAGCAGATCCTGCTCTGGCAGGGCAGCTCTGCAGCCAGCCCAGGGCATCCTGAGCAGATCCTGCTCTGGCAGGGCAGCTCTGCAGCCAGCCCAGAGCATCCTGAGCAGATCCTGCTCTGGCAGGGCAGGTTTGCAGCCAGCCCAGGGCACCCTGAGCAGATCCTGCTCTGGCAGGGCAGGTTTGCAGCCAGCCCAGAGCACCCTGAGCAGATCCTGCTCTGGCAGGGCAGCTCTGCAGCCAGCCCAGAGCCTGCCAGCCACAGCACAGCTCCAGTGCAGCTCTACCTTGGCTCTTCCTCGGTGCCTGCTGCCAACTGGCCCTGTCACCACGCAGAGCCGAGCCTTTGCTCAGCCCTCTGTGCCACAGGCAGAGCCAAAGGCTGACTCTCACCCCCTCCAGAGTGAAATCCCATCCTTCACACAACTCATGCACTGGTGAGTGGGGGTTTACAGCAGTGCTTGTGCAACCCCTACCCAACACAGGCTGTTCAGATTTTCCAAAGCCTTCAGTAGATAGAGTCATTCCTGCTCACCCCATCCTACAGCTCCCCTCTCCTTCCTCTCTCTCTGCACATCCACATGTTAAAATTAAGTGGGTCTTAACAGGTCCGTAAGTGGGATATACCCAAGTGTTTCCAATTTACCCTCAGTGAAGCTGAATGAAAAACATTTGAAAATGAAATTCTGGGTGAAATCTCACAGCATTGCTGCAGCATATGGAGCCAATTTCAAATAGCACTTTGATAATGTCATGATCTGTTAGAAAGTGTTCACCTTATACCACAGATATTACAAACTCAGTTGCCTCACTCAGTGTATGTTCATCTTATGATCCATAAGAAAGCTATTTAGTGGATTGTGAAATATGAACTTTGGCCAGAGCTAATTTAAGAGAGATCGTTACACTATGGATGGTGCAGCTTGTTTCTTCTGTGAGTTTTATGTTATTCAACTGTTCACAGCTAGTAAATTCACATCTAATAAGCTGCAAAAGTTATCAGATGAAGCACAGCTCATTGTAATCCCCACATGAAGCAAATAACTGATAAAAAAATTAGTTCCAGCATGTGTTACAAATATTTTTGCAAACAGCATCTGATAAAGGAATTGGCTTTATTAGCAACTAACTCATTCACACAATGGAGAAAATGCAAAAATGTGTTCTATCTCTGCAGGCCACAGCATTTCTCAAGTGCTTATGAGGGAAAAAAATAGACTTAACTGGAAACAAAAGCACATATAGACCACATCTCCTGGCAGGCACAGACCTTGGCACTGGGAATGCAGCGGTGGGAATACGCCGAAATAGAAGGGATTTGCAGGATGTAAGGCACAGGCAAAAAGGCATTTGTGTAATATCAACCTTGTCAAAGAAAGTAGGAAATTTACACCCCACTTCTCGAGACAAAGAGCCAGTGACTCCCACCACGAGTCCAAGTAACTCCTGGTACTGTCCAAGGGCTGGCCCAGAAACCAGGGCAGACGTAAACACAAATCTGTGCTGGGTTGGGCTGTCCCCTCTGCCCGGGGCAGGGAGCGTGGTGTGGAGCTGGGACCTGCCTGTGCTCCTCAGGAGATCCTCCAGTGTGCAAGCAGCTCTTCAGAGCCTCCTGACCCCACAGGAGCAAACTGCACCAACCAGGAGCAAACTGCACCAACCAGGAGCTTACACAGAGGGTCTGGTCTCACGCACCAGGAAGGATGCTCAAGGATGGAGCTGAGAAAGGTTAAACCATTCAGAAGAGCAGGGTCCCCAGCAGTTGTTTGGGGCTAAAGGTGTCTTGGAAACATCTGCCACATGCAGGGATTGCTCCAAGCACTGAGCAGTTTCAGGGGAAGGCACCAGGTGTGTGTAGAACCAGGTAAATGTGCTGACATGAGAACGAGCACTGAACGATCAGTGCTGTGTCCTGGGAACCTCACTCGCTTTTTCTCTTGCTTTTACGAGCTTTCACTATTGTTAGAGGCAGCTGGAACAAGAACAAAGAAAGGTATTTCAAGTTTTAACCCTCAGAAAATCAGCATTAAGCCTCGTACTAGGGACAGCCTCACACACCAGAGACGGTAGAAATTGTGTTTGGATTTTCTTTCCCCTTCTCTAAGTCAGCCCTCAGCCTGCAGCAAGGCCACAGGTTCCTCAGGTATCAGCAGGAGCAGCCCCTTTCCTCTGCCTCATTGCTCCTTCACTCCAGCAGCAATTCCTCTGCCTCTGAAGTCCGTCAGCTTCTCTTGCCAAAGAGAAAGGAATGACAAAAGCGTTCAAAGAAAAAGAAAAACAGAGAGATCCCGAGCCTCATGTGTGACATAAAGCAAACAATTCACATGATCTTTATTTTTGTAACCCTCGTCCTCCTCTCACCCTCATGCCTGTTGTTATCACTCAGCATGTTATTGTTATTACTTCAAATTTGTTTTTAAAAGTGCCTATCCAGTGCTGGAGGTGCCTGAATACACACTGAAAATATACAAAACACATGTCCAACTCAGACCCTGCGTTCCCCGAGGAAGGGCTGGTATCCCTGCCGTGCACTCAGCACACTTATGGCATGAACAAATTATGAACAATAATAATAAAGAATAACTTGTGCCTATTTATCTGTTTGGTCTATGAAACTGATCTGTCAATGACCCTGAAAACTCTCGGTGACACGCACTGTGGTGGAGTTAAAACCAAGTTGCTCTTTCCATTAATTTTTTTTCCAAAAGCTTGAGTCAAAATCCCAGGGTAGGTGACACGGGGCGACCCTCCTGCTTTTGATGTGAATGGGAAAGGATTTGTCTTTTTATATCAAAGCTAGCTGGGAAGAGGAGGTGGGTGGCCATGAAAGGGAAAAGCCATGAAATTATCTCCATTGGTTTATAAGAAACAGCCACTCGATGGGATTTTGGGAGGGGGAGACCTTGTGAAAAATGTGCTGGTGTGATTCCTCTGGAGGCCGGCACATCTGAGCCAAGGCTGGGATGGAGCAGGGGGGGCAGGAGAAGTTCTTCCCTTAATTGAGAACACACTTGTTTGCAGAGTTCAATGTCGGGAACTCCAACATTGTTTTGAAAATCCAGAGCACTGTGTAGGTGTCGGAATTCAGAGGAGGCAGAACAAAACCGGGTGGAAAAAGGCAGCTGTGATGATTTAAGTCTCCGAACACCTTTAGCCGGTTCCCTTCCTGCGCCCCACCAACCGGCCCTGGCTCTCGGCTGAGCTGGGAGAGGCAACCCCGGCTCCTCCCGACCTTCTCCAGCACCTCCTTCCTCCTGCCCACACTCAGCCTGGTCCCCTGGGGCCTCCCACAGCCCCTTCCCGGGCTGCTGCTGCTGCTGGAACAGAGCACAAACCTGGCACAGGCAGCCCTCGAAACCAAAAAGCCCTTTAGAAATCCAGGTAATTTTCATTACTAGGACAACGTTTCTATACATTAGTGGGAGTCCTGTTAAAAGATGGACAATCCGTGGAGAGAGGCTGGAGGTAATTACCATCCTCACGTGTTTCAGAGTTCAGTTGCTGCTGCTCTGGTGCAATGACAGCTTTGTGTTCCTGCTCTTGAGATCAACAGGTGAAGACAAGGTAGTTCCGCAGAACTCCAGTCGGATTAAATTTACCTAAATGTCACCCTTATCTACTGGATGTCTTTTTAAATGCATCGCAACACTGAACAGAGGAAAACATTGTAAGAAATGAGACTTTTACTCAAAGGTTATAATAGTCCTAGTCCTAATCAATAAACTAATGGACCTAAGTCAAGGTATTGAACTAGGATTAGCTGGAAATAGGTGATTGTTATTGAAAGCCAATTATACTGCCCAGGTATGGCCAGTTCTAATGACCAGGTCCAGCTGAACCAACTGAACCAGTGCTGCAACCACCATATCATTCTGATCAAAATATCCTAAATAATTTTTTTTTTCCCCTAAAATATGTAATTTTGCCTGTTCAACAGTCATTTCTCTTTACAGAAAGTAAACTCTCTTTTGTCACAGCTGACCTGGCAGCAGACCAATGATACAGAACTTCTGACTTAAAGAGAGACAAGCAGGTACCACTGTGATAAAGGATAAAAGGCACAAGGCAGACAGCCAGGATCAGGTTGATGTGATGGATTCTTCTGCTTGAGTCTCTTTATCTCATTTTTTATATCTTGGCTCTCCTCAGTAACAAATGTGGTTCCTCCTTCCCATCACTGTACAGTTTCACTTCCATTTTATCAGAGGAATTCAGCCAGAAGAGAGAAATTAGGAAGGAGAACATTCTGACTGTGAAGATAATTAAGCAGAGTTTTACATAATAAATTAAACTACTAAAGCTCCTGAAGTCTCAGCTGGGGTGAGCCAGCAGAACACCAAGGGCTCAGGGACAGACCATTTCCTCTGCAACACTGAAGGACAAAATGCAGCAATCTCTGCTTTGATCACACCTTGGGGATCCCAGCAGGTACCTGGAGCTGGGTCATGAACCTCTGGCACCAACACACCCTCTGATCTCGTGCATGCCCTTCTTGCCAAGCCAGGACAGGCAGGACACGCTGCCACCAAACCCCACTTTCATTTAATTGTTATAACAACACTAACGTGAACCTTAAAATTCACAGGAAGATTTTCTTTTTTTGCTTTATCTTAAACGTTGCTATGCAGGAAGGAGAAATACTGTGGTACCCAAAGACATGTACAACTAGTTCTCACCTAAAGTCATCAAGATATTTAGAAATAAAAAGCAGTATGACAAATTTCTGACATAAATAGTAATTTATCTAAATAATTGGGAGAAAAGGCTGGATTATTTCATTAAATGCAGCTTCTGGTATTGCCTTGTGGGTTGGTTTGGCTTGGAATCAAATTCATTTTTCAGATTTAAAAACCCTCTAACTTTCAGTCCAAAAGCTGACATGTTTGCCCGTCTCTTACAACCACTAATTTATGTTTTGTCGGTTTAAGGGCCAGAGTGCAAACAAGTTCAATGATCTTTTTAGTTTGAATTTAAAAGCTGAAATCATCTCGCAATGTTTTTGTAGGCAACTCAGTAATATTTAGCATAACTGCTTGTTTCAAACAATGCATTCATGTAATGGAAAAAAATAGGAAGAAATTGCATTTATGCCTAATCTGATTGTAAATGCTCTTGTTATGCTCAGATATAACAATCAGATAGGGGTGTTGCTCTACTAACATTTATGAGGAGGTTATCAGTGTAACCAGGCTGTGGAGAGAGGGCTTGAAGTGAAGAAACTTCATCCAAACTTGTGGTATTTCAGCTCTGAATTTCTCATCCCCTTAGGGGTGAGGCTGAAGGATATGGAATCTGGATCCAGTTCCCAATTTTGTGGCTTGGTCTCTTTTCCAGTTCCCGCAGAAACATGTTCATCAAGATCTCCTGACATTTCTCTGCATTTTTTTCTTCCTTTCAATGATAATTTGAAGCAAGCCCTGCCCTTTCCCCCATAACATTATGCTTTTTACATCCCTGCAGCATGTAAACACTAAAAAATGCAAGCATAGCAACTCAGCAAAATACATAGAAACAAATGTCAGCAGAACAGCTTTTTTCCACGATTTTATAGGAGCTCCACAGAGCCGGGGTTGCACACGCAAACCAGAGCAGAGTTCCACAGAAACCAGAGAGTTCCTGTCCTGGTGAACAAAACCACTGTGGTTCTGTGCTCTGAGATTACTGGACAGGAGATTTCGGTCCCTCTAATGAATCATTCTGCAACACTGGCTCTGTGTGCAGTGCTAATTATGGTGATTACAGAAGTCAGTGCCTGGAGAATGTGGGTAAATCTTCATGGAAATGGGTAGTCTGACTCCTAAAAAATTACCAGTCCTTTAAAAATTGCTCCAATAAAAGGAAAATGTGGACGAAAAAACAGGCTCCCTTCCAAAAGATGGAATCAAAGCCCTGATACCTTTTATCATTGTTTCATCATAGCTAGTAAAATTTCCGTAATGATCCGAGGACACTGAAGCCTTTTATCTGTGATGAGTGACACAGCGCTGTGTGTCTGGAGTCACAGAGGTAAATACAATACGTGCCTGTGACAGCATCTCCAGAAACAAAAACAAACAGAGATCCAGTTACAGGTGAATGCTGGCATAATCCTAAAATTGTCATTTCCCCTTCCAAGCTGTGCACCTTCCCAACCACCAAAACCACCACTGACCAGTCTACTTTAGCTCCTGCCTGAGCTCCTGCAGAAAGCACCCTCCAAAATACCCTTTTTTTGTGTGTTTAATCACCAAAGTAGCCTCATCATTTAATCAAAAGCCTCTGCTTTAATCAGTGATCACCTTCCACTCCAGGCTCACAAGGAACAGAGAGCATTCCTCTGTAACGAGCCTCCCTCCTGAAAAATGAGGGATTGTGCAGACACTGAAGGCTGAAATTCTCCCAATTTGCCCCAAGGGATGCCAAGTGCAGCTCAGACAAGTACAAAGGGAACCTGTTCTTGCTGCTTTTCAACTGTGGCCCTACTTCAATTGCCCCGGGGGTTTCACGTTTCATTCTCCTAAGGTTACTGTCTCAGGCTTTTCTGTAGAAAACATTAAGGATGCAGGCCTTGCTTTAAACCAGCTTCCCTGGGAATAAGACTGGGCTCATAATCTTACAGTAACAACTCACATGTTCGGTATTGTCCCTTTTCCATGCGTGGATCACACGGCCAGGTCTTTAGAAAGAGCTCCTAATTTAATTTATTGAGATATATATGCGCACATAAACACACGCACACACACCCACGGAATGGAAAGAAGGTAAAATCCAATAAAACCAGCGCTTCATACTGCACAAAGACTTATACTCTTAAAATTTCATGTTATTCTTAGACTTTTCATTAAAATTCTTGCAACAATCTTAGAAGGCACAAGCCAGTAACAGATCTTATGCAGGAGGATCATTTGATCCACTGTTGAAATGCTGCCACTTCGGAGTGGAACAGAGCATCTGGTTTACACATTAGAATAGCTGGGGACACGAAATGAACGTTCTTATAACCACCTGAAGCTGTAAAGGAAAATGTAGGTAAAAGGAATTTTAATTAGCCGAATCCCTCCAGCAAGAGCCCTGGGAACGCCGATGGATAAAGCAGGTAAGCTCAGCTGCTGATGTTTTGCCTCTTCTGACAAGCCCCAAAATCCTTTCATCTTGCCTCTGAAAGATGTTCTCACCTAGCTCAGCTGAAGACCAAAAGTCTGCTGAGGCTGTAGAACTGTGCCAGTTTAAAGAGGGACGAGTGACAGCAGTGCTGTGCTGGCCACGGTGGCTGTCCCTGGAGCTGAGCTGGCTCCTGCGTGTGGCTCAGGGACACCACGGCCTTTCTTATTCNAAAAAAAAAAAAATTAAGCATTTGTGAGACAGAAAAAGAGAGAAAACTGATTTTCAAGGGTGGGCAGAGTGCAGGCTCTTGTTTCCCTCCCCTCCCTCCTCTGCTTTGACAGACCCAGGCTCTCTCCCCCTGAACACAAGGATCCCATAACAGATCCCATAACTCCAACTGGAAAAGGCTGCTGTTCCCAGCGGGGCAGAAGATGAAGAAAAAAATTACACCCCAGCCTGCTCTGTCTCCACACAGAGATGACAAATCCTGGCTGGGGTGATCCGAGACGTTTCATACGGTCTCCAGCAAGTTCAGCTGGATCCCTGGGTCCTCACTGGCACTTCAAATGTGTCCCAGCCAAAAAAAGAGAATATTGCCAGCACGGCCTCTCAGCCAGCAGATGTGCAGCTCTCACTGCTGCTGCAGATACAATATAATCCACGTGCAGGGGATGACTGCAATTTAATTTACACCAGTTGTAGCACAGAAATCTAAGCCACCACACAGAGCTGAAATCATGGGATGGTGCCATCTGTATGTAATTGTCAGGGTTACGTTTTCCATTACATTTTCTGCTGGAGGAAGGGGAGGATATACAACTGGGTAGCAATCATAACAGTCAGGGCTTGCAAAATATCAGTCAGAAATCACACTTTGGTTTGCTGAAGGGGTGATTTGCGTTTCATTCTGACACGTCAGAACGGTCTCTTTCTAAACAATGTCAGTGAAAATGAGATGAAATTCAATTTTTATTCCAAATATTGTAAAGCAATAGGCCAAACAGATGGACAGGTATGGCATTACTTCATCTGTGGCATGCTAAGCTTGGCCACGGGCCTGCAGAGCACAAATGTTTCAGCAGTCCTCAGGGGTTAACAGGCAGCACGCTCAGGGAGGCCCAGAAATTAAAAGATCTAGCAATTGTTGCTTTTTTTACTTTAACCCTGCAAGAGGCTGCTAGGCTGGGAAAGCAGCTAGCTGGACTCATCAGCTTGGCATTTTTAAAGGAAAACTTCAGAAAATGTAATTGCAACAACTGAAAAACAACCCGAAGTATGTTAAGCCTGAAATTATTTCTTCTGTTGCACGTGTTTTCCTGGAAAGTGAATACTTAAAAAGACACTGAATACTCCTTATAGATAAATGATTATTACATAAAGACTCTGCCAAGTCTTTAATCTGTTTGCATGCCCTAAAGAATGCTCTAAGAGATTACAACTAGAAACTGAGGATGCAGTTCCATGAATATTTTCTGGAGCATCAAAGCCACCTAAAAAAGATCCTGATGGACTCCACACCATGTTCCCCTTCACACCCTACATGCCCTTGTCCTGCAGTTCACCTCTGAAGCACCAAGTCCCCTGAACCTCTCCTAAAACCCAGCCTTGAACAGAGTATTTTCCTTCCAGAATCCCTGATGGCATCAGCTCCTGCAAAGGGAGTTCTGCACAGGGATCTGCAGAGAAAAATAATTTTTAAGCACACTTCTGCTGTGTATATTTATCTAACGGTTGTGAGTTATACTGATGGAGCCAATCATTTTCCAGGCCCCTCTAAAGTTTGCCCAGGTTTTGTGAGGACAATTTTTTTGCTGTGAGCACTTTTCTGTAAAACCTCAGGTTTGCATCTGCTCTTTGCATTCGTAGCCAGAAAAGGGGGAAAAGGAAAAACTACCCAAGTGCACAAACCATGTGCTACAAACTGTCTGTGCTGTTTGACATAAAGACTCTTGGACAGGCCAAAACAGGGATTAATTTCTTCAAAACTCTGCCCTCTGACAATCCCCTCAGGTGTGGAAATACCAACGCTCCAGGAGAGAAAAGTTCTGCAAAGCATTCACACCCCAAAACGACAGTACACCTGTCCTGTAGGGCTGCTCTCTGACGTCTGTCGAGATAAGCACTGTGGCCAGTGTGCTCTTGGAGTTACAAAAGTCTCCAATAAACAGTTTTACAGATATTTGCCCATCCATCACTCTTTAGAATGAAATCTCTGGAAAAATGTTAGTGACAAGACCTCGATGGATAGAGGCAGGATGCCCTTCCAGTGAAATCCAAGGATTTCAGCTCGATTCTTTTAACTGTTGGACTGGCTTTTTTAACAAGTGATGCTAGTGAGATACTACAGAAAAATAATTTTTGTTATATTTAGGTTAAAAAATTATTAAACACCCTCCTAGACTCATAGATACATGTAAAAAACCTTAAACAACTCAGGCCTCCAGCACGTAAGGGTTAAGGTCCTGTCCCCTTAATGTTTGGTTGTTAAATGCTTCCAGAGGGCTGAAACTACAGCTGGGCACTGCACACTCCAAGCTAACTGGCAGACAAGTGTTGCTTTAGGCTTAGAAACGCTGTCTTTTCACTCCTGGGACCTGGGTTTATTCCAGCTTAATCCAGCTACGAATTGTTGTCTTGCAAAGGCTGCAGCTTCTTTTAAATGCCTCCCTCCTCCTCCTCGCAGCCTGTAATTACCAGCAATTACCATTCTCGTTTACCAGGGGCCATTTCTGAGTGGTGTCAGTGCGTGTGTGTTTGTGGAAGAGCTGGAGCCTTTATGAAAAGCTGCGTGAACTGACCCAGTGCTCCTGGGAAGGAAAAGACAAATTGGAAAACTGAGAGATCTGAATCATCCAGAGGGGAGTAGAGTATGAAGACAAAGCACAAAAATAAAATATCTGGGTTAGCTTCATTTCTTTGGAAGACCTACCACAGAGTTGTTTCCCCCATCTGATGTAAATAATTGCTTCTGCAATGCTCAGCCATCCAGAGGCTGTTGTGTTGGAGCAGTTGCTGGATGATAAAGTACTTTGGAGATAAGTTTATATAAAGAGAAATTAGACCTATCCTGCCAGAACAGTGACTCAGCCTAATGTGTGAGTTTATAGGCTGCCCTGGTCTCGAAAATCATTCTTCAAGTCTTGGCAGCAAGCACCAGGTGAACATTGTGTTCTTCACGTGGAGCATCAAGTTTCTGGGGCTTTGGCTGCCTGGAACACGTGCTTGGAGAGGTGCAATTAAACCCTGCTCTGCCTAGAGCAGCAAAGCCCTCTGCCGAGTTCCTGGGCTGTTCGGTGCCTTCAGCAGCTGCAAAGATCCTTCCGAAGTAAGCCCAGACTCCAAGGAGATGCTGCATTTCCCAGGAGCACGATGCTCGGGTCTGTGAGAGGAGCTGGGAGCGCTGCCAGGGGAGAGGCAGGATGCGGCCAGGGTGCCTCTAACACACGCCGGGCAAGACTCGCGGGAGCGAGCTGCGGAGACAGTCACAGCTCCCTCGCAGCCGCAGGGACAGCGGGGAGGGTGTGGAGAGGAGCTGCCGCGAAGCCCGGAGGAGCTGGCTGGCGGCTGACTGCCACCGTGAGCATGCCGGGGACACCTGGCCATCACCTCTTGCTGTGACCCAGCAGAACTTCAGTGCAGGAGGGGACCGGAGCAGGTGCTGCAGTGCCGGAGCAGTGCTGTCAATGCTTGACACACGCTCACAATCCTGTTCTCTCAGAGGAAGTGCTGCCTCACAGCTTTTCTGTTGTCTAAGACAGTAAAATGTGCCCTCTGCTCGTGGCTCAGCATCTCCTGCAGGCCAGCAGGGTGACTTCTGTGTCAAGAAGGAAAACAGGCAGAGACAGAAGAGAATTCTCAAATTAAGGAGTAGAAGAAGGTGGAGCAACACGTGTTCTTTTCTGCTTCGTGACTTTATATCTGCCATCTATTTAAACTCCTCATAAACTCCTGTTTGTCTTTCAAGTAACAAACCACATGCTGATAAAGCCATTTTAGGAGTGTGACAATAAATTGTTTTCTCTAAGTCTCTATACTGAGATTTTTTCCTTTCTGTAGAATTTCAGTACCTGAGACCCCAAAACTCTGGTGACTGAAAAAAGAGAGAATAAATCCAGCCACATGTGACTGGAGACAGTGTACAAGTACAGGAAATTAGTGCCCCAACAGCTCCCCACTGTCCCTAATGGCAGCACTGGGATGCTCAGACCCATCTGCAGCCATTGGCACCTGCCTGGCATCAGTCCATTCCTTTTTTTTTTAAATTCCCTTTTTCCTAAAGGCCTAGGCACCCCTCGTCAGTGCTCTTCTGCCCCTACTGCTTCTGGAAAAGAAAATAATAAATTGGACTTTGGTGAACTACAGAAATACTTTACTTAGAAACTCAAGGAGAAGCTTTTAATTTCTCCTACATATCCATCCACGCTATTTTTCCTGTTTTCCTTCCCCTTCTCCTCACCTATGAGCTACACACAACCCTGCCAGTACCAGTTCTTGAACCTCATCTGAGCAAGCTTCCCTGAGCTGCACAAAGGCAGAAATACAGCAACTGCTCCCACTGGAAGATCCCAGGTCAAAGCAGCAGGTGCTGAACCCCCTCTGACATTGATTAATGCCCACACTGAGAACACCCGAGCTCTTTTACAATCTTAGTGCGTATTATCAATAACGACATTGCTTTTTAATTTACAGTAGTCCAGAAAAAAATCCCCTCGCATCCCTTTAATGTGCACGACAAGACAAAAACATCCAAAATAAGAGAGAGAAAAGCAGCAATTCGGATCAGTGGCATTTCAGAGCCTGCTTCAACACCCTTTGCTCACATGACATGAGACTCATTTGCAAGAACACTTGACATGGTCAAGCAGTCAGGTTGTGAAGCCTTTTAAAAAAAGTTTGAATCTTTGCAAAACCATAAAATTTTTTTTGGGGTTTGCTACAAATTTTGGATGAAGCCATGCATTGTGCCCACACCAAAGGCTCACCATAGATTTACAAGCCCATGAGAATTTCTTTGTCCCTTATTGTTTCTACTTGTCTTGAAGTACAATCGAAGATCACTTTGAGATGAAATATTTATCTACAGCTTGGTTTGGGGTTTGAGCCATGTGAGTATTTGTTTTCAGACATGGAGGCATAAAGAAAGCTCTGAAGAAAATACTTCCTTGGAGTCATGAGGGGAGATAATGTAATGGGCTTAAAAAGGTTGGGCTGCAATTTAAAGCTCAGAAAAATGCAGCTGTGAGGCATTCACTGAAATAACAACAGGAACACTAATAATAACAAAAAATAATAATAACAGGGACACAAATGAGAATGCCAGCGTGCATGTAGGAAAACATTACCCAGCCGCAGAGCTGCAGCCCAAAAATTTGAAACAGAAGAAGAAAAAAGCTCTAGATCTGTAGCAATATTTGGCAAGCAGAATTTGGCACTTTGGACTCAACATGCTTTTCTAGTTAAGAGTGCAAACTACACTCTTTGTACCAGAGGAGGGTGGCTCTTTGGGATGCAGCTGGAGGGAGACTAAGACTCTCCTGAACAGCCATATGGGTTTCGAGTTTGCCTTGAGAAAAAAGCATTTTCCCGTAGCTTGAATCATCTCGTGTCCCCTCTCTGCTGCCACTGCCCCTTCCTTGCATCTTCCCTACTCTTATTTTTCCCTTGGCTGATGGAGAACACTGGGGTGAGTTCGAGATAAGAGCTTAGCCCAGCTGTTGTCACTTGGCTGCTCAGAGAGTGGCAGTGCCTTCCAGGCACTCCTGTTCCAAGAGCACAGGTTGCTGCTGCCTCACAAACAGTTATTGGAGCACAGCACCTTCCTCACCCAGAGTTCATCAACTCCCATCCATCTCTCAAGAGGGCACCAAGATAACCACGAAAACATCCCATGTTCCAATTACTAAGTGCCCCAGAACTGTGGTTTTGTCTTTTGAGCTTGAGTACATTACAGGTTGTAAAGAGCTTTTTCAGCTGTAGGTGGAAGATGCAATAGAAGGTGAAGTAATTCTGTTTTTCAAGCGTGGGGTGCAGGTGAATCCAATCACAAAGCAGAAAATTCAGCTGGGATTTAGGCACTACAAAACCCTATTGCAAGTGCAGAGGAGGGGACTCACCAGTGTCGTGGCAAAAGCACGAAACACCCCAAGAAACAACCCGGGCAACTGCTCCAATCATAGAAAGGAAAAACCTAATGGGAATTTAATAAAATAACACAATCCCAGCAGCAAAACCACTGAGGTGTTTCATAGACGAATGTAATGCTAAAACCACCCTTCCCCAGCCTCAAGAAAAACCGTGCGCTGCAGCAACGCTGAGAACTCGGCGCAGTGGATTTTCCAGCGTGCGGAGAGCCAAGAATAATATAACATCACCACGCAGACTTCAAAGCCCTGCTCCTCCACTCGCTCGCTGCTCCTGTGCATCCCTGCGGTGCCAAAGCACACAGGGATCGCAGGGCTCTGCTCAGCAGCTGCTCGGGATGTTTGACACATTTCCCAAACTCTTACAGCACTTGTAAAAGAAGTTTCCAATAGAGGCAGTGCTTTGACCGTAGCGTTTACAAGAACCAAAGATAAAAACAAGAAGGGAGTTTTGTTTATTGATTGACTGACACCATTCGCACGTATTTCCTGGAAAAAGGCATCGCTGTAATTGTGCAGAGTATTTTCCTGTGGGACTGCAGATGTTCATAGAAGGACAAGGGAAGACTCATTGCTCTAGTAGGGAGTAAAGTCATTTTGGGAACCATCTAGAGATAACGACAACAAAGACTCACTAACTCAGAGCATTAATTACTTTATGAGCTTTCGCAGGTTGGCAAAGCTGAAAGCATCCTAATTTAAGACCAACTCTGTTTTCAGAGCCAATAAATTCATAGTCCAGCTACAATGACTTTAAGAAGTAAGAACACTTGGTATCACACTGTGTGAGCAGCATAGTGGCAGAATAAAGATTTCCAACCAAAACTGAAGACCCAAACACACAGAAGCGTAGCTGAAATCCTCAACTCCTGTGCTAGACCCGTAAGTACCAAATTTTCCCGAGGTTTAATGCTGTGGGGTGTGGAGGGCTGGGGAAGGGTGGCAGTGACCCTGCACAAGGGTCACAGGGCTCTGGGTGCTGCCCTGACAGCCACGATTTCAGAGTGAGGTCACTGCAAACCCACAAATACGCAGATTTTTAATTTGCAGATTCTTAACGAAGCCCAAAACCTAAACCAGATATGAGTTAAGATCACGAATTTTCATCTGGGTTGCTGTTACTAGTTTTCAGTTATCAAGTTTTAGAAACGTGTCTGAAACTGTGTGGGAAAGAAAAGGGATAGAACCCCTAACCTAAAAAAAGTACCATGAGCACTAGCAGGGCCGACTGATGTTTTGCAGCCTCCTGTGGCTGCCTAATGAATCAGGGCTGAATCCACAACCAGGAGCAGATATCACAGCCAGGGCACTGCCACAGGGTTTGGATGGACATAAGAAAACAACCACCCTGATCATCCCCATCACCCAGCCCCAAATATCCCCTTGCACTGCCCACTCAGACTGGATGGGAAGCAGCTTGCATTAGGCTGGAGCTGATTTTTTTTTTTTTCCAGTTTAATAAAAGGTAGCATCAAAAACTCATTCTCACCCGCAAATGCCACACATAGCCAGCAGCATGAGCTGGCAGGGATGCTGGAGATTAGCTGTGCTCCCTCCAAGGCTGCACTTCCAAATATTCCATTTAGGCTACTGAGGTCACATCAGTCCTTACTTTCCCTGACAAAAAAACTGGGGCGAGGGAAACTGATCTTGGATCTCGTTTTGGTTCATTTTGGTCGTTTTGCCCATTTTTATAGGGGTTTTTAACTTGGCAGTAACCTTGGGAGCTCTGGGTTGCATGTAGCAGATTAAAGGCAGAAAGCACATTTGCTGAACAGAAGTTCACCAAGGATAACATCTTTTAATATTAAAGCCACCGATAAAAAAGTGAAATGCTATAAATAATAGAAGCCATATGAGCTGAGGTTAAAAGCCAGGGTCCTTGAAGGTGCCCTGATGTTCAACACTTGAGAGTTTTCCCACCAGCTCTGCCACTGGTGGTTTTTATTCATCAGTTTCCCTCAGCTGTAAAACACAAAGTGGTTCTCATGCTACGAAACTGTTCTGTATTTAATAGGTTAGGGGGTTTAAAATGCTTTAAACTTGTAAGCCATGTCCACACACCACCACTTTCAGTTTTTAAACAGACAATAACTGACATTAATTTCATGTGTGACAATTTCTAGTGGCGTTTTAGAGAAACCAAACCACCAAAGGCCTCAAGCCTTGGAGGACAACTAAAAGCTTGTAGCACGAACCCGTGTGATTAGGAATAAGCATCTGGCTTCTGCTACATTGTTAGGGGTTTTCTGAGAACAAATAGTTTTGTCAGGCCCGGGAGGATACAGTTGTGTGGCTAAAATTCACACGGATCCTTCAGCTTGCTCAGACAAGTGATGGCCCAGGGCCTGTTTGCAGCTACTGCTCCTGAAAGACCTCTGAAGGACCTGCTCAAGTGCTAAAACATTTCCCACTCCCACCGAGAGGGCAAGAGAGGAGGAGCAGCTGCGGACAAGAGGCTTCTGAACTTTAGAACGTGCCTTCAAAAAGCTCTGGAGCTGTGACCATCCTTTCCTGGGGGTGGGACCACAGACTGCACCACCAGGGTGTCCTCGCTGCTGACCCCGGTCTTTCCATGCTGTCATCTCCTCCTCAGAACCTTGAAATCTCAAAACCTTGCTCTCAGGCTAGCAAATAACTCCAAGGGATGCCAGGGCCCTTCTGACACACGTCCTTTAAAGCCTTCCTTTCTCTTTAGGCACTTTGGAGTTGATCATTTATAGCTTTCCCTGACCTGAACATCTCATGGGTGTCCAGCTTCTCTGGTTTTTTTAAAACTGTTTCAAAGTGTGGTTTTGATGATATTCCTTCAGCAAGTGCACATTAGTGCCTTGTGTGTAGATAAAGAATGATTTTACTTCAAACAGAAAATTCAAACCCTGTATACTCGAGATACAACTTGCCCCCCAAAATTAATTATCTACACATGTCCAGCTGGAATTTCACTTTCTTCACACACTGTGTTTAAGCATAATAGACACTAAAACAATTATTTCTACCACGGACTGGAATTGCTTAGGTAGAACAATGAGAATCTTTTAAAAAACATGTTTTTAAAGATAAAGCCAACTAGCTTTTCAGCTTCAAATTTAGGTTTTGCAATAAAAGACATTCTACAAAACATTATACCATTGGAAATGCTTTAAAGAAATAAATTGAATTTAGAAAGTTCATAGTTATTTTTGTGAAGGGAAATGTGGTGGGGAGTTTGGATTCGAGATCGCACGACATCATAAGTCTTGGAATACTTGGAATTCTTGAAAGACGGTGGAATTTCCAGAGGACTAAAAGAATGCTGGTGGTGTGCCAGTTTTCTAAAAAGGGTAGGTTGGACAGTCTGGCAGAGACAGCTTGGTCAGCCTCGCTTCCCAGACAAGAAAATACAGGGATAACAGCAAGAGTTTCAACCCATGCAGCCCAAAGAACATTTCTAATTAATCCAAATCAATACAGGTTTACAGAAAACTGTTTTGGCTGAACGTCAGCAAAAGCTGCTTATTGAGAAGCCAGAAAGACAAAATCAACATGGTAGATATTAAGAGGATTTAAAATGAGTTAAATGAGTTAAAATGAGTTAAATGCCGGTTGTCTGCATTTCCATGGGGAGTCAGAAATGTACCTGCCCACCAAACCACAAAGCGAGCTCGAGACTGCATCAACACATTCAGTTGTTAACTGGAAGAAACAAACAATAAACATCGACCAAAGATGAGTGCAAAGAACATCGTGGGAGGATGAAGGGGAAGAGATTGGCCACTGATGGTGATGTGCACCACGTGGGAAGCTGAGCAACAGCAGCAGCCCCGGCACAGCCAAGTCCCTTGTCACGCACTCAGCCTCCAGCCCTCCTGCAGAGGCTTCCCTCTGCTCCACGGCCACTCCAGGTCCTCCACAGGGATCCCACTGGGTAACCCGGCAACCAACAACTCCCAAAGGTGGAATATCCCATATGGGAAGTGTGGTTGCAACATCTCTGGGTATGGTACCGCTGCAGGCGCCACCCCAAAGTTTGGTATCGACAAAATCTGCCTTGATCTTACTCAGTTTGATTCAGGATTAAAAACTAAATTTGTTCTGGGTAAAGGAGTCTAGGAGCAACACTGGTTTAACTTATTAAGGAGAGGATCCTGTGCTAACTTTTTAGGTGCCTAAAAAAAGAGAAGAAATCCAAGAAGAGGAACATTTCAGTCTAGAGACAAGAATGCTTTTAAGTCCAGCGGGCACAAATACAGAGTAGGAATCAAGGAGCAAATTTAGACATTCTGGTTACCAACTATTGGAATAAGTGAAGACAGACTGTGATGAATCAGTGGAAACTGTAAGATCAGGGTTCTTCCTGTTCAGCAGGGATTAAACCTTGTGATCCATAACTGCTGTACGTGACCACAGGAGTCCACTTCTAACTATCATCTTGATGATCTCTAAATCTCCAGCTCGTATCACCTTCCCAAATCTAACAAATGGCAGAAATGCACGATCCAGCCACAGCAGAGGAGCAGGGTAAGCAGGGCACAGGCATCAAGGCTGGCATGGTTATACTGCATTTATTAATGTGTAACCTGGCCTGTGCCTCCCCGTGTCTACATGGAACTGCTCTGTGCCATCAAAGCAGACCCAGTCAGAGCAGTTTTTATTGTCAGCATTTGAGCAAAATAAAATTTGATATTACCTTCAATGAAAACCAACATGACATGATTTAAATATTCATATTTTAGTAACACGGAATGTTTTTATTACTAACATATGCCAAGAAAATATTGCTATGTTTACGCAAATATCACAAGCTTTAATAAACAGTGATAGAAGTTCATATTTGTGTTCATTCTTGTCTCTAGAACAAACCTGCTGTGACCTTTCTGAGATGCAGAGCATTTTAGACCAGTGTTTATAAAGTTCATAGTTACCTAACAGCTCTGAGCTGGTATGAAGGCACATGGTGCAGAACAGGGACTTCATAAATTCTTATGAAAGATCAAAAGAAAAGAGGAAAACAGCCAGCACCAAATAGGCACACACATAATAGCAAATAACAAGGCTGAAGCTGGTGTGACCAACACTAACCCAAGGGCTTGGATGTTGAACTCTTATTCTGAGTGCCCAGAGAGGATGGAGTGAGGACCCTAACTTGGAATTTCCTGGCTGTCGTCAGTTCTGTTACAACCATAACTTGTTTCAACATGTTTTCAGCTTTTAAGTTTTTTCCCTCCTCCTTAATATAGCCTAAACTAGACATAAAATGGAAAAAATGTACTATTTCCACTGAGCACTGATGCCTTTGACATCTGCTTCCAAGTGTTATTCATCACCACACAGCGCAACAATCTGAGAGCGAGTACAAGGTACCTTTTGGAAAAAGTGACTCCCTGGGATTGCTTCTCGTAACAAAGCCTCCCTTGCCCCAAGGAACTGCAGCTCTTGGATGTCCACAAAACAAAAGCACAGCAGCCCACCTGCAGTCCTAGCAAGCAGTAGCATCAGCACTGCTGCTTTTTAGGGTCAACCCTGCCACCTCACAGATGGCAGAAGGGATGTTCCTCACTCCCTTTTCCAAGCAAAGTTTCCAATATTTTTTTTTAATCTACTCCCATCTCACAGTGGCATAATTTCATGCTCGTGACAGATTTTATGTGCAGAGAAAGCACCAAAGGGAATTTCTTAAAGGCCCTGATGAGCTTCTCTGCCATGAACCAGATGGCCTTGGGAAACCCACTCTGTGTGTTTGGCAGCAGCAAGAAGACATCTACAGTTGTCAGTTTGGGTTCCATCCCTGTGGAACAGGGTTCCCAATCCCTACAGCATCAAACTCTTTACATGGACAGTACCGATGAAAACGCAAGGAAAAGATTTGGGGCTAATCTGGCCAGCAGGTTCCCATCTGAATCACCAGGCTGAGTTACAAAGACTTCAGATAACTGCCATGGTATTGCAATAACAAAACAAAGGGGGAAAACGCCAGTTCAGCTGGAAGCAGAGGAGCAATGGCTGAGCAAAAACACAATTACAATTCATTTTTTTCTGTATTAAAAACTCAATGCAGAGTATAATAAGATGGGTATTAATGGGTCCCTTTCCAGGTCTTTTCTATTTTGCTAGATAAATTTGAAATAACCAGCAGCTGGGATTGCTTCTGTTGATATTGGTCCATCATGGCTCCATCAAGAAGGAGCTGTTTATAGCTAACACTATTCTCCCTTTGAAATCTCCTCTATTTCCATACAAACTGAATTGTCCTTTGTTGAGTGCAGGCAATTAAGGATGATTCACATAAAAAAAAAGCAAGATCTGACTCCGCAAAATTATTTTTTTCTCTTGATGATAATAGTTGATTGCATGCTAATTCTAAGCATCATTCTAAAGGGGTAAATGACAGGAAAATTAAAGTTACAGTGATGTTTGTTATTGATTTTTTACTCTCTGCACAGAGCTGTCATTACACGAAGTTTCTGGCTTCTCACTTTGACAGCAAAAGCAGGGAAGTGCAGGAAGAGATGTGGATCTCCTTTGCATAGGCAGCACACCGAAACCGAGGATGGTCAGGGGGATTTTCATTTCTCTTTTAAATACAAAGTACCAGAAACAAGTGATGGCGATTACCATTGGTAATTTCATAGCTCTTTACTCGCTGATGTGCACAGCAGTGAAATGGATTTGGACAATTTCTGGGACTAGTCAGAAGTCAAGCCCAAAGGCTGTGAGCTGCTCTGGTTTCACACCGGTCCTGTACGGGACGCTCACCCAAACTGTGCTGCCAAGACCTCAGCCAAGGGCTACAGAAATCCAACCAGTCATGCTCAATGTCACTCTTTTGAAAGAATCTGGGCTCTGACCTGGGGTGCAAATTAACTTCAGCATGCTCTCTGCAAAGTGTTGACATGGAGACATTACTTAATTCTTGTACAGCAAGGGTGACTTGTATGGATCATTTAGGACTGTCAAAACAAACTGTTCTGTGACTAAGGGCTTGCTCCATGTGAGCTGTGCTTGCAGGATTAAGTTCTTGGGGAAGAAACCACGAGCCTGTTGCTCATACGTCTGGGGAACAGGTCAATTTAAAATCCTCTAACGCAAAAATAGTGGTTTTTTCCAAGAAGAAACTATTGCATAAATATTTTAAAAAGAAAAAAAGCAAGGGTGTTATAACAAATTTGTTTTAGCTGCACTGGGAGGTGAACAGACTGGTCAAACGGAACAACAGCGACCAGCTATGCCAGTGCTCATTGTAGGGATTTATTCTCCTTTGTATTCATTTTGAAATGAAGCACTTTATTTACCTCTATCTGCTCTCCACTCAGGAGTAACAACTCCCTGTGCTGACAAATCCAAGTGTACTCCGTTGGTCCTGGTGCTGTACTGACAGAGTGGCTGAGTTCAGAACGAGCTGCAGGGCAGGGGCAGGTGCTCAAGGACCAGTGCTGGAGTCAGCACTGAAAACCTCGATATTTTAAAGGGCAGAAACAGGAGGATTTAATTGTTTGCAGTGAGCAGCAGGAGGTTTCTCCTCTCCCGCAGCAAACACAAGTCTCCTGCTAACAGTTTCCAGGCAAATACCAACGAGTAAAACTCATTCTGAAGTACTGAGAGAAGATTTCTGCTTGAAGACCTTACCAGATCTGAATAGAAGAAAAAAGGTGCTTGGCAAGGTGACTAAACATGGCAGCACAAAGAACAGACTGGGAATTGGCATATTTAACTAATATCAGCACAAATTTTGCATCTAAAGCCCCAGTAACTCACTTTGGTCCAGAGGACATTTCAAGGAGTAGGGAGAAAATTTAAATAAATAAGTAAATAAAAAATTTGGCCCAGATTAGCTGTTTGATGGGATGTTTTGGTTTTTCTCCCAGGAGACCCAGGTTGTTGATGACCCCTTGACAGTGGAGGTGCCTGATCTCAAACACAGCCCTGCATTAAATCCTCCAAACAAGAAACTGCAGTGGCTTCAAATGCCTCTTGGCACACGTGTATGCATCACACCCTGGGCCAGTCTGCAAAGGCCAAAATTCCCCTCTAGCTGTAGACAAAGAGTAGAGAGACATTTGCTAGGAACAATTGTATTTTGCTTATTAAGTCAGGCGTCCTGTTGGTTTTGATACCTTTAAGACATCCACTCCTACTGCAGAGTTTAAATCATACAGGTCAGTGACACGAGCCAGGACTTGCCAGTGGATACAGCACAGATCTAACAACAGCCTTTGTTTCCTGTCCTAAGACAAAGTGAACATCATTCTGGACCGCTCAGTTGCCTATAAAGCACAGCTGGACAAAAATGAAAACTTTCTTCGTGTTGCCTTTGAATGGAAATGTGATGTTTGATTTCTGCACGGACTCGTTACACAGCCTACAGAAAATGGAGCTCACCCCCAGGTGTGGTGCTAGAACAGCTCCACACAATTTTAACGGGTGTTTATCCCAACAGGATTTTGCAGTCTCCAACAATAAAGACTCTCCTTAAAGAATCTCTTCCCGTGAACAATTATCAGCTTTTTAGCAAGTTTCAAAAATGTCTAACTCTGGAATTCTCTTACCTGCCGGTTTTTATTCTGTTTCTTTGCTGAGAGCTGTGTGTTCGCTGCCTTCCTCTCACAAACACCCCAGCACTGCCTCCCCTCGGCCATCACTCTCTAAACCAGACATCCCACAGCGCTTCAGCAGCTCCTCAGAGGTCACTCCCTCCCGGATTTCTGACCTGTTCCCTTCTCAGCTCACTTGCTGGTCCCCAATTTTTTTTGTCATGGATATCTTTCATATTTATGACAGTTCTCTGCCAGAGACAAATGTCAAAACAGCAGTAAATGTGTTGCATGTCTATTACATGGCTCTGCTGTTGATAAATCCCCAGTTTAATCTGCTCCTTTCTTGCAATAAAGATCATTTAACTTGCACAAATCAGTGTCTTACTATCATCCTTTCTGTCTTTGCTTCATGCTTTGTTAGGGACCTGCAAGTTCTCCATCAGTCACTATTTTAAATGTGTTAGAAGTCCTTCTCTACCCCAGCAGCCCAGGGGTCACCAATTCTCCAAAGTGCATCTTCTTTTTACTCTGGAATATGGTGTCAAAAAGAGCCCTGGGACCAAAACTGCGCCTTACACCTCACACGGAGCAGCTCTGCAGAGAGCAAGACCAAACCCGGGGTCTATTTTTCACACAGGCAATGGTAACTCTGCTACTCATGGCTCCAAAATACTCTCAACAAGTGCACCAAAGCACACTTGAGGGTGTTTGTGAACTACAATGTCAGGGACTGAGTTTCTGTGCTGTTGAAAAGACCTGGGAAATTAGGAACAGGAGCACCACCATCTCCTTTAGCCATCTAAACCCCTTCCAAAGTTTTCTGAGCAGTTTTGTTCTGTCTTTAAATAGAAAAAGAAAAAAAAAAAGAAAGAATTTCACTGTTCCTTTGCCCGGTACATAGTGTGAGTATTACTGTGTTTCTGTCCCCTTCCCCTGGAGTGGGCACAGCAACGTCCTGGGATGCAAAATGGGAAAAGCAAGCGTGTCCTTTCAGCTGTACCTACCCACTGCAGCTAGACACCAAAAAATCCTCTCTTGAGAGAGAGGAAAAGTGGAGGTTCTGTTTGGCACGACATGAGAGGGATAAACAAAAGGCAAACCATCCCCAAGTGCAGCTGAACAGCTCTCTTAAATTCGTGGTGCAGCCATTTAATCAGAAAACAGCTGGGATGGAAAATCTGATATTTCTTGGCAGGCTGCGTAACATTTTCTTCTCACTGGTGAAAAGTATGACCCTGAGGGTTTATAATTAAGCAATAATTAATCAGGCATACAAGCACCTCAGCAAATGACACAAAGCTTCAGCATCTCTAGACGTTCCTCCACTTCTTTCTGCTTTATCCAAAATCCACTGCGAAAATCAGACTCCAGAGTTAGGGGTGGAGAGGCTGCCAGGTGAGGCAGGGAAGTCCAGAGCACCAGTCAGCAACGACAGTGCCACACGTGAGCATTTCTGCTCTCCAGCCCCTCCACGAGGGGAAGGCTCCCACACGCAATGGCTTTGTAAGATTCTGCAGTGTGAAGGAGGATTTGACAAGGACACTGCCCAAGAGAGGTGCCCCAAAAACCAAATTTGAGTCCAGATTCAAACGGGACACCTTTTTTTTCAAGCTGTAATTCGGTCTGCAATGAAGGAAGAGCTGCCTGCACAGTCTGGAGCTGAATCTTTCCAGAGATCAAAAAGGCCCAGAAGTCAACATTCAGTTCTAGCTCTTGGAACAAGCTACCAAACCAAAAAACCCTTCAGCTTTTCACTCAGATTAACCATTGCTTGGGACGATAAAACATTCAAACTCTTCAAAACCCCTTCCTCCATTTCTTGGCACAGCATCCCCATCCCGCTTAGAGCTGTGACAGCTGGAACTTTTTTGTAGCATTGTCTTTTCTACCTTTTCCTATAACATTTCCATGCTGCCTTTTACAAGACAGACCCACAGAAAGAGAAGGAGGGTGCAGGTGCAGTTGAACCCTCCGTGGTTCTGTCGTGCAGGGAGTTTCCATGCCCTCTAATTTCCATTGTTCTGCAGTGAAAACAAGCAGGCCCAGTTGGAATGGGCAGCCTGGGAGCAGGAGCAGTGGCCTGAGATTGGACTATTTTCAAGTACAAAGTCAGATCTTTTCCACCAATTGCTGTTTCCAACTGTTAAGTGGCTTTTGCCACCTCTCAGAAGTTTTGGTGACCTCCCCTGGTGACAGGCAGGTGATTTGTTGATGATTTTGGTGCTTTCTTTTTAGGGGGTGAGGACACATAGCCTGAAACAAACATCTTTAATTTCTGAGTCCCGATGAGATTTGAAACCACAGAAAGACTCTGATACATAATAATCCAGATAATTATTTGGATTTCAGCCTTTGCAAGGAAATTCTGTATTGCCATTTGCATCCCAGAGAAGCAGCTGGGAAACAGAAGTGACAGAGATTGTCCTTGTTCTGATTATTGGATTTTCTGGCTCCAACACAGCTTGGGACCAGGCTCTTAAATTAGTTGGCATCCCCTGAAAATGGTTTAAGAGTTTTCTCTATTTTTCTGGCAGATTATCAGTGAAATATTGACAATTACAGAACTTCAGGCTTTTTGTCTGTAATTAGCAATTCTTCAGAATCGATGCTAATGCTGGTGTGGTCTCACTCCTTCACTGAGAGCAATGAGAGCAGGGTGGGCACCAACCTCCACACGAGATCCCAGGGAAAGCTCTGACTGCAAAACCCCTTCGTGGAAAATCGTTTGGCTCAGGCTCACGTGGGAAGCACCACCGGGCCAAGTGCACTGAAAAACATCTCTGGAGGCAGAAACAGCTCCTGTGAATCCTGTGCCATAGAACAGGTACCACACTCATAACTCATAACTGATAACAGGTAACAGGTACCACACTGATAACTGATAACTGATAACAGGTACCACACTCCTAACTGATAACTGGTAACTGATAACTGATAACAGGTACCACACTCATAACTGATAACAGGTACCATGCTGATAATCAGCTGCTCTCTGGAGTGCCTTGGATGAGCATCTCTCAATCCAGACACCGATATCAGCTGTTGGGCTTGCCAGCTAAAGCTAAAGAGTTTGAAAATGAAACTCTTCCTTCATCTACAGGTGTTACAGGACAATTCAGCCAAAATAAAGGGGGTTAGGCAAGATACCCCACCCCCCCAACTCATATAAATACTCAAACCACACCATTTGCTGCCTCAAGCAAGAAAAGGTGTGAGTAACACACAGAGCTTTCTACAGACTGCAGCAGAGACAATTGCTATGGAATATTTACAGAAAATGTCCTCATTTCATGCAAGTTTGGTGGCATGAGAATATCTTTGCTAAAACTCAGATTATCCCTGTCAAAACAGCCAGAAAACTCCCAGTTCCACGCAGTCAGAAGCAGCTCACGAGGTGCTTCACGTTGGGGGAGTGCTGGGCACTACAGAGGCATTTTCTGCCTCTGCCTGTACCCTGAGTGAGCCGGCAATAACCACACTCCAAAAGAAGGGGTGACGAATTTGACTGGTGCCAAACCTTGTTTTTACACCAAGCATTTCATTCCAACACTCACAAATGACTCCAGTGCCACTGAAACAGAACCACTCTCGTGGCAGACGGTGGCAACTAAAAACACATCGTACAACGTCTGAGGGAAATAAAATGTTGGCAAAGATAATGTTGTCAAAACTCCATGTCTGTGAAAACTGCTCTGGGAACTTTCAAGTCCACACAAGTATTTTCAATTTATGTAGTTTCAACTACATAAAGCAGAGACGAGACCTCAAGATTCAAGTTTAAAATTTCCTTCTTCACTCCTCATCCTAAGAAGCCACACTTTCCTTGGAATAAAATGAATAATACTCAATTTATACCTGATCTTCCCCAATTCAGTGTGAAGACCAGCTATACATCAAGCTGCGGAGGAACTAATAGAATTTTCTAAACTTTTGATTAACTGCAGGTAGGATTTGTCCCAGAGAGAGGTGGGAATAACCAAGTTGTCCCTTGGTCACTTGATGGGAATGCATGGAACAGATGTGTGCAATCATTTTTTTGGACAAAGCTCCGATATAATTCAATAGCAACTGCACACACAAGTGTGTACGGAAATGAAAATATAACCTTGGCATCTGAAAATTAACCAGAGGGTATAGTTGTGCTATAGGCTGGATCTGCAGAGAGGTTTAGGAACAAACAGCAAATTGGCTGAAAGATGCATCTTTAAAGGAAAAGGGGAGGGAGTGTCAGGATAACAAAATAAACTGGTTTGAGTTTTTATTGTCATACTTTTGCTTTGAGCTCGACATAAGGAGGATTAGGTCACTTAGGAATAGAACATTTATTGTAAGTTTATTGGAAAACAGCTTGAGATGCCCAAGAATTCTTCAATTCTTCTATTCCATCGTCCCACCCACTGCACCCAGTGGAGTCACATCTGGGTATCAGGGAGCACATCTGTGGCTAATAATTAGCCAATAATTCTCTTTTCAGCTAGAAAAAACCTGCCGACAAAGCCTTTTGGAGATTATGGAAAAGGGGAATTAATACTCATTGAGTAAAAATCTTAAGCTCTTTCCTAGTGCACATTCTGTTGGGACAAGTAATGCTGAATTATTCTATCTACTTGGTCACAAAAGGGCATAAACAAAAACCAAACAGACTCCAGGAAACAAGACCCCCCTTTTCCATGTGCTGGATGTGTTGGGACTGCACTGGGGCTGCTTTGCACAGCTGGGAACACTTTGCAGGAGGGCTGAGACTTCTCACCCTCAGCTCTTCCCCACAGCTCCGTGGTGAGCAGGGCAGAAAACCATGGCCAAAAATGTTTCTTTGGGGGGTATCTGCTGAAGATATCAAATGGAAACAACATCCACAGCCGCTACAATGTGCCTCTTGCAACTTCAGCCTTATCCGGTTTCCTCAAGTCGCCAAGAAATGCCATTAAAATTTGGCAGAGGCAGTGAAGAAGCACTATAGTGCCATGCCTTGTGTTCGTGGCTCTTGGAGAGTGCAGTGGGGCTCCTCCTGCCCTGCTTTGTGATGACAGAAATCCACTGCCAGCAGTGGAATTCTTCCTCGTTTGCACTGAGTCAAAACAGGCTGAAATTCGCACCAAAAGCCAATTTCCCCCTTTCTGTGGTGGGATCGCCCCTTAGAAATTTTGTTGATTACTTTGAAGAACTGTTAGAAGCAGAAAACTCAATTCCCTCGTGCAAAATGGGGTGCTACCAGCAGTCTTTTAGTCTTTATCCCCATAAAATCAAATAGATTTAAAATTTTTGCCAGCCCCTGTGCAGGTTCCAGGAGGTTTGAGAGGCCTGACCGTGGTAAGCAGCCTCTTGTCACTCATCTGCAGCCTCTGCCATGACAGAGCTGCGGGGAGGGATTTAAACACGAGCCCACACAGCAGCCATGAAGGTGGAACTTACGGAATAAACAGAAATTTGGGACTGAAAACGAGAGGAAATTCTGTCTCAATACCTTTTCTAATCAGTTCAAGACTACTACAGGCTAGGAAATAAATGCTGCTGGCTGAAGTGTGTGTTTTCTGCAGCTAAAATCAAGGAGTTTTCAATATAAATCAAGATATAGCTACTTATCTGTAGCAAATAACTTCTATAAAGCAAGGTGTACAAATTAGGATGTAGCGAGGTGACACAATAAAATCCCAGAACTACAGAAACACAAACACAGACTTGGCTTAAAATAGTGAAAAAGTAACCACAAACCACCCAGCATTTAATAAGAGATGCAGCTGGAATGGTTAAAAAGGGAAGATGATGAAGAGTTAACATTGGTATCAGATGTAACAGAACTGCAAAATCACACTTGAAATTGGGTAATTTGGATGGGAAATAATATTATTCATGATATAACACCTACCTGCTGGTTTGTTGTATGACGGGAGCTTAGTTAAAAAAATAACCAAATTCATGGTAACAATCCACATGTATTTTACTAGATTTATACAAGGTTATTATTAAACTAGCCAGGCTTCATTAAAAATGTAGAAGTTAAAATTCTACAAGTAATAGAATCTATCCCTCCTGCTGAATTTCTCCTCTGTCCCTGCCAGGAGTTAACTGCTGTTTGTGACTAATCAAACACAAGTACCCTACGCTGTAAATATATATATTTACATGTAGATGCTAGCCTATTTCTGTGTCTTACACAAATAAACTTATGGTTTCTTGAAAATTGTTTTATTCTTTACTAAGGAAGAATTCGATATGAGGACAAATCCAGACAAAATGCTCAGAGCAGGCAAAACAACTGTTAAATGCTGAATAATGGTACGAGCTCAGAAACACATCTGTGATAGACATCACTCTAGAAATAATGATTGAACACCTGGTAATTAAAACATTACACTATTTCCCTTCCCACCCCTTTAGCTGGTGGGATTATCAGTCCTTTAATGCCCTCCACCACCAATTTCCTTCTTCACATTTCTATTTATTTTAGTGACGTAAGCAGAACAACACTGAGGATCTGTGTGCATTTTTATGAACCAGTGGGGCACGCGATCAGATGTGTCAGCAAAACTGACAGCAACATCTCCACTGGACAGAAAGATTTGCAAAAGTTGTGTGCAGACTCTGGTGCTCGTGGTTCCACCTGTGCACGTCCTTAACCAAAACCAGGGATGTGCAACAAAAGAACAGAGCTCATTTTAACTCCAGATTTGGACTGAGTTGGTCTCCCCTGGGAGATAACTGAGAACCAGTGAAATCCGTGAGCTGAACCCTCAGCTCCAAGGCCTTGGAGGGAGCGTGGTTTTCTGGAAGATCTGCTCAGAAATGTTTTCCTTAAGTTTGTTAAACCAAGGGAGGCCTGCCCACCCCTCGTGTGCCTTGTTCGATTGGTTCCTTTCCAGGCGTGACACGATCCCAGTGCGTGTGGTTTCACTTAGGCTGAGGCGCTTTGCAAGGCTGTGACAAAAGAGAGTGAAGTCATAACAAGGCCAAGCAAGTGCAGGAACGTGTTCAGCAAGACCACAGTGAGGATTCCTCAGTCCTGCAGCCCGGAGCCACGGGAAGTGCAGTCATGGGTCACACGTAGCCATGGCTTTTCCTCCCCCGTCCCAGCACCATCCAGGAGATTCCTTTGCTTCTGCTGATGGAATCACCTGCCTCCCCAGTCATTTAAATCCTGATTTACACTCAAATTTAGCAAACATCTTTGATGCTGCCTCTTAGTCAATGAAACTCCAAACGGTCTGGCAAACCCAGAGATGTTTGGTCACTTCTGTACTGTGCTGAACCTTCAAACCACCTCTGCTTCCATGGCTCAAGCTCTGACATCATTAAGTTACTGATACTTTTTACAGATGATCCCAAGTTCCCAAAAACTAAAATTAGGAAGAGTTACCGCTCAGAGCAGCACAGGAATTAGTCAATGAATATATGGAAATAAAGCCAATGAATTGAATATTGTCTCAAGACAATAGCAGCAGCAGTTGCAGAATCATTCGAAAACTTGATTAACAAAACAAAAGAGACACTCTCCCCACTCAAGGATCCAAAGACCCCAGCTCCCTAAATGCAACAGCCACGGACTGAATTCTCACAGAAGCCCACGACAAACTTGAGCTGTGAGGGAATGGGAACATTCTCCAAAAGCATCGCTTCTCCCAGCACAGCTTTGGGGAAAGGCAGAAATTTCTCAGCGCTACCTACACTGGCATCAGTGAGTATCTGAGACAGACAGGAAATGGTCCTCAGATGGACTGGGGAGCCCTGATCCTAACTGAGCACAGGCTGCCAGGATTCGTGCCAGGGGAGCCCTCGGGAAGTTCCCTGGTGTTGGGTTTGCCTGTGAACAATCTGCCAGCTACCAACTCCCCAGGCAGCAAGCACCTGAGGAAACGAGGCCAGACTAAACAGGAGCTGCAGGCTGACCAGGGGACTGGGCTTCTTGCTTAGCCCCTGAGAACACAAACCCAGCAGTTATTTACTGTGCATCCACACATTTACACAGCAGGTGTCCCTCGGCTGTTCTTCCAAACCTGCCTCCTGGCTCGCTCGCTTTCTGCTCTCACCAAACTTCACTCCAGTTTCCCCCCACGTGCTGTTGTTTCTGCTAATGGGATTTCCTGGTTTCCTAATCTCTGTGCAGCCACTCACAACACTGCTGGGAAATCGCACTTTGGTGCAAACATCAATATTTTGGTTCCTAGTGATGGCTCCCCTTCCTTGGGTTGTGTGTCCCCCAGTCTGTCACCAGATATCCCATTTTTCAGTTTCCCTTTCCAGGACATCACCAAGCATTTCCAGGAGCCTGCACTGCAGCAGCAGCAGCGTTTGTAGTGCCTTGACTGAGCAGAGCAGAGGAACTGAACCCACCATAGACACCTCAGCAAGTTCTCAGGAGGTTCAGCCACATCACAGGCCCACAGCTGGATTTTGCACTGCCAGCAAAACTCCGTGTGACCGCTCGGAGAGGCCGGACACCAGCACTGGAATGGATCTTTACAGCTTGGCATTGCTGCTGCCCTCTGAGGAAGAACAGGATGATGAGGTGGGAGAACAGAGCCACAGCCTCTTTTGGACTAATGGGTAAAAAATGCAGGCAAACTATTTTTAGATGAAAGCATGAAAACATTCTGCTTGAATTAAACTCAGAACCAACTTGAAAAAGCAAGAACAGATGAACAAACACTTTTAGTAGAAAAATATGTTTAAAATTCTCTAAAAAGAGCTTGGAAGATGCACTTCCTTACAGACTTAGACAAAGTTTAAAAATGAACCAACAACCATCACTCTCTAACCTTCAAACATTCCTCGAGGCTGTCTGCACACCCACAGGAGTTTTGGGAATGCTTTGAATGGGCACAGCAATGCCATGGAGTAGCATCCACATAAATGAAAACAGCAACCAGACATTTGGCAAACCAGAGTAAATGAGTGAAGAGATAGTCACAGCAAGAATGGACATTTGTCAGCTACAATCCTTTCTTTCAGTATATTTTCCTAGGCTTTATTCAGGCTAAAGGTCTGCAAACCTGAAGCTGGGCAGCAGAGCAGAGAGGGGAGGGCTGGCAGGGAGTCAGCCCGTGCTTTCTCACAAAGGTTTTAGCCCAAAACAATTGGCTGTGCCAGAGATTCCCCTCCTGCCACCTTGGCTCTGTTCTGGTGCCTACAACTGAGTTTCACGTTGACTTAGGGATAAAACTTCTATTTAAAATAAAAAAGGATGGCTACGTGACACTCTGCAGAGACAAAGGCTGATAAACTGGTGTGAATTTAAAGCACTGAGTAATTGCTAGGGCTATATTACTTATCTATGAGGACTTTGTGTAAACAATGCTATTTTTTAGCTCAGAAAACGTAACAGCGCTACTATTTCATCCTGTGCAAGATCCTTCACATGTAAATAAATGCTTGTAGACTTGTTTTCAGGAGAGAAACCAGCAGCAGTCTGAACACACCAGGTTCATCTCCGGGTTATTCAAAGTTACACCGGCACCAACACCAGGTCATGCACTACCAGATCACCCCATGGCACAGTTTGATCCAGATCAGGTGTGGGCACGGGATCAGATGTTTCTAAAATTAGCCAGAACCCCCAAAGTGGAGTTTGTGCCAGTTTTCCATGGCTCCCTGCCAGCAGCAGAGCGTATCACACCAAGCATAAAAACACAGCAGTACCACAGAGAAACCCTGAACCAGAACAAAGTCAATCAGTACGGATTTAACCTCCCCTGATAATCCAAACACATCTCAGGGATTTAAACTAGGAGAACACTGAATTCTTATCAGGTACCAGGAATCTGAAAGCCAGATTTGCTGTATTTCTAAGCTATGGTGCAAGTGCAAAGCGGAAAGGCCAAACCGATAAACATCTATAAATGTCTATAAACATCAACAAACATCCCTTTTGGTGTTTGGCACCAGCTGGAAACCAAACCCACAGCAGGGATGGAAGTGCAGCTTAGCACAGAAACTACTGACCAGAAAGCTATAATAAAGCAGAACTTCCCACCACAAAGCACCGCTCCTCATATCCACAAGATTCCTGGAAAGAGGATGATCTGTGAAGCCACAGGGAATTACTCTCTATAGAAGGAGGCCAGTTCTGCTTGTTTTACACACTGCTGAGTGGATTCAGTTTATCTGGAGTAAAGAAGTGTCAGCAGCAACATTGGTTGGTTGGCAAATAAAGCTGATGCCAAAACCTGGGACAGGCTGCTGCACTTCAGTCAGGGGCTGTTTTCCTTCCCTTGCCCTGGACCTTTCACTCACAACTCACTGGCAATGGAAGAGAAGCTTCTTCCACTGAGGCAACCAGCTTTGGGAAAGGGAGGAAAATTATCCCTATTTTTTGAAGAAAAAGCAATTTTTTTTTTTTTTTTTTTTGGATAGCTGGAACTTAATCATGAAAGCACAGGGAACAATATAAGCTGAACCATCATTTCACTGTTAAGTTCTTCCCTGGGCATTGTATTTTGGGCCCTGGACATACTGAGGACTCTTGTTTTCTTATTATACATACCTCTCTATATATTTATTTATTTATACACAATCTCAGGATAAAAATATGTCCCAGAATCTCTACAGGCAGCGAGATGGACAGAAGGAGGTTATAGGCAGGAATAACCTAAAGCTCAGCTCTGGCTGGGGAGCTCATGGAAATAGCCTGCATTTTCTTCTAGTGAGTTTTGAATTAAAGTTTTGCTTTCTTTTTTTCTTTCCTTAAATCTGTTTTCAATAAGTGTGGAGCAAAAAAGTATGAAGATAATTATAGCTGTCTGTGCAAAACAGAAATGTCAGACCTCACATTTCCCAACTGACCTTTCATCAGATGAAAATTCCCACAGCAACATTCCCCAAGCACAGAGCTGGGAACTGTGAAAATTTGCAAAACAGCTTTGTGTCCAATAACTTTGTTCACGTGGCAGATGCACAGGTGGGTGTTGCTGTGATTTACATGGGAGGAATAGCTTTAAGGTAATAAAAAAGTAATCAAACCTTAAAAGCTGTTCTGTGAGAAAGCTTGTGCTGAGCAACCACGGCACAGCCATGCTGAGGGACTGCTAGTGAAATCTGGTGTGCTGGTGCTCTGACTGCAGCAAAGTGAATGACAAGAAAGTCAGATAAAAATGAAAATGGAATATTTGTACAACGTATCTTGTCTTGTCTGGCTCCTTCCGCTGATTCCCAAGGGCTGCACTGAAAGTCTCCTACGTCCCTAGGAAGGATGAAAGGATGAAGGGATGAAAGGGATCTCAATAACTAACACTGGGATAGGAGAGTTGGCTTTGATCAATAAAAAACGAGTGAAAGTCACACAAAATCTCAGGCTGGCTGGGAGCAGCCTAGCACTGGATATCATAAAAACAATGCTTCTCGTTCCCCAAAGCGCTCCACTGGCAAGATGTGCAAATATCACGTGGTTCATGTGCTGCAGGAGCAGAGCATGGAGGAACGCGTGCAAGTATTTTCAGCTGGCTTGGGAAGAGTTTTGGAGACTCCCAAGTTCTCCTACCTGACTAAAACTCACCCTGCAGCCACAGGTCTATCACCCCATTTTCCCCACATGGGTACACAGAATCCCAGAATTGTTTGGGTTGGGATGGACTTTAAAGGTCATCTCATTCCACCCCCTGCCACGGGCAGGGTCACCTTCCACCGGACCAGGCTGTCCCAAGCCCTGGTGAACTTGTCCTCGAGCACTTCCAGGGATGGGGAATTCACATCTTCTCTGGGCAATAAGAGATTTCCCTCCATAAAATACTCCAGGCAGGAACCGGTCACAGCTGCAGTCCCTTCTCCCAGGGCAGCCCAGGGAGCTGCCAGGCGTGCCAAGGTGTCCTGCACCCCTCTGTGCTGTCCTGATCCGACCGTCCCTCGCAGCGGCACGTCCCGAGCACCACCCTCGCTCCCCACACTGCCTGTCCCACACCACGGCCCAGCCAGGAGCACTGGGGAGCACTTCAGAGGAAACTCAGAACCAGTTTCAGCCCTTCAGCCCTTTCCATATCTGTTACTCACTGGTTCTTTACGAGGGGACTGGGGCAATTCCTAAGCCTTTCTCTCGTAACAGACCCTCAGCTGTTCAGGACACGAGTCCCCTGAGTGAAGGGCAGGAGCTCTTTGCAGCTGAGCACTGGGCCCACTTCGTAAGGAAAACATCCCTGGTTTCCTCTGGGAGCTAGCCTTCAGATCCAGAAGCCTTTTTCCTATTTAGTGTGTAAGAAATGGAGTTCTGATGGGCACTGTGTGACTCCAGCAGTGCAGTCTGAAGGGCCACACGTCCTCCTTCACCCTCAAACCCGACTTGTCCTGCAGTTCCCTCTCCCTCTAACACAGCCAGGCAGCCAAGGCTCCATCACAGACCTCCTTGGTACAATTCCAGCAGCAAACACAGGCAGGTTTGGCCTTTTCACACGCATTGACACGTTAATGATGCTCCTAATTGCTGAATTAAAAATGTAAAGTGAATGCGTTTTCTTCCACTTGCAGAGCTGCTCTCCAAAAAATTGCCATCTCTTTTATGGAAGTGTTTGGTTTTCATAGTCGCAGGTTCTGACAGAGAAGTTGTTCGTGAATTTGTCTTAAGTAGCTAAAAGGCAAGCTATTTAAAAAAAAAAAGGCACCAGATCTAACCAGAAGTGGATAAAGTAAGAAAAAAAAAAATCAAATAAGATAGTTAATGCCTCTCACTCTCTAAATACAAGGATATGGTTCAGGCAGGTTTTTTACTAATTTTAAAATTTGCACAAGCTTACCCAATCATTACGTTCCTAAGGCTAGCAAATCACATTTTAATTATTATTTTTTACTCTTTATTTGTATTTTCATAGCGTCTAAAAAGTATTTTCATAAAAGTCTTTCCATACAGCAGAGCAGGAAAATAAAGGTATGTAATGGGGTTTGAAAGAAGAAATACTAAAATATTAATTCATCATTATCAGTTTTGCCCACCACACTTTGTAACACTCCTCAGCCCGTTTTAAGGTACATCACAAGCCTAGGAAGATTCTGAAACCAGAATTTAAAATCCAGACTTCAAGTGAAACAACTGCAGCTGCACTTTGTAATCCTGCTCCTAGAGGTAATCCACTGACATCAGATGGAGCACTGGCCCAAACCTGTTCCCTGAAAATAACAAAACCAAAACGTAGCATTTGTTCTCCACTTATTAATCAAACTTTCCCCTCCCAATTTCTTACAGAGCAAGGTAATTTCCAACGCAAAAAAACTTCCATTTTTTTTCAAACAAGGTGTTGAGTTCTGGAAAGATTTTACTGTTAAAGAAAAAGCTCTGCCAAATTGTTTTGGCTGACAGCTGGGGGTAAGGAAAACCAGGCTGGGGAAATTTTTTTGCGGGACTCTGATAAAACTTTTTCATTCCTGCCATTTTCTGATAATCGCAGCGAAAACTTCCAGCACTTCCAGGAATCATTTTGCTGAGAGTGTTACATAACTCCCATGAGCATTCCTTGGGAAAGCTCCCAGTGGGAGTCAGCGATGCCCCGGGCGTTCAGGATCCCCCATCACCACGGGTACCGACGTGCCAAGGCTGCTGCCACACCCAGAGCCCCCCTTTTTCCTGGGTTATGTTGGGATCGAGTCGTTCCAGGAGGTTTTCCTAGGTCCACAAGCCATTTATGTAGCACTAAACATGGGCTCCATCAGAAACATTCACGAAATGGGGAATAATAATTAAAAACCCCCCGCGCTTGTGTACTGCTGTCTGCATTAGACAAGGCACAAATCTGCTCAGAAGTATCAAAATGAGAGGTGATAGATGATGGAGATAAAAGCAAATGAGGGCCTTAACCTCTGAATGGGGTTCCTAATGCTCCCTCATCCTTGCCAAAGTCCAAGTCTTAATAATCACATGGCTGTGATTTATTATCCGTGTATGGCCACATTCTGAAAGAAGTCCCAGGGGGTCTGTAAATTGCAGATGTAACCACAGATTAATGCTCATAATCCCTGGTAAAAACTCTGCAATAACACTGCTATAGCCTCAAGAAATTCTCCCACTAATATTCCTAATCCTTTCCCATTGGACTTTATGATCCTTCTGTGATTTTCAGGCAGTCCAGCAGTGACTAAACAATATTTATGATTTAATTCTGCCGGTTTTCATTTCCAGACTAGAGGACTTTTAAACATTTTATTTTAAGTTACACCCACACACATAAATGCTCCCTCCTATAAATCCAGGAAATGACCAAAAGAAAAAATGATAAGACACAAGAAGATGTTCTACGTCCTTTATTGCCTCTCCTACCACTGCATGCCCACGTGGTAACTTGTATTTCTTGTCAGGCACTGGAAACACACCTGGGAGCATTAGTGACCTTCCACTGCTACTGCTGCAGCATCACACCTTCAACTCCAAACTCACAACCAGCAGGACAAATAGAAGGAAGAGCTTTCTATTTTTTCCCCTTTTATTACCTCATACTTAGTCCTATTCTTTCTTCTTAGACTGAAAAGCTGCCAGTTTTCAAGTGTCCCTCATTAACTTTTAAAGCCTAAGCTCTGCTAAAGTAGAGTTATTAGTTTTTTCCTGGCACTGCCTGAAATTGCAGTACCCACATAAGAGCACTAAATCCTAATAGCTACTCAAGGCAAACCAGGAAACACCGCTGAGTGCGAGACGTGATATTAAATATTTGTACACAATAGGTTCTAAGGGGCAGGAATTGGAGCTGGAGGTGATTATGGGTGCTTTTGGAAAGACAGGGATCAAGCTGTTTCAAAAGAAAATGACCTTTAAAAGTCAAAGCATAAGAAAAGATGCAGTAAATAAATAACATTTGTTATTTACAGACGTGCGGATATCTTATAGAGATATATAGAATAAGTTTCAGGCTAGAGAGAGGCTGAATTAAGGGGATTACAGGAATGAGGGTTGGTAAGCACAGGGTTAAACATCTCTTTAAGGTGAACACTCAATTGCAGCATGAACATAAACAGGATGCCACAAGCCAGATTCTGTTCCTCCACAAACCACTCAAGGGCTCTGCAGCACCATCAGTTTGACATCTGTACTCTCCTACCCTATCAGGAACCTGGGATTTAATTAATAATTGTCTGGAGGAATCAGACTGAAAGATGCCAAGTCAAATAAATTTAAATCTCTCTTTGACAGAAGGTAAGACCAAAAGATTCTGAACGATTTCTCCTGATTTGCTCTTCCTTTTATAGTGGAATTACAGCCACCAAAGCTCAGACTTTCCGATACCTGCAGATCTGCAGTTTCAGTGTAACAAGAACAGTATGAAATTTAGTAAGCAGCTTGTTTTGAAGGTGTCTGATTGCAGTAACACAGGAAGCAAGCAGCGCAAACCAGCAGAAAAAGCCCTGTTTTCAAATAAAAGGTCTGGCCATCAGCTTTTTAAGAAGCTGGACCTCATTCGAGTCAACCATCTCTACTCCTTGTGCCTGTAAATGCCACTGTGTGGACACATCTCTCCAATAACTACCGTGCTGGTCTTGAGAATGATTCTGTGCTTCCCTTCAGCTGGAAGGTGGCTGTTAAAACGTGCAGCCAAAGAATGGTCGTGCTGAAAGGTTCTTGCCCACCTTCCACCCAGCCATGTGGAACAGCACCAAGACAGACTTGCAAAGGATGTATTAAAAACAAACTGTTACAAGTGCAAAATCCAGCAATTTATGATGCTGCTGAATGAAGCCACATTTATAATTCAGTATTAATAGGACTTTAAACCTTCTTAGATGTACTAAACCTGATAGAAAATGAACTTCAGCACCTGACTTCTACTTTCAAAAAGGTAATGTATCTTTTTCCTTCCTTTCCTCTCGAAACTGATCCTCTTTCCTTCTTTTCACTAAGCTGGTAAACTGCCAAAATCCCCAGACTGGAGCCTAGATCAATATTCTGTAACCAGTTCCCTGGCAGTGATGTCCTTAAGGAGAAGGAAGGATCTTTCTCTGCTTTCACGGTGCTTTCATTTCAAATATCCTGAAGCCTGCAGCAGACACCTTCTGACTCAGCCAGCCAGATCCAAGCACATTCTCCTGAGATGAAGGTTGCACTTCAGTTCAGGAGAACACTGGGGATGTTTAAGAAAATAAAAGTTAAGCTGAATGTCTCAAAATACCTCCCTCTACACCTGCATTTCACACTTCTCCCTGTGACACCTGCTAACTAAAGGAGGGAAGAAGATTCATGAGCACACACACAGAAGCTTGGAGCTGCAAGAAAATACAGGATATTCTTGGGAAATTACCTCAGGTTTAGTTCTGTGGCACAGGCAGAGGCAGCACGAAGCTGGGTGAGGAGCTGCCCTCTCAAACACTGTCTGTGATGTACAAAGAGACTCCAAACAACCCCAGAACCTGCTCTCCCTTAGAGTTTCACACTTACATGTGTACACACACACACACACGCTTTCTATGAATAGATTTTTACTTCTGGAAAGCTGCCAGAGAAGCCTGATGGGATGTGCTGGCAGACTGTGACCCACAGGATCATCGGGCTTGGAAGGAATCCCAGACGGGTCAAGCCAATCCCTCATCCTCCTTCAGAGCAGAAGGGAGCTCACCATCCCTAAACTCTCCCCAAAAAGTGGGTGTCAAGCTTAGCTTGGAATCTCTCACCTCCCCTGGAACCTCACTGCACTGACCCTTCTCAGATGGTTTTTCCTAAGCCTTCTCTGGCCTTATTGCCTAATCAAAATAATTGGTCCCTGTCCTTTCCTTAAAAGTACTTAAATACATTTGCAGACACTTCGAGTTTTCTTTTGGTCTAGACTGAACACGACCCTTGAGTTTTCCACAGAGATCCGAAGGGTTGATGATCTCCCTGGGGCTGAGAGCGGGGCCTGGCCTCGCCAGGTAACAGCTGCTGGGAGGACTCAGCCTGGAATAAGCCATCAACATAACCCTGCCACTCACACAAACAGCTTCAAACATTCCTCACTTGCACCACATTAGGGGGAAATTTCAGTTTCTCCAGACTCACAACCATAACTTATTTATTGCTGCTTGGCCTCTTGAAGCCGTCTGCTCCTAAGAGAAGTACGTTTGATTCTGCTGTAATACACGGGCTAGAATGTGCATCCATACTTAAAAGGAGTTTGAACAAAGAGAAAAACCTCAGGGAAATATACCTAATAAAGGACCTGAAAGATCCTGATCTATTCAGTTTGTCGACGGAAAAAAAAAAGTAAAAAATGTGAATGCAGTCTTTCAGAATTACTTTATAAGGAAAGAGTAAGTCATCCTGAACTTAGCAAAGGCATAACAAGAGCAAGTGCTCGAGTCCCTGCATTCAAACTAGAAAGGAGCTGGAAATTTTTCACAGACAGGTTACCAAGGAATGTGTCAAGGTCTCAATCACACAGGGTTCTTCAGTCTAGACCAAGGTCCTTCTAAAGGAGGCCACTTCAACCACGTGTGCAATATTAAGGACTGTTTATGCACGAGAGATCGTAATATTAATTTCTGGGAATCAAGTCCCTGTTATACAAGTTGCAGGTTTCCTTATGGGAAATCAGCTCCAGAATATTTGAAGACAGACTAGACTGCTGAGCTGTGAATTAGCTTAGAAGAAAACACCAAACTACAGTTCTATAAAATTTTATGAAAGGTACTGCAATCTTTTCTTCTCCCATTGGTAACTGAATATCCTGCAGTTCTGGTAGGCAGACAGAAAAGGGAGGAGAGGAAATGGCTTTCTAAGTAAAATGTAGCCTAAAAGAAAAAAAAGCCCATGGCATATTTAGAAACTTTACCCAGATCTTTTTGCTCCCTTTTTTTCCCCCTAGTTTTTCTGTACTGCTTGAGGAAGGCCTGCTGGAACATCTGTTTTCCCTTTCCCTACCATCATAGAAATAATGCGCTAATTAGAACTCTCATCTGATTAAGCACAAGGGCTCCCACTTCCCTTCTGTTGTTTTATCTCACTTGGTTTCTCTTTCTCCTTCCCATCCCATCCTCCCTGTAGTTTTCCTCTCTCAATGTCTATCTTTTGGTTTTACGGGTTATTGGTTGGCAATTACACATTTCTGTTATTAGAAAGGTTTTCCCCATTCTTGAATGAACACTTCAGGCAATGGAATTCTTTCCTTAACCTTATTAATGTCAAGTGCTACAGTTGCTGTGGTGACCACAAGGTAAATGAAATCGGGGTTTTTTTGGGACCTAAAAGTGGGTTATAGTCTAAGTACCTGTTAGCAATGGAAGGCAATAAATAAATAAATAAATAATGCCTCACAGCTGGAGTAATTTACAAAACATAACAGGGGAAAATTGGTCTTGGCTGTTAGAAATCAGAGCATTAAAAGCACATCACGCAGCACAAGGTTAAGGCCTATTAAAACATTGTAATTTCACAGCCTTTAATGTTATCAGTATTTTCCACTTGACGCTGCCAGACAATAACTAAGAGTGCACAGCAAACATCCTGCCTTTACTGTCAGGGTAGGTGCAGAGAATATCCCCCAGGCTGAACACCAAAGCCGTTCCCTACGTATCAATAAGGACCAAGAGATGACACCTCCGTGCTGAGGTGCTACAGGAAGCACAAATTCCATTCCGTGCTGAGGTAATACAGGAAGCACAAATTCAATTCCATGCCGAGGTGCTATAGGAAGCACAAATTCAGTTCTGTGCTGAGGTGCTACAGGAAGCACAAATTCAGTTCTGTGCTGAGGTGCTATAGGAAGCACAAATTCAGTTCTGTGCTGAGGTGCTACAGGAAGCACAAATTCAGTTCCACACTGAGGTGCTACAGGAAGCACAAATTCAGTTCCACACTGAGGTGCTACAGGAAGCACAAATTCAGTTCCACACTGAGGTGCCTCTTGCCATGAGCACACAGGTGCTGGCAGAGCTCCCTGCCCTCGGCAGCCACACACGGGGCAGACCCCAGAAACTGCCTCAGTTTGTCACCCTGAGCCTTGTTAAGCAGAGAACAGCTGGATGAACTGATAGATTTCAAAGTTAAACAAGAATCCATAGGGTGACGTGTGGCAGTTGGGATTATCTTTTCCCCTTGAAAAGATCTCACATTTACCCTCCTCTTCAATTGAAGGTTGGCTTTGGGCTCCTGTTTGGCTCACACACTGCTGCATTGGCTGGGGAATAATTTTTGGTGGATGTTTTCCTCCCCAAGCTCAGAGAGCAGAAGTGCAGCAGACACCCCAACAGCCAGGGGAGCTGAGCAGCAGCCCTCTGACAAGCCAGAAAAACCAACAGCTTCACATTTTAAGGGATTTTTCCCAATGCTGGGCAGTAACTTCAGCAGCCTTTGTGCCCAGAGCTGTTGGACAGCAAAGCACCACGTACAGAGTCACTGCCATGGCACAGCACAATGTAAAAGAGACATTCAGCTATTAGAGAGTGTCCAAAGGAGGCCACGAGGATGGGGAAGGCTCTGGAGGGGCCTTATGAGGAACAGCTGAAGCCATTTGGTTTGTTCAGCTTAGAAAAGAGGAGACTGAGGAGAGACCTCACTGCACTTCAACATCCTCATGAGGGGAAGCACAGGGGCAGGTACTGGTCTCTTCACTCATGATCAGTGACAGGACTCCAGGAATCAGCATGAAGGAGAGGTTTAGGTTGGAGATTAGGGAAAGGTTCCTCACCCAGAGGGTGCCGGGCACTGCCCAGGCTCCCCAGGGAATGGGCACGGCCCCGAGGCTGCCAGAGCTCCGGGAGCGTTTGGACAACACTCCCAGGGATGCCCAGGGTGGGATTGTTGGGGGGTCTGGGCAGGGACAGGCGCTGGACTGGATGATCCTGATGTCCCTTCCAACTCAGGATATTTTATGATTCTAGGATAGACCCAATACTCTGCAGAAGTCCCAGCCAGTCTTGCCTACCCTGCCTCCAGCCACACTTGCTGGGGCTGGTATTTGGCTTTGTTCAAGATTTCTGGTCTCAGGGCTCCTCTGTTCCTGGGACTTCCACACATCAGGGGGAGCTCCTGCAGGACCTCAGCACTTTATTCTCCCCTACAGCTCCTTCCTGCTGGATTGCAGAACTGTGGTGCAGTTTAGGTAAAGGATCAGTGAAACTTTTCCTATTATTGACATCAGTAAATAAGAATAGAGCAGCACTTCCCAAAGGAAGAGGGATACATAAAGAAATCTATAAAAAGTTCGTCTACCTTGGCAAAAATTTTGCTTTTATCTCTTTCCTCACAGTTCTGTGAATCACTTAAACTCTATCACACCACAGAAGATGGAAATATTTATCATGGGAAAACTGAGATGGTTTTTTAAGCAATATCAAGAACTAATAAGGAAGAAAATATAAATAATGAGCCTGTGCTTTAAGCACCAGGCAATGTTGCATCTGTATTAGATGGATGAAGCTGCTGCAGCACTGGATAGGGAGGGGCTGTTCCTTGGCAGGGAAAGGCACAGGAGGGTGTAATGCTCAGGAACTCCACTAGCCCTTGCCCAGCACAACACCACACTTAAGGGGAAAAAAAAAAAAAAAAAAGATGGAAAAACAAGGCAAGAAAAGATGATCTTGGCTGAGCATGTAAAGGGTATCTTGAATAAGTGATATTTAAGTCATGTTCTTGTTTGTTCTTTTAAACATGCTCGTGGTGAGCAATCGTTCACCTGCTATAAATTACAAGCAACTGATAAGTCTCCATTTATGAGTCTCCAGTCAACAGCATTCATACTAAAAAAACCAAAAAAACCAACGCAAAAGCAAAGCCATCCAGGACCAACAGCATATTTCCAGAGCTGGACCACATAGAAAAGTTTCCAAAGCAGATATGTAGCAGATTTCTTTACAATTTAGTGGCTCAAAAGAGTCCCAAAGGGTCAGGCAAATTTCACTCTCCAACCAGTCTGTTGTAGTTCTTCGCTAGATGTAAGTTTAATACTAAAAAAAAAAAAGATTAATTTGTATGCTTGAAGCCTGTTCTTTTTAATCTTAATGAGTTATGATTTTATACAGTGTAGAACCCGATCCAGAACAGCTTTAAAAACTGAAAGGAATAAGATCAGAGAGCTGAGAATATGAAGTGGAGTTTTATCCAACATATGACTTGATGTTTCCAACTAGTATTCCATGCTAAGAAGGGGAAAATGAGCCATTAAAAAAGAGTATTTTCACAGGAGATCTTCACAAATCTGTTACCTCTGCTGACCTTTAGATAAAGGTAAAAAGGTTAATCCAATAGTTTGGGAATTATTAGCCTGAAAAAGGAGCAGCGACCTTCTCAGGGTTGTTCCCAGATTTCTCCGCATAGCTTCGAATTCCTGGGAGATCATTTGAGCCGTGCAGAGACCTTACTTAGTCAGAGTCAAAATATTTTTCTGCCTTTGTAGTGGCTCCCCGAATCTATAAAATGTGGAGTTTCCTTTTGTTCCACCTCCACCCCTAGCTGGGGAAGGTTCCAGTGCAGGATTTCATTCATGGGGCCGCACATTTTCCGACCCTACGTCGTGCCGGAAAGAACAACAGTTGCGGTTGACTTCTCCCTGACACGTCCTCTCACTTCTCAGGGTTTGCCCACGGAACCATCAGCTCCCTCGGTGCATCAAACAATGCAAATTCATTTCATCCATTTACATCATCGCTCAGCTTGGCCAAGAGTTAGGAAACTCCTGATTTAAATCGTGGCAGTATTGATAATGAAGACCTAAACCAAGAGTGCAGAAGAAATCCAGAGTTCTGGGTTCTTTCCCAGCTCCTTCAATAATCTGAAATCCAGCTTGAGCAAACAATTAGATTTATTTATGCCACAATTTGCTTTTAAGTTGATGTTAAAAAATAAAATATCTCTGAGATGGATGCAAGTCTCAGACACTTTTACAAAAACCCCTTTAGAAGTTGGACTAGGTAGTGCCAACTGTAAAGAAAAATGGAATGACACCTGAATGGGGGGAATTTCAAAGCAAGACCTTCAGTAAGGGCCAGAATACCATTTTGAAGCAGAAATTCCTCACAATTTCAGCCCCTTAGTTTTTCAGATCTAGATTCCTCTCACCCCAAGTTCTGTCAATTTGTCATTCTGCAAAACACACAAATCCGAACCCCAAGAGAGCTCTCAGTTTTGATGCGCCGTGAAATGCCATCATTTCAGTGCTTCTGTCCAGCCCTAGAAACTGAAATTTCCTTTAAAATAAAAGGTGATGCAAAGCAGTACAGCTACCTGCATCATACACACAGCGTACCCTGTGCAGACAGGAAAGCTGACACGACCTGCACGACATCCTTTGAGAGGAGGGGCTGTGAAGATTGATTTTGCACGATCTCTTTTGAGAGGAGGGGCTGTGAAGATTTATTTTGCACACTCTCATTACAGCAGAACCAGTTCCTGGTCTGTACCACACAACGGTGGTGCCAGTAACCCAGCAAAGCCACGGGCTGCCATCAGCCTTTTAAAAGCTTTTCCTGCTGATGCTGTTCTTTCCCCGGGAGTGAGAGGAAGGCTCAGCCCCAGAGCTCTGCCAGCCCTGCCAAGGGAAACCCAGGAGTCACCACGGGGGCAAGCAGGACCGACTAGAAATGAGACACACCAGTAACGGTGGCATGCACGCCAACTTCCAGGAGCTCAGATGATTTCTTCACTCTCCCCCTCCCTCGCCTGTGTGATTCCCAGTGTTAACCACAGTTCACTGGTGGAATAGTGCAAGTTCTTTTCCATCTGAGCTCTGTTAAAAAGGCAAATGGTATCTCGAGGAGCGAGCTGACCCCATTATCAGAGCCTTTGGGAGTTAAGAGAGCAGCCAGCAGTGGAGCCAGCCAAAATGCCTGAGCTGAGGCCAGCTAAGAAGCCAGCCAGGCAAATCCGAGGCTGCTGGAAAAATACATTCTGGAGCTCGGTGTCTGGGACCCCGAGCTACTATGCACACCCTGCTTCAGTGGAGATGGGTGTTGGCTTGAACAGAACAGCACAGAAGAGAGAGGGTGAACGGGAGAAGCAAGTGAGACTGGAGTTACATAAAAGGCCTATTGACTTCTTAATGACTTTGTTACTTGGAAGTGGCAGGTATATTTACCAGAACATAATCTCCTCTTTTACAGTAAAAGGTTTTTACAGGGAAGAGATAAGTAAAAAGGGGTCTTACAATATACCCTTACAGAAGTGTAGAGGGCCAGAACAGGTAGCACAAGAAAAGTGGGATGTACCTGTCTACTTACAGTCTTCCCAAGCTTTGGAAAGTGCATTTTTCAGTCGCTGCTGAGCATAATTTCTCTTTCAAGCCAACAGAGAGAAGGCCTTTGCCACCAAAAGCAGCAGAAAACAAGATGATTTATTAGGTTCACAAAATGTTACTCAGTCACTTCAAGATCTTTATTAACAATAAAGAAAATGATGTACGATTTTTAAAATGCAGCACAGATGACAGGACGCAAGGTAACTCAGAGACACAGGGTCTGTCCTGCCACTGATTCTGGGACTGAACTGCAATTTGAGGGACTTCTGTAGGCAGGATCGCTGCTTTAAGCTTAGCCAAACACCAGGATGGTGTCATGGCCACTTCTGTGACCACTGTGGAAGAAGCTGATATCTAACTCCAATCAGTGCATCAGTCACTTATCTGCTTGTACTGAAGTGCTGACCTGTCCTAACAAGATAAGATCACCTATTGCACAGAGCCTGGCAACCCCTAAGCAATTACTGATGGAATTAAAAAGGCACAATCCTAGATCACAGTAAAGCTATTTCTAAAAACACTGCTCTGTTTTTACCCCTGCCATCAGGTCTCAGCTCATCACTGGAAAGCTGTATTTCCATGAAGTGATTAAAGTCTTGAAAAACGTTTGTTCCAGGGATCTCTGCTCCCTTTTCTCAGGAAGCATTTTGCCGAAGCACTATGTAAGAGGGGAAAAAACCCTATGGCCACAGCAGCTACAGAAATGAGAACGCCATAAGAATCTTGGGAAACTGAAAAATAGGCAGAAAGATCTGATACAGCTTGGGACTCAACCACAGTGTTAAGTCCACGGCCACTTTTAACAGCATATAACTTTTCACTCCTGTGCCATCTGAAGCTCCAGGCATAACACCTGTCCAAGAGCTCAGGCTGAGGTTTGGACTCAGCTCCCGGCCTAAGGGAACAGAAGATGATTAAGACACGAGACAGAAGGCCTCAAGCAGAAAGAAAAGAGCCTGAGTTAGAAGCCTACAGCAAAATAGAGGATAAGGTGCTCAGAAATGTTTCCAGAGATTGTCAGTGCTTGCAGTGCTTCAGGTTGGAGTGAATTAGCACAGATCAGGTGAAGGAGACTGCTACACAAAAATATCCTGTAACACAACACTTTCCTGCTGTCAGAAATGCTCTTTTTAATCATTAGTACTTCAGCAAGAAAACACATGTGCACATACACACGAGTTTAACGTTTCTCTGAAAGTCTGATCTCTTGTACTTTAGACCAAATAGAAAACACAGAGCAGGCCAAATTCTGACCAGAATCTGCAGCAAAGTTCAGCTGATCTGTGGCGTTGAAAGGCCATTGCTGCTTAAAACAAGTATTTTACAAGGCAGTGAAATAAACTTTAGATAAACACAGGCAACTGTTGCTTTGGCATAGAGGAGACCGACACGCTTCAGAAATATTACTCCTGTTTTCTGCTCCCAGGACCAAGGAGAGAACACCACTGTGCCCAGGACACCGAGACTTCTGGCAGGAGAACATTACACATTCACAAATGTCAGAGCAGAGTTACAGCAGCCTTGAGTGAGCAGGAAGATGAGAGGCCACTGGAGAAATGGTCTTGTGTCAGCAAAAAGTTGCCATGTCTGTCACGGGAGACCGAATATTGCTGCTTTTCCTGGGGGATGGAGGATTTCCAGCAGAAAGGAAAAGTGGGGATGTTTCATCTGGCACCTGGTGAAGTCTCTTATAGGGCTGGAAGGTGTTCAGAGCTGGAGGAGTGTCTGGAATGTGGCAGGGCCATCGGGGAGCACGCCACTGAACTGTGCACACGGAACACACCCAGCACTGTTTGCACATTTTGCTGCTGAAAAGGAAGGGTGTCAGCCCTGCCTCGATTTCCCCCTTTATGGTAACACTCAAGAGTGGAAGAATCTCCAGAAAGATACAGAATGGACTGAAGCAGTGCAGCAGTTCAAGGTGCAATCATTAACTTCCTTCTGCTGAAGGGACAAACTCTCCCCAAAAGACAGCCAAGAGACCCAGGTACGATGACTTCAAATCCTTTGACGAATATTTCCTATTATTTCTTTTGCTAAAGCCTTGAAATTGCCTTTGCAATGGCCCTCTGGGGATTTATGGGAGGTTTCAGTGCTTGAAAGCACCCACTTTTAGCTTCAGTAAGAGAACAGATGTTTGGAATTGAATTTGTGCTTACTGTATCACCTGTGCCACACTATCCCTGTCGATGTCCATGAGAAGCAAGGCAGGGCACTGGGTTTTCACTTAAACATTAATCACAAGGAAAAAAAAAAATCAAACCAGGAATTGCTTCAAAATATAGGGCACATTCATTCACGTGGAAAATGTGGTTAATCTCTGCCGTATTTACTTTGATAAAATTACACATTTAAACTAAAAAGGCAAGAAAGAAGTGAAGCCATTTTTTCAAGTTTGAATCTTCCTCATGCAATGCCAGAATTCACAGATGATCACTGCTTGTCTCCCATCTTTTTTATTTGGAGGTTACCATTAACAACAGACAGTTACATCAAGACCTGGATAAGTACTTTTCTGACTTTAAAACCAAACAAAATACGCTCAAATGTCGTTCACCTCCATATTACTGTGAGGAACAAAACAAGAGGTTTGCCAGGCAGAGCGCTGAGGCAACTGGACAGCAAAAAAGCATTTATCAGCATAACTTTCCAGGCTGATAACTTCAGAGCCAATCTAACACCTTTTCGGTAAAAAAATAATCAACTTGTATTTATTGATATTTGCAATGGAGAATAAAGGTAAGGTATTTACTTCTGTGACTGTAGAATCCATGTACTTAACCATAAACTGTCCCTTTTACTCATTTCATTTTCCTCACTGTGGGTGACCAAAAATTGAAAAGCAACATTATCATACATCAATACTTTCCACTTTGATCTAGTGAAATGGACACATTTTTGCCTTTCACATAAAATTTTCAAATTTATATCTAACCCAAAACATCCATAGATCTGGAACAAACAAAAACTCCACATTTTTCATGGAACCCACAAGTAATGTATTTCCTAACCAGCCGTATATTTTATTGAAGTTGGAACTCCCTAGAACTAGAATGGGCAGACCCAGATCTTTTTAAAAGGACACATGAAGTTATGCCAAACACACATTTAAGAAAAAAGGGATCAGCCACTGAATCTGGGCCACGGAAAAGCGACCATGAACTTCTTAGGTAACCATGTTCTAAAAAGAGCTCCAAAGCCTCTCTGGATGCGCTGGACCTCATTATCAAATATTTTACAGTTGTATGAGACATGAGTCAATATGAAAACACTGGTGTAAAAGCAGAGCAAAGGAGCTATTTGTTATCATAGAGTCACAGAATGGTTTGGGTTGGAAGGGACCTTAAAGCTCATCTCATTCCATGGGCAGGGACTCCTCCCACTGTCCCAGGCTGCTCCAAGCCCCGTCCAGCCTGGCCTTGGACACTTCCAGGGATCCAGGGGCAGCCACAGCTTCTCTGGGCACCCTGTGCCAGGGCCTGCCCACCCTCCCAGGGAGGAATTCCTTCCCAATATCCCATCCATCCCTGCCCTCTGGCAGTTTAAAACCATTTCCCCTTGTTCTGTGTCTGCAGATCCCTGTCCCAAGTCCCTCTCCAGCTCTCTTGGAGCCCCTTTAGGGACTGGAAGGCTGCAATAAGATGCCCCATGAGCCTTCTCCAGGCTGAACACCCCCAGCTCTCACAGCCTTTCCTCACAGGAGAGGTGTTCCAATTCCTCCTTCGTGGCCCTTCTGATTAGAGTGTTTCAGCTGGCTTTTCACTGACCCTACCAATCGCTGAGTTTGTCAGAAAAGGAAACAGATTCTCCCATTTTCCCCAGCTAATCAAACCCCACCCAGAAGCAGTGCTAGGAGCAGCACACCACCAGCTCTACCTTCCTTTAAAGAGGTTTTTCCACATTTCCGTGCACATCTAATAACCCTGCTTCAACAACAACAGCCAAAATGAAAACTGGAAGGCTCCACTCCCTCGCGAGGAAGCTGCAGTCGTGTGTGGGGCCATCAGGACAGCTCTGGGTGTTCATCTGGCCCAAGTGCACGCAGCCCTCACACCCGCCCAGCTGGACGCAGGGATCATGGAAAAGCAGAGATCCGCCCGGACACGTACACCAGCACTGAATGGGCCCTGAAGGATTTGATGAATGAAAAATGCTCGGGGTTGTGAAGTTTCCTTTGATTTCCACTGCTGAGGGAATAAGGCTGACCTTTTGGTTACCATGCAACCTTGGAAAGTGGGAGCTGGGCGAGCGTGTGTCACCCCAAGCAAGGGCTTGAGTCAGCTCTTGCTCAGCATCTTACAGAGCAGCTGCTGTCTGGACACACGTCCTCATCTAAAGCTGGTCCCCAGCCAAGGAAATAAAAGGCAGTCAGAACAATTTCTTCCTGAAAATCAGATTAAGGAACCTTGGAAGAAAGGAAAGATTGTATCATCTTGCTACGCCGCTACAAAAATCAGCTGAAACCCAAGAAATAACACTTAGATAACAAAGACAAATGAACTGCAAGTACAAAGGGCCATCAGACAATTCGATTCTCCCATCAGTTTCTCCAAAGGATAAAATTCCCATCAAAATTCAGGAATCAGAGCCTGATATAAAATGAAAAGTGTTGATGCAGCTTTATAACCCACCGAGATGAGAAAATGAGGCATTTCATCATCCAGAAGAGAAAGTCATTTCAAATAACATAAAACAATTTAGGTCTGATAGTAAAAATTCAGCTGCAATTTCAAGGTAGCCAATGTCCTCAGCTGGGAAAACATCACTCACAGTATTAAAAAGCAGTTTTTAATAAAAAAGCCTTCCATTTTTAGTGTCTACTTCACCTCAAAAGCCATTTGACATGCAAATGAATACACAGGCTGTGAAAGACTTCAGGAGAATCTCCAATACTAATTGTCAACTTTTCAGCAATTCAGCTGAATTTCAGCATTTGATATCCTCAAACAGGAGAACAGGATTGCAGCCAGAAGCCTCTAAATAGTACAAACATTTGTGCACTTTTACAAGGCAGGTAAAAACCTAAATTATGTTGCTAATTAATTTTATATTTCCTTTGGGTAGCCAAAGAAACCTGGAGCTGTTCAGCAATCATCGAATGACGGGGTTTTGCCAAGTATTCAGGTATGTTATTAACAGAACAAGCCAGAAGAACTGAGATCATGCTTTCTGCAATACCTACAGGGGAAAAAAAGCCAAATTCAAAGCAAGCTTGTGCAAAGCAAATATCTACACGAGGCAGAAAGGGAGAAAGGAGCACCAAAGCACCTGAGACGTTTAAGTACAAGTAAAAAAGCCCTTAAAAATATTTCTCCAAAACTAAGACAACAAAGCCAAGACTATAATTTAATGGCAGTGAGTACCAACCTACTCCAAAGACAAATATTTACAAGAAATTGAGAACAAAACCCTAACTTGATCTACTTGCAAAAGATGTAAGACACAATTTGCACTATGCACACATTGTCCAAATAGGCTACATCAGACTTAATTGATTTTTGTAATTGAGCATGGCACGATAAGCCAAACTTTCCTACGTACCTGCACTGTGTAGGTGTGATGCCCTGGAGAGAAATAGACAGGCGGGACATTAAATAGAATATTTTTACCTTCAAAGCTGCTTCCCTGTCTCCTTTTAACCTGCACAGTCTTTTTTGGTTTCCTTACAAAGATCTTGTAATTCAACTGAGGAACATCTGTGTTCATATCAGCTTTTACGATACTTGAACCCTGATTACCACACACAAATATTCACTTCCCTCTGCACCCACCAGTGGAAAGCAACAGCCTCTCTTCTTCAGTCTCAGGGCACAAATTAAAGCCAACTCTCTTTTCTTCTTAACAAGTTAATCTGCTCAGTTGATGTTAAATGGGTATCAAATATTAGCCTCAATGACTGGTTAATAAACAACATTTTTAAAACAGATTTTAAAAAATATGTAAATAAATAATACTTTTTTCTCCCCCACAGAGCCTTCAATCACCAGCCCTCTTGAATCTACTGTATGGATCTATTGCTTATAAAGGTATATCCTTTATAAGATTTCCAGTTTTCCCATCCTAAATCACCCCCAAAATGAATTCCAGAGTCTACACTCTTCTCATCTCATCATTACAAGTGCTACAGTGGAACCTTTGGCTTTGCTGAGCAATCAAGGAAATCCTTACACAGGCAGATACACAGGTAACAACTCTGCCTGTAATTCACAACCAGTTCCCTTTTCTCTGCTGGGAAGGGGATTAATATGGCAAATCCACCTCACCACTTCATTCTGTTTCAAAAGGACCAATATTTTAAGTTGCAGCCTCTAAGGGAAATTTTAACAATTTATCCCAATCCCTGATGCAGCATGTTTTCATAAATACCTTTCCTATTTCCTTCAAAGGAAAGAAAAACATCCCAAACACCTTGCTCCACCTACTCTCCAACAGTTGAATTTCAAAGGTTTTGGCTCCTTCAACATCAGCAATTCAAGAATTAGCACCAGCCAGACATCTTGAGTCACCGTTTTAAGGCTGGATCGATCATGACCATATATTGCCGAAATTGTTTTTAACTGGTATCATTCCATTCCACTGAAAGAACTTAATTCCTATTCAAGGAACACGCAGGTTCCACCACCTTCATCTCCAGGTTTTACGAACTAAGAAATCTCTCTTAATTGCTGAGAGGCAGATGCAGGGATAAAGTTCCCACGTCTCGGCATCCTCTGCCTCCGCTCAAGCCTTGCGGCAGCCCCAGACTCTGGGGGAGAGGCCAACGTTAACAAGGTGCAACCCAACTCCACGTGTTCAGAGACACCAAAAACCAGCTGAGGCAAACGGCTTGGAAATGCTTACGGGAAAAATGGGAGCTGTGCATTAAAGCCCACCAGCTCCTGCTTTACGGGCCCTGCAGAAATGGATATAAACGTGCGAGCGCACAGGACGTTCGCGGCGCTCTCCTGCCCGGGATCTGCCGCGCACGTCTGGGCTCGAGGCAACTCTGTTCCCGTGCCAAAATCGTATGGAATGCACTGAGAGGTCAGGGCTAGGAATTTATGTGTTTTGCAGTTATTTAGAAATTACGGGAAAGAGAACTTGGCTGCTCCTGCCACTGCACAGGTGGAGTTAACTCGGAGCGCTCGGCGGGTCAGGCTTTTCCAATCAAAATTCCACTTGGTCAGAAGCAATGGCTCCGTGCATGTGAAAAGATGGCTCAGTCTGGGGAGACAAACTGAGGGATCACCTTCAAAATTCTTTCTTTTCACCACCTTTCCACCTCACCAAAAGCCAAGTCTAGGCTTTACGTTGGAGGACGATTATCTCAAAGATAAGTAATGATAAAGTATTTAGTCTATGCATGTGGAAAAAACCCCTGAAAATATTAATCTAACTTTTCATTTGGTTATGCTCTTCAGTGGAACAAAACCACTCAAAAATCATCAGAGGAAGTGTAATTTGAGCTCTTAGCTGAATAACAGGTAAAATGTTTCAGAAGTTGAATGGAAGAGCTCAGTGGCTGCTCTATCCATAAGCAAACCTGCACTCCCAAACCTTTGTGGCTTTGTGCAAATACAAAGAACCTTACTGATCTACTCTTACACTTCCTTAACAGAATAAAAGTGTGGTGGAAATGCTTTTTTTTTTTTTTTTCGGTCAAAAAAAAGGACAGAAAGATAAAAATACAACAAGAAGCCAAATGGATGATGGAAAGAATGAAGGAAATGTGAGAGCATGCAGTAAGAGAATAGAAAAGGTGCAACAGTAAAAACCAGCCCAGACAATTCTCCCAGGTATGTGTTAGGGTGGCCCTGACCAGCTGTCACCTATGTGGGACTGTCAATTTTTTGTGCTCTCAATACTGTAGCTGTGAAAAACACGACTCCACATCACCGTTCCTCAGGAATTAAGCACAGTAACACAAAAGGTATAACACTGAAATTAAGGCATTAATTTTTCCTTCTGAACATAATAAACGCCTAAGAAATCCTTCTGGGTTGGTGGCAGCCCCTGAGGAGTGTCCCAAGGTGGCTTTCCAAAGCAGCACACAGCTCGGTTTGTGGGCACAGCAGCAATCTTTCCACAAGACAGAGTGTGCTACTCCAGCAGGAATCTGTCAGTGCATGGAAAGTTAAGAGTGTCTGGACAGCACCGTGGTGGGTAACGCGATACAGATGATTTCACCTTTAGGTCTCCAGTTCAAAAAAGCTCAGCCCAAAAAGTGTCATCACCTGATAGTTTTTACTACTTCTATTTACAGCACAAAATCTCCCAGAGGGCCAAACTGAGATCGAGACTCTCCCTCCCTCCCTCCATGCTCTCGGGATTGTGTCTAAACTAAGGAACAGACCTTCTCTGCAGATCCCATGGTGTAAACAGACTGCAGATACGAAGTGGAAAAAAAAGCACAGAAAACTGAAATGTTTTGTCAAATTCAGTAAGTCAGACAAAAGCGAGTCTGACTCCTGAGCTGACGACATTTTTACTCTGCTTTCTGTGTCAGGAGAGTTTCTCTGCCCTGCCCCAACGGCAAAAATGCACACGTGCAGCAAGATCTCAGCATCAAACTTCCTAGACAGGGACATATTTTTGTTTTAGCCCGTGTGGAGTAGGGCTGATACCTCCCAGGAGTGCTGGGCTCGCTCCACACAGGCTGCAGAGATGATCAGTGCACAGAGGGAGCACATCCAGGATTCCCAGACATCCAGCCACACGGTCTGAGCTACCCCTCTGAGTGCCCGGCAATCCTCAGCAAAGGTTTAAAAAAAACCCCAAAAAAACAACAAAAACCCAAACTCAAAGTTCATTTTTACCCAGATGAAGTATCCATATCCAGGGTAAAATAATCTGAGAAAGCAGTTTATCTTAATTTGAATAAAAAGAGCAGGAATCCATGATCCTACTCTGCTGTCCTAAAAACAGGACCACCTATGATCATAATTAAATATGAGATCAGAAAAGCAGCTTTTGCATGAATTCTCTTCCAGCTCTAAAGATGGCCTTTCCAGGCCAGGCTGGCAGGGTGGGCAGGAATCCTGCTGAAGCTTAGATCACAATATGAATCAAACTCATTCATTCTAGAAAGTTACACCCTTTTCTCAGCAAAATAATGATTTTTAAAAGTATTATAAAAAAATATTAAAGCCCCAAAAACGAGGGAGCCCATTCAGAGTAAAGCACCAACAGCATCAAAAGATTATCTCTCCATAAAAATATATATATTTCTCACCATATTATATCTCTATATAATCAACCACCTCCTCTCAACCATTCTGCAATAACAAGCAGTAATTCTATTTCCAGTGTAAATCATTTCAATTCTGACATCTTCACTGGGGACTAAACATGTGACCTTATCTAACTTAAATCTGGTATTAATTTTAACAAGGAAAAAAATGCTTTATGAAATTCAGGAGCTTAAGGGTAACTGGGGGGATGCAGGTCTGCCTCAAAGGGTAGCATATGGATTTAATTCTCCCTACACTTTTAACCAAATTCTAGGAACTACAGTAATGTTTTGCCACACAACTCACTCTGAATCTTGCCTAGAAGAATCAGGGTCTGAATGCTGCACCGGGCAAGGGAAATTTGGAACATTTGAACAACAATGTCTAAACCTTACATAGATTTGATTTCTTTTCAAGCTTTTTCATGTAACTTGCAGAACCTTTAAAAAAAAATAATTGCCTTCTTTGAAAAGTAGGAGTATGACCCTATTATGAAAGGGAGATAAAGCCTGGTTCTGCTTCCAGTCATGCTTTTAAGTATGGAATGAAATCCAGGAAGTTAAGCTGCTGTGATCGTAAGTCTAAAAATTGATCCTTCAAGAGACCTTTGATGTAATTTGCCAAAAAATTTCCTGATTCTTCAACATCAGCTTTCTGAACTTCAGTGGGAAAGACTTCTCCACCCTGAAGACCTTTTCATCTTCCTGTACATGCCCTTTGAGGGTTTGATGACCCAAAGCAGGTTCTCCCTCTGTACTTTCAATGTGAGACACAAAATAACACATTGACAAGGGACAGAACTGGTTATCATGGCAGACAGCCATTGAAAGTGCTGTGGGGAAGAGAGAAAGAACCTCAAAATAACAAAGTTCGGTTTGCAGGTCTTTTCCTGCACTTCTTTCTGTTCATCAGGTGCAACACCTAGGAAAGTCTGACTGGGGGACTTCAAAAGGGTTCAAGGCCAGGCTGGGGCTTGGAGCAACCTGAGACAGCAGGAGGTGTCCCAAGGGGGTGGAATGAGATGAGCTTTCAGGTATCTTCCAACCCGAGCCATCCTTTGATTGTGTGATAAATGTAGTGAGCGTTAAAAAATTATAATAATAGTAAAATACACCAATTCATCAACAACTGTAAGGCAAAATGTCTCAATAAAACAGTACTTTTAACTTGGTTATTAACTTATTCATTAAATCTGGGAAGAAATGAGGCAGAGAGGTCACATTCCTCCTTCCCACTAGAAGGTCACACCTCATCTTGCAGCTTGATCAGCTGCCATAGACTCGGCCGTTGCAGCTTCCATCAGGAGCTGCACTGTCTCCAAGTCCATGGGTTTCCACAGGTAGGAAAAAGGATGAGACCTGGAGCACCTCACCTCCCACAACAAACCCTGCACCACGTCAAAGCCAAGACAAGCACTTTTTCCTACTGCAAGCAGACACAGCTCTCCTTCAATTCATGATGCATCAAAAAACTCAGCTGAGAACAGTACCAGACAGAGGCCTCTAGAAGGAAGGACTCCTTACACAGCATCTCTCCCCTGTGCCCACAAAAAATACCCCAAACAAGTTCAGGAAAGGCATCCTGCTGGACTATTAAAGAGTTTGGAGCCAACAGTCAACACATTAGGTAACCTCATTATCCACTGCCTAGTGCCAAAGGCAAAACAGGTGTGAGGATACCAAAGCAAGAGGAAAGCACAGCCTGTTAATAGAAATCTGCAATTTTAAAGGCATTAAAATATTTCCAAATGTTCAGAGAAAAGCCTCACAGTGGAGCAGACGTTCACTAATGGAAAATAAAAGAAAAATGTGAACTGCTGGAAAGGTGCATCATCTTTCAGACACGGCTTGTTGTTCCCCTTTTTGGGTTCAGGTTAACACTGAGGCTTAAGGGCTTGAGTTTCCTTTTGTCCTCCCAAGTGTGGGACAGCAAAGAACAGTCACTATCTTTGTGTCACATTACTGAGTTTATCATTTCATGGGGGCGGAGCACGCTGGCCTTTTTGAGACTCAGCAAAGGAGACAATTCCACAGGAGAGGTCCTATCACACTCACCACCTTATCCCTTCATCTTCCACTAATCCACCATTCCCAGTTCTGACCTGGAAGTAACTGCTCTCAGAAATAGCTGCTAAGCAGTAGCAAATTCTGGTGAAGTTAGTGGAGCTACCCAACTGCAGAGACAAAGTGAGAATCTAACTTTTTTTCTTCAGCCGCCACAAGAATCAGATCCTGGAATCTGTATCTGCTGTATTGAAATATCTGGGCAAGAAAATCAAGACTAGCAGAGTCCCAGAAGTCATAGTTTTACATCATGTTGATTCTCTGATGCATTTCATGCCTCACTTTAGCTGAATCTAGTTTTGTCCATTCCCTCAGTCCCCCAATTTGAACTACACAGTTCCCTTCACTACAAAGTACATAAATGCCTTAACATGGTTCATAATGAGCAGTGTTCTCATGAGACTGAAGGCCTCAGGCTTTTATTGTTATTGATAACTACCTCCGTGAAAAAGACAGCAAGTTCCAGAATAATCATGTAAAAATATTCTTCTGTTGCAGCTCTGTATCCAAAATACAGCTTATTTTCACCAAAATTTACTTCCCCACAGCTCCTGTGGATGCTGCAGGACACACTGATGGAATTTTAGTTTCAAAGGATAGCTGATGCTCAGAGCTTGCAGGATGAAGACCATATGGGTTTCACTTATAAATTTTACTTATTTATTTCAGTAAAGCCATAGGATTTGCAGATCTTATGCTGGGGAAGATGATGCCTGTATGTGAGGGGAACATTGCACCACCTGAGAGCTAAAACCCCATAAAAAATTATTTACCAGCACCCTTTAGATACTTTCCACATTCAAAACACGATAATGAGGTTTAATTAATCTTTAATTGGTTGGCAAGGATATACCTAGAGAGAGTGAAGGACAGAAGGGAAAAAAAAAAAGAGCTTTGACAGAATATTACTTGCAAGTTGTCTTCAAAGTGTGGTTTAGTGGCTTAAATGGGAAACTCAGCCCAGTGGAGCCTGGTCCCTGACCTCAGCCATGCCATGGTTGGGTTTCTTGGGATCGTCTGCCGAAATCATTTAGCGACACATTTCGGCCATTCTTTCCTTGCCTGCGAAAAACGCGACAAAAAGTTGGAAGTTTCTTACAAACACTTCAGTGGGCCAGTGGAAAAGGCTGTGCTAGCAGGACACGGGTGTCCCTCGGTGACACAGCATCCCCCAGGGCCAGGGGTTCTCCCACAGCCACTCGGGAAAAGCTTTCACCTTGCAGGGAAGCGCTCCGAGCTTCAGCCTGCGGATCTCCTCTCGGAACTGCTTCCAGCAGGTACATCTGCTCTTTAACGGGCAAGCAACACAGTTTAATTTACCATTTAACAAGAACAAAGTTTCCTCCACATTTTCCACCCTTCCACTATCAATCTGCTCTGGCACCAACCTCTGTGTCATTATTTCCACAGAGTCCTGTAGACTGCTTTATTGAAAAAATCTTTCCAGAAGTTTTGTTGAAACATCACTTTGAAGACAATCTAGGTACAACTCAAATGAAACATTTGGGGTTTTATTCAGCTGTCGCTGTTTTTCTCCTGGCTTTTAAGACCTCATGAACATTCTTCCAATTAAATATCTGGTCAATCCAAAAATGTGACAATTGTAGACTCTCAAGAAGTATCTGAAGCAAATTCTAGATTTCCAATCATGTTAACCTATACCTGTGTGTTTCAAAACAGCTCCTTCAGAAGCTGTAAAATCAGGAAATAAATAGTGAAAAAAATTATACAAAACCAGCACTGAGGAAAGAAGAATAATCTCTGTTATCAAGCTTTCTCACATGGATTTAGTGCAATAATTCAACTCCTTTTTTCCTGCTGGGCAAAGGTGAAGGAATGGATTAAATGAGAACTTTGAAAGGGGCCATCAAAAGATGGTACAGGCAACAATGTTGTAGGAACACAACAACATCCGTGGCTGTTGACATGCTGTAAACCTGCACACCAAATAATGCTCACCAAACCTAAACTGGAGTCATTTAGGAGGAAATTCTCTCGAAACAGAAAGTGCAATGGAAATCACAGAGGAACAAAATGACTGCAAGTAAATCCTGGCAGCGAGTCCCCCGCTTCGCACACACACTTCTCTAATGTTTCTCTTGACTGACTCTTGTGCTGAAATGAGTTCATATGACAAATCTGATTTTTTCCTCTACGGATCACCACGCTTTTCCAGCACAAATAACCCCGAGTATAAATCATATACTTGCTGAAATGCTTAGATTGGCATGTTATCTCATGTAAGAGCAAGGTACCAAGATCTCAGTTGTAGAGACGTGGTATTTTTTTTTGTTAGGCAAATTGCAAGGGTTTTTTTCTTTATATAATGCTTCTGTAGGATATTCAACATTTTTCCCTCCTCTGATAAAAGATATAGACTGATAACTCAGTATGTATATACTGTTCTTCACTCATGTATTTCAAAATGCAGATAATTATCACCAATTTAATAATGAAAATCCTGATAAAAAGATCTTTCTTCTCATTCCAGCAGTAAAACATGGAACAAAACTTGTGAGTCTGAACACTCGGTTCAATATGTTTTCCAAATAATTTACATCCCATTATAAAATAATTAGACTGGCTCAGACTACAAAATGACCTTAAGGAAAGTTCAGGAATTTTGGGTCCTAGGATGTGTACCAGACTCCCACGCCTGCTCCAAACAAGTCTTAACATCAACAGTTCAGCGAACATTGAAACTAAAAATTTCTGTGTTTAGTCCTTTTCACTCCAACTTCAGCATTTATTTTCTCTAAGATAGCCCTTGTTTCAGCATCCCCTTTCCTTCCTTCCCCCAGTCACATCTCCCAGGCTCTCCAGCTCCCGCCCTTTCCTATCTGGAGAACAGGCAGCCACTGGCACTGTGAGCCAGCTCGTTGGCAGGATGATGCCTCAGAATGGGTAACATTTGAATTCTGTAGATATGCCTTTTTGTAAGAGCACCAATTCCCTCATCTTTCCTTTACTCAACTCCTCTTTTCCACAAAACTTGCAGAAACAGAATTCCTTGGAGATGCCAAGCTGAAAAAGAATACATGATATCATTCTGTCTGGAGACAGGGGTGGAGGGAGATGGGGAACTGTCTTCAGCCACATCCCTGGGCTGCTGCAAAAAGGATGAGTGTTCCATGAGTAGGATGAGAAGAAAGAAGGCTGAATTTCATCACAAAACATTCAGCTTAGGCACGCAAGGAATTAGCCAACAGTCGCAGCTTAATTAACTAAATTGCCGATAGAAGGTTGGAATGGCATCACTGGGGCTTTCAAGAACAGGTGAGTTGAAAGTGCTGGAAGGAAACCAGGTGTAGGTTGGTTGTACTCACTTGGTGGGCAAAACACCTTAGGAAGCCACCCATCCATCCTTGTGTGCTGGGCCTCAGTACACAGCAGGAGAACAGGACAGACACGGGCAGGGTACAAATCAGCACCAGGCACAGCATGGAGAGAGGCAGGGATTTGTTGGAGCAGGTCCAGAGGAGGCCGTGGAGATACTCCACGGGCTGGAGCCCCTCTGCTCTGGAGCCCGGCTGGGAGAGTTGGGGGTGTTCAGCCTAAACACTCTGGGGACAACTTATTGTGATCTTTCGGTACTTAAAGTTGGCCTACAAGAAACATGGGGACTGTAGCTCTGACATCAAATGAAAAATTTAAACTCCTAAATCTGTGGGGAAGAAAAGAATCCATTACAATTAGCTTGTGAAAAAATCAGCTTGGTTCATGTCATGCAGTCTTTATTCAGAACTGCCCACCTTACTCATCACCGTCCTCTGTCACTCGGAGTCACTGAACATTTAGCTAGGAGTTTCTTTTGTTACTTCACCAGCACTGGGCTTTTCCCCCTAACTTGTGGAAAATTATTAAATGAATCAGTTTCCCTTTAAGAGCTGGATGGCCCTGCCAGCTTAGCCAACATGGAGCATTTCCAAAGAAGTTTCTTGCTCATCACAGTAAGGAACAAAATATTTTAAAACCCCAAACTTCAAAATCCCAGATGGTCTTGAAGCCCTTTTAAAATAAACTGTGTGAGTTTACAGTCAAATCTGCCCAAGAAAATCTTCTAATGGAGACTGAAAACTATAAATGCTCTCAGTTTATTAAAAAATGATTTGACACCAGCACAGACTATTTCAATTTTTTTTCCTCACATTGCAGAGCTAGACACACTTCTCAAAATATTTGCTTTCAACAAAGTGACAGCAGCCCCTCAAGAAGTGTTATGCATGAGCCAGTATTTGACTTTTTTTTTGTTATATTTCATATTATATTGTCTGTTGAATAAGATGTTTTAAAAACATTAATGTAATATAGAATTTCAGACTCTTAATCATTTTGACAGGTTTTCTGAAACTCTTCAGAGCAACATTCGAGCAACGACCCCGTGCGATACACGGCACTGAATCGGGCAGGACTGGGGGGAAGGGGAGAGGAGGGCTGGAAAGGTCTCTGCTCTAAAACACATGCATTCATTAGAAGAGAAAAATGCCTAGAAATTTGGCACTAGGACGAGTGTTTAAATGGAGTCTGCCTGGGGGGATAGCCCTGACTTGCACTCTTACCAACGGGATGGATATCATGTGAACGTTAACAAGAATTACGTACCAGGTTAAAAATCTCCCCGTAAGAAACCATGGGACCGTGCCACGCTCTGCAGCGCTGCAGGGACAATGCCTTCTGCAGGGAAACGGGTCCAGATCGATGCACAGGCTACACACAAACACAGCCACACAAAAATGGCACCGAGCTAAAGCCAAAATTCACTGTATTCTGTACTTTTGGGATGTTCGCTAAAGGTCAGCTTGGATCCAAGCTTATTAACAACTAGTTGGGGTTTCAGGTCAGTTTCTTTCGAATGCTGATTATTTTACACCTTAACTCCAGTTTTTCAGTGTGTCTCCATCCCAATTTTTTAACTTTTAGACTTATATTCAAGTCTTACATCTTAGCTGTCTGGAAGGACTATTTAAATGCCAGAGTCCACGTGCCAATCTGTGTGCTCCCATCTGAAAAATCAAATCCACAGCTGAAACACAGCAATGGACTCGATGTGTACTCAGTTTTCCAAACCACAATTAGTCAAAAAATACTTGGGGACCAAAGCAGAGCAACCTTCATTCACACTACAGAAAAATCCTGTATTGGCCTGGAGCTTTCAGTATTTGTTGTTGCCCATAACTAATTTCAAATATCTGTAAATAAAACATACAGTCTTTCATACAAGGATCTATTATAGCTCAAACACCACAATAGGGAACATACAGAGAGCTGTCAAATGGAAAGGATTTATAGTTTTTTTGCTCTATATACTTCCCCTTTTGGAGAAAGTTTGAATGAAAAGGACCTCATGCCTTGCTTTTCAAAACATTACATAATAATAAATAAACTAGTAGTTTAACATACATTTTTAGTGTGCGCTGCAATCCAATGTCACATTCAGAAGGAGACAATTCCCTAACAAACTACAAGTCAACCAGCCACCTTCACCCATTTTTCTTTTAACTTACGATAGAAATTAATATCCTGTATGAGCTGCTTCCCCAAGCAAACTCAGCTCCGATTCAGCATCTGGAGGCTGATGAAATTTCGCTTTTGCCCATTTTCACAGCTGCAGCAGAGCAGCCAGAGAAGGTCGAGCGATTAACCCGAGGTTGCCGAGTGAGTCAGTGCAGCAGGATTACAATCATTAGCACTCCTGGCTGCCAGGCTCTGCCCTGCTTCTTCTACTACCACATCCACAGCCCTCACCAGATTTGGCACATAAAATTGATGGACTAGTTAGTGCCAGGCACCGAGAGAAAGGGCAATTTTCCCTGGACGCAGCAGCATCAGCCCAGTCAGCCTCGATCTGTAAACACCCTTCAGGCCCAGCACAGCTCTGCCAACACACCTCACTGCTGGCCTCTCAAACCCCAGGGCTTGTGCCGTGGGCCCCTGTTGAACAGGGACTGCCTGCTGAGCCAGATGGAGAGGTGGCTGTGGAACCAGACAATTCACTGGAAAATTCAACACCAACTTGCACCTGCAGCCAGTGTTCACTGACGCTGCAGAAAGCAAAGAGAGCGTAAGCAAGCCAGGCCAGAAATGGATGGTGTATTCACCTCCTGCCCACAGCAACACCTGACTGTAAATACTCACCTGTACTGCAGCTAGAATGACAAACACAACTTCATGTAAAGGTTGCTTCCATGGTGGAGGTGACAGCAGCTCCACATCAAGATTTGGGAAATCTTACTTTCTTAAATCAAAGTTTAGGTCCTACACACAGCTCTGAGTGCAGTGGCCCTTGCCCTGCGCCACAGAGCTTTAATCAGGTTGGTGCCAGCATCCTGCAAACAGGGGTGCAGAGGCTCTGCTCACTGAGCCCACTGACTGTGCATCCACCCTGCTCGGGATCCGTGGCTCGTGGTGACCACGACCTGCAGGCTGCACTTCACTCAGTTGTGTCCCTGTGGGATCACAGGCAAGGGCTCACAGTATGTGAATCCAAAATCTCATGAAAAAATATTCTCATAATCCAGTTTTGTACATCCAGAGCCTTGGAACTGTTAACTTTTATCAGATTTGTGAGCGTTTTTCTGAAACAAATCCCAAAGCCTCTATGGGTCACCTACTGACGGTTCGTAATATTAATCAATCACATCTAACACACTTAACTTCCCCCACAAAAACTAGAATCAGTTCCACTGCATCAATTCACTGCCAAAATCCTGCAGCTGGTGTCACAGGGTAGTGGCATTTGTCACATCACAGCACTGTGCAGGGGACAGCTTTAACAGCCAGCTTGCTCTGCTCTTCAGCCAACAGCACAGGACAGAGGTGGAAGATTTGAGAACCACAAACAGGTGGAAAATATATCTAACCCTAGACAGGATAACATTTATCTTATACCAGGGTTTAATTTATTTCAGGTTTTCCTCAGGATGTTCCAGGTACAGCTCAGAACAACACAAGCCTGCAGAGACGTGAATACAGGAATCCTAAGCACTGTCTGTGTTTTTAAGAATCACCCCTGGGAACCCTGGACAGGTGTGAGCAGCAAAGTGGCAGAGGTGCAGGTCAAGACAGCCAGAGTCACCTGCTGCTATCCCCAAAGCCACTGCCTCTCTTCACTCTCACATTCACCATCTCTTGAAGATGGGACTTTTCCAGAGTATCTTCATTCCTGAAGCTGCTGCTCCAAGGAATAATATTTCCAGAGAGCTCAGAACTCAAACGAACCCCGAGACAGCCGAGCATGTACAAACCAAGGCAGAATAGCAGTACTTGTTTATCGCATTTTGTAGTAGGGTTCCTCAATAAAACTATTGAATAAACCAAATAATGTCTTTTATTTGAATACAAGTCCTTCAGTCATTAAAAGAATAATAGAACAACAAAAATAAAATGAGCACGGTGCATAGGCCATTATTTACAAGCCATGTGCCCCCATTTCAGTCCTGGGTTGATCTTTTAAGCCGGATAAATCTGCCACCAACTGGCAAGTACTTTGAATTCCTTGGTTCCCAAGCATTTAGTAGTCCCTAGAGCTCTTAAAATTCCAACTGCACCCAGAGGGGCATGATCACATCTACAAACTCTGTGCTCTTCCCTCAGCCATCCCCTCTGGAAGGTTCTGCATGGGGAAGAGAACCAGGTACAGTCTAACAAGCAGAAGGATTTCTACAGCCAAGCAGAACCATCCAACTCTTCACCAGCTCCAGATCAAACACTCCCAGGAAGGGACCTCGTTCCCAGCTAACAGAGCCCACACAACAAAGCCCTTAGTCCTTAATTAGCATTTGGATTAGGAAGATTCTCAATCAAGTGCTTAGGTGGCAGTGAAAGGCAGGTGTACATTTGTAATAACAGGTTTTTACAGAGCAAAGGCCAAAGGGTTTTCTCTAAGAAAAAAGAGGTGGACATTTCACCTGCTCCCAGGTGTCAGCAGTGACCCAACCCCAGCACATCCAGTCTGAGGGAACGTGGGGCTGAGCCCACCCAGTCCTGAGGGACACAGGGCAGGGACAAACACCTCGCAGCCCCTGCTGGGACTGATCTGGACACATGGCAGGAGGCAGGGATGGCTGGGTTCTTTTTGGCCTAGGAAATACCACCTGCAGCTGTGAAATCCACTGAGTGGGTAAAGGAAACAGGTGGCAAACAGGAGCAAATGGTTTAAATGTTCCCTCCGCTGCAACACACGAGAAATCCCTTATTCCAATGGGCTGCAATAAACCTACCACTGTCAGTGCACATAAAATGGGTTGAAGAATTTTTCTTCACAAGGAAGTAAATCTGATTTTTGTCTAAGCTGGCAGTAAACAAGGTCAAATATTTAACTGTTTCTGTGGCAACTTCCCCACTGTTTTTCAACTTTTAATTTTTTTTTTTTCATAATGCCAACAAGGCCAGAAGGCTGCACAGCTACAGATCATAAGGATGTGAACAAAGGTGAAAGGGGTCCATGGCAAACACCAACTGCCAAATGAAGAAAGAAAATGCTGATTGTAAAGAGCAAATGGTGGTACCAGATAGAGGAACTCAGCTTCCCCAACACTGGATTTATTGTGCGTGGTTTAGTCAAGTGATTTATATGGATTACACCACATTTTCCCTTTTTGTAGCTTGCCTTGGTAATCAGAAAGTCTTTTTGTAATTTACATTAATAGCTTTGCAACATTGTGGAAAATATTAAAAAAGACCTTTATATTTTTGGCACCTCCTACTTCAGAGGACTGCACACAATCAACGCTCTTTTGAACCGTTCCAAAGGGCTTGGCAAGAATTTGAGGTACACCCAAAATGTCATGAAAGACCCTGTACAGAATCCTCAGAAAAGCTGGTCAGCGAATGTCCAGGTCAATCGTTTTCTTAGGCCCGAGTCCGCAGCACGTCCCTGCCAGCAAGAAAAAACATTACACATCCAAGGCACTTCCATTATCTTCAATCACCGGGTTTGAGTAAGAATAAGAATAATAAGACGTTATGGAAGTGTTATTTCCACAGTCAGTGGATCCCATGTCGGGCAATACTTTCAGGCCATAAAAGGATGTCACCACAGGAGATTTCTGAATTAAATCAATTAAGAACTAGCACATGTTGCTGCCTCAACAACACAAGAAAGCAAAGCACAGCCAAGTGCAGTGCAGTAACCCAAGGATGGAACTCAAAAGCCTGAGTTTTTGATTGTAGCTACTATTCTGACTTTAACAACCATTCCCTTATTTTCCTGTCTGTATTTTCTTCTCCATAAAAAGGTTCCTATCTCAGAACAGGGTTTAGAGAATGAAAGGATTAAATGGAAGTTTTGTAAACACAAAGACGTTAATTGGTGTTGAATTTGTGTTGGTGCATCGTGCAGTGCTGGCAGTGGTTTGTAACACACAGCTCAGCCTAGTGACAACTGGCATAAAATTGCCATCAAGAGTGTGATGCTGGAAAGAAAACAAGAGTAGTTTTAGTGCATCTTGCCTGTCAATTTATAAAACAGTACTTAATTACTACCCCTCCAAAGAAAAGCAAAAAATGCAGGATGAAATGCATGGTAAGAAAGAACGGGGAACGTGTGAAGCTGAATTCATGGCCCCAAATTCCAGCTAAAGACAAACTTTTTCCAAAACTTCCCATCAGGATTATGTGTTTCTATCACTTCTGTAAATGTAATCATCTTGCTTTTCTTCCACCTCTTCCCTGCTGTCTTTGTGAGCTTCAGGAAAATGTGAATCAGAACGGGATCGGTGCCAGTCCTGGGCACTAAGCAGAGACACTAAAAGGTATCTACCCATAACCCTGCATATTTGGAACTGTTTAACAAATTGCAAAGATACATTTTACTCCTTTTTTTTTTAACATTAGTACAAGACAATGCAAATATAACAACTAGTGTAAAACACACCAAGAAATGCTCAACAAAATTCTGGTTCCCAGAAGAACCAGTGATTTCCCACGTGATTCCCAAACTAACGAGGAGGCTTTGGAGCACTGGTTCAGTTTCCTGAAGAAGATGAGCTGAGAAGAGCCACTCAGAAATACCTTTCTGCTTTCCAAGCTGTCAGTGCCCACACTGGGAGAAGAACAACATCTGACCTCAGAGCTGTTGCTCGTCCGCGCTCTGCCAGGGCTGCCCACGCCACACGAGGATGAGGGAGACCTCGCAGCAAATATTCGCTATCACTAAGGTACCAGGCCTGCACACCACCAGTGCCTGCATTTTCTGCTTTAAGAACATCAAATCAGAGCTTTCAGAGTTAAGCTAGAGCCAAATCTCGTTCCAAAGATACTTGAGACCTATAGCAGCTTCTCCCAAGGCCAGGATTCAGTAACTCTAGGAGAAAGCTAGGGACGTCTAGAATTTCCCCATATACATATTTCATTTTACACACAGTGAATCATCCTAGAAAAACGCTTTCCAAACACTTTGAGACAAGCTGGGTATGTGGTATTTGGACAGAGCAGTATTTGAACATCATGGAATGAGAGAAACAAAATGGATTTTTACAGACTGACCCAGAAGAAAAGTTTGAAACAAACCAAACCCTTCCTATCTTTGAGAGGGATCTCTTTCCCTTGCACTGAATATTAAGCAAGAGAATAAACCTATGTGTTTAAAAATCAAGCCACAGACAGCAGCTCCCCTGCTGCAGGGTGACAGTGATCAGACCTGTAACTCCAGGCAGCATAAAAGCTCCAGCAGATAAAAGCTGTGATGAATTAGCACCAGAGAACCAGGCACTGAATTCTCCCTGGTTCTCACTGTTCTGCACCACTGGATTCCAGGACTTAGTTAAAATCTGACTACATACGAACAGGATTGACTTCCAAATTTTTGCAGCTATTAAGATACCAGTTACTGTTAACATCTGGATCAGCCCAGCTCCAGAATCCACCCAAGCCTGAGCTAATTCCATATTTAATCATGTTGATTCCAGCTTTAACAGTGACAATATGTAAACCTCGTCCACACGCTGAACAAGAAAGGGAGGCAGGAATTTATCTCTTAAAATAAAACACCAGTGATTAATAAGTCACATGTTTATATCTCTTTGGAGGAATACTTCTAATACAAAGCGATTCCAGCCAGAGCATTCCATGCCAAATCAAATACTCATATGAAAAGACAATTTCTGCCAGTTCCTGTGTCCAAAAAAGCTTTAAAAGTTGGGAAAATTAAAGCATTTGCCCTCTTTCCATGAAAGCCCAGAGCTCTGGGCACTAGGAAACAATGTTCCCACCGACCTCCAGCAACTGAGGTGAATAATAATTCTGGAGTTATGAGAAGTAATTTGATGCATTCCATTGTGTGGAAAAAGCAAAAAAAAAAAAACCCCAAAACAACAACAACAAATAAAGGCAACTCCTTTTGATGCTGTAAGAACTCCCCTACAAGAGATCTACATTGTGTAAAAACTCAGATTTCTTTCCCCCCTGTATTGTCCAACTGAAGAGAAGATGCTTTCCCCTCCCAGTTATGGGGGATTTGGAAAAGCTATCAGAGCCACAATAAAAAGAAGGCAGAAGCTATTTATTTATTGATTTTTAAAAACTGAATATCATTTCCCCTTACTCTATAGGAAGCTTACAAAGATGACCAGATTACAAAGCTCAGTTTCAGAAATGAGTTCCAGGCAAGAAGTGGAGCAAACAGTTGAAAAAACCCTTTAGTCAAAGTACTAAACAGAGCTAGTGGAAATTGTATCTTTACTCCCAAGAAAACACACAAGTATTTTCCAGAAATACTAGAAAAACTTTGAGTCAATTTGAAATTTAAAAAAAGCAAACCAAACAGCCAACAACCATTAAAAAAAGCCCAACTAAACAAACCCACAGAGGCATGCAGAAACAAAACCAAGCAATGGTGAAAATCAAATGTACCATAATTGACAACCAGTGTTTTTAGTTCTATCTGCATTTATCACCAACCTTACGAACTGCCAGCCCATTTAATTTCTCACAGAAATACAGGTAATATTGATAAGGACAGCCTTAACAAAGAACATGAAAAGTTTAGTGGGTTTTCAATGAGGAAGTCAGACCCAGCCCCACATGCCAGTGAAGTCAAGGGCTCTGGAACATACACCTTATGTTGTTTAGAGTATATCATTTATTTGAAATCTTATTTTTCCATTGAAAGTTTCACAGCCCCCTGGTTAGGCTCTCATGCCCATGATTTTACAGTGTAACTGCAGCAACAGCACCAGTACATAACATCTGGGGAGCCATTCCCAAATAACTCCTCTGATTTTGGGGAACTGGAAATAGATGCAAATGCTTCCTTTTTTTTTTTTTTAACTAAGGAATGTAATTCTCCTGAAAAAGCATCTCCCAATATACTGGTTCTCAGACAACCTTCACCAGTGAAGGGAATCTGAGATATTTTAAAGTTGCCTCTGCTCTCCAAGGGTAAAGCTATCTGATAACACGGCCCCAGCTCCAGCCCATTCTTTTCCTGCTGGCTTGTCCCTGCTTCTCAGTGTTTTTCTCTACCTATTTGTCCTCCACTGTGGCAACTCTGAGTTTATAAACTCCATTTTGATATCAAAAGCAGCTATCACACTCAAAAACTAAATCCCAGGTTGAGCACCCAACTAGCGAACATTAGGTTCCTGGCAAAATTATCTCATTGAGACAAACTTGGGCTTTTTAGACCAAGCAACTCTGAACAGAGAACCAGGCAGAATATTTAACTGAGAAACATCAGAAGTCTCATCATTAAAAAAAAAATAAATAAAAATAAATAAAAAAAAATTCTGTTGCCTGACTAATTTCAAATCCTCTAGAAAAAAAAAAATCCACCATGCCATAAGTTCCACTGCATGAAACACGAGCCATACTGAGTCAATCCTGGCAAAATCTGCAGGAAATGCCAAGAATAAGTTTTGATGGAAACGTTATTTAACAGAATCACTGAGAACACACCGATGAGAACTCTCTAATGGTGCAGAACAAGGAGGCCAAACAGAATTAAAACAATGCTATCGCCTCCTCTCCATTGTAAGGCTCTGGAATGTGCTGCAGCAGCAGAGTCATGGCTGTGCTGAAATCTTCATAAAGACAACCAGCAAAGAGCACTGGCATCTTCCTCTGATCAGGCAAAAGCCACCTGGAAATGCCACCTGCAAGAGGGAGACCTTCCCTTTACAGGTGTAGGTGTCACACCTCCAGATGTGCTCCTGCTCTCCTGGCTGCCCAGGGCAGCCTGAGGTGCAGCCAGGTGGGTGTTTTTCAGTATCTGTGCAGACAGAACAGCTCTGATCCTTCCCATGGAGCGGGAAGCTTTTTAGTCCCCTCTCCCCAGCTGTACATGATGTGCAGGCGTTGTCCAGAGAAGGGACACATGGCAGATTGCACATTTCATCAGCCCCAAGGTCCATCCAGCCTATCTCAAGTAATTGCGTTAATTGGAATACACATATGACATATCCCTTCCCTTCCAGCCTCGACCTGTTTTCCACTCCAAGTTGCTAATCCTCAACAGGCTTCTCTTTCATGAGCTTCCTTTGTCTGTTCTGAAACCCCCACGAGCTTGGAGCATCCACAGTGTTCTCCAGCAGCTTCTACAGATCTGCTCCCCATCACAGGAAGACCTTCCTTGGCTCCCATTTTGAGTGGGCCCCATCAGCTTCACGAGATATCCCTCAGTTCTTGTATCAGGAGAAGAAATAAACACTTGACCCACTCTGTGCATTGAGACTGTGCAAATATCCACCATTTTATTTGTTTCCCCCCAGACTGAAGGCCTTACTCACTCTAATACTGAATTGGCTCCACCCATAATTTTTTTCACCTTTTTTGTCCTTCCCTGTTACATATTCACTTTTATGTGCTTTTAGAGACACAGGTAGCACACAAGAAATAGGCAAGTCAGACTTTTCTAATCCAATACCACAAATACATAAAAACTGGTTTCCTTTCTTCCTCCTGCTGCTGCCAGGGACTGAGGAGACCTTTCCCTGGAACTGTTGTCATCACCCCCAAAATCTTGCTTCACATTTTATATGTGAAGGCAGTATTGTCATTTCCTCACACGCATAATTTTGTGCAACATTTATTAACGCTGAGTTACATCAGCCATTTCATTGCTAAGTCAGTCTCCAAGCCTTTCTGAAATTTGTCCTAACCTGCGTCATTTCCCTTGTAACACATTCATATGGCACATAATCCTAAACACTGTGACACAGACTTGAAATTTTAAGGACAGGGTTTATCTGGGGTGATTGAGTATATTTTTAGAAAGGTATTCTAATTAATTATTCCAGACAGAGAATACATTATTACAGGAGGATATTCAATTCCACTTGCTACTAGAAAAATACATCACGATACAAATTTCCAAGAGTTCTCTGAGGTTCGTTGCTCTACTTCAAAAGCAAGTCAGCTGCAACTCCCCTTCCCACTGAGCACACAGCTCTTTTCCTGTAGAACAGTTCAAATAGTTGTACAGGAAACTGCAGCAGAAAGTTTTGAATCCCTCTGTCCTCCACTCCCTAAGGCAGTCAAATGTAGCTAAACCCAAACGGAGCTTCTCTGTGGGGCTGGAACATCCCTCTCACCTCACCTGAGAGCCCAGTGACAAAAGCAGAGTCCTGGTCACTCCACCTTTACACACCACAGGGAATTGTCAGCTTGTCTGCAAAGTGGAGCAGCTTCAGCAGGTGAGGAACTGTTCTCCTGCTTTCCCATGTTCCTTGTACAAGAGGGAGGAACAGATGCTTTTCCTGTTGTACTCACAAGGAAGACGCCAGGGTTACCAAAGCAGGTTGTCCATGGTCAACTCTTAAATATTCTCTCAGCACAGCTATAGGTCTAAACCAGAACCTCACAACACTCTGGTTTTTCTCACGTTGCTAAAAAGGAATTCAGGCTTCTGTTGAAAATATTTGAATGTGTCTGAATTTTATACAGCTCCTCAGTTTCACAGTGCAGAACCTGCAGTGTGGAACACCTGGCTCAGACAGACTGTCTGTGCTGGAAGTTTACAGGGGTTCAGGGGAAGGTCAAACAAGATAATGAAAGAAATTCAGAGGAGTTTAAGGCACAATCAGTCTGCAGCAGCTCTTGAATTCCAAATTCTTGGGAGAAAGTTTGGGAAAATATCCCTAAAATAATACTGTAATATTTTTCCCTAGGCTTATCACTAGGTAAAATGAGGTCCTGTGCTATAAGGCCTCACACCTTATCTACAGTAATTAATTCCTGTGTCAGCACCAAGGCAGAGAAATAATGCAGAGGATCCTGGGCCATGTCCATCCCCAAGCAGGCAACGCAGCCTGGAAGATGGTTTGGGGTTCAGGTCCTGCAGCTGACTGGTTGGACCAACCCACTCTCAGGCTGCACAGTTATCTGCTGGTGACTACACAAAGATCCTGGAATGTCCAGGTTGCTCTCCCAATCTATCCCAACAGTTCTGTTTTACAGGACCAGCCAGTTCATTTGTTCATGCCTCACCTTCCCCACTGGAATAAGCTTCCACATTTAAAGCAGTCGTGCGTTAAAATAAAAGAAGTTGCAATCACAACACACAATCCTTTTCCTGCAGCTATGACAGGAGATGGATGTCTTTTCTCCCTGTGTTATTCTGGATTCTTCTTTACCAACTCTGAAAACTCAAAGCCACCTGGTAGCAGCTGTGCCTTGACTGCACACCTGCGCTCGAGCTGAAGTGGGGCAAAGTTCAGTAAGGATTAGACTGTAGGTGCCAGAACATCTCGTTCATTCCAGAAATATCTCACACATTTAGCACTTCCCCCTGAACTGGTTTGTGCTTTACCCAGAACACACAGATTAGAAGGACGAAGCCATTTCTGGAGTGCAGGGAGCCCTCGCTGCTGGGAGCACCGCAAGAGTTTCCATGGATCTCTGTTGATCCTGGACCCACGCTTGCAGAGCTCTATTGATTCGGGACAAAAACAGGCCTCTGGCTGGGCACCGTGGCTTTCCACGGATATCTGCTCATCAGCAGGCCAAAGCAAACTGTACTAACAGTGAAAAAACACCATGCTGAGGAATTAGACAACACCAAGCTTGGAAACGACTGCAGCTGCAGGGACAGTAGAGGCAAGTGCAATTAGGGAACACTCTCAGGATAGCATCTCTGACTCTCTCCTTGCCTACTCATTACTTTAAATTCAAGAAAATATAAAGCTGTGTGCGCAGGACACACAAAGAAGAACCTGCCAGCCTGCAGAAGGGTTTAGGACAGGACAAGTCAAACAGGCCATTGATGATTTTTTTGTATAGCCCAGCAGCACTTCACTGCTGGCGATTCCCTCGCTTTAGTTGCTCTTGCAAGGACGCACGTTCCTGGAAGTACTCTCCAGAGCTGGGCAGTCTGAAGTGTGGGATCTCCCTCAAACTTTCATCTTGTTACACCAGTGCTGCTTGCAGTAATCTAGCACCAGCTTTAAACCATCGACTTGAGCCTCAATCCCTCCCCCAAGCAGCTCCCACCTTGTTCCCATCTCCTCCTTGTCAAAGCAATGCCCTGCAGTTTCTCCTCCAACTCAGCCAAAGCCCAGGCACGGTTCTAAGATTGCTGTGCCATTAAAGGCATTACCATTCAATCCCCCTAAAGATACCCCCCCAGCTATCTGCAGATAATTATTTATGACCCCACGGCATTCCCTGCTCCATCCATCTTTTCATCCCCAGAATCACCAGGGAGGCTGATTTTATTTTTTTTTTTTTGAGTATTCTCTCAAATGGCAACATACAGAAGCTGAACAAAACCCTAGGAATATTTTTTTTTTTAGGAATAGGACTATAAATGTTAAACCTTGCAACATTTCAAGTCAGGTAACTATTTTACATCTAATAGTATCTTTGATTCTTGTACTTAATCATTGTATAGATTTCATGAGTGTTCAAGAGCTGGACAAAGTGCTGTGGGATTTTTCAGCATTAAATCTGTGCGAGATACAATTTCCTTCTACCCCTTGTCTTGTTATTAATCCATCAAAATGAAGCAATGCAGCATCTAATCTAAGTTTAGCTGCTCTCAAAACCCTTCTCTAGAAGACATTCGTCACACTTAGATGCCCTCTCTGTAAAATCCACAGGCACTTCCATTCTCTCCAGGAGTGATAATGCATTACCTGCATGAGTGAGGTAAAAAGCATTCCCTGATAAGAACAAAAACTTTAATAGGATGCAGTTTTCTAGAAGTGGGAAAAAGCTTTCTTCCAAAAACTCCTCAATGTATAACCAAGAGCAAGTTTCAATACCTAGAGCAACTTTCAACAGAAAGTTGTGGAATACAGAACTCATCATTTGCACATCTCCCCTGAAAACCTTTTAGCAAAGCTAAATTGAATTCAGAAAGGGACAGAAAGGAGGTTGAGTATTTCTCATCATGACATTTAAATCAAGCGAGAGTCTTGGTTTTGGGCAAAGATGAAGAAAAGTAGGGTCTTGCTTGAAGGACAGAATGCACCGAATGAACTTCCAAGAAAATCAGATGGCACTTCCACTCACTGTAAAGAGGAATATTCTGTTACAGAAGTACCAAATGGTTTGGGTTGGAAGGGACCTTAAAGATCATCCAGGTCCAACCCCCTGCCATGGCCAGGAATGCCATTCCCTAGATCACATTACTCAGGGCCCCATCCAACCCAGCCTTGAACACTTCCCGGGATGGGGAATCTACAACTTCTCTGGGTAACAATTAAAAAATCCCATCCTAAACTGAAAACTGCAAGGTTATAAATGCTTCTCATTACCTACAGCAGAGCTCAGGCCAAACCCCAGTGTTCCACCCCCTCTACCAAAGAAGGCTGGTTAAAATCCAAACCCAGACTCACAAGCTGAGCGTGTTTTAATGGCCAGCTTCGCACGTGACATCACCTTGGAACACAGGCACCCCTCAATTCATGTGAGCTCTTCTGCAGTAGAGGTTTAAAGCACAAGTACTTCATGTGCATTATCTCATCCTGTTCCAATAATTTTGATGATGCTCCATCGTGATAGCCAAGCAAGGAATCCCACAGCAGCGCTGATAAAGGCAGCAGTGACTGGGCTGCGGCAGCACTTTGGGACCGAGTCTAGAATTGTGCCCCTGAGTGCTGCTCTCGTAGAATGGAACAAAAGACTGATTTGGGCCAACGAAATTATCATCCAAGTACTCCTATTCTGCATTTGTGGGAAGTGATTCACTTGTAATCACTCAGTAAGTTATCAACACAAAGTGGGATTCAGCCAAGCACAGGGCTTCACTCACCAGGGCTTGCAAGATACTGTGAGATCCTGTAATAAGGAATTTCTAAGGAGGACAAGAGATTAAAGCAAAAGCTTTAAGACTCTCAAAAATGCAACAGTTGCTATTTGCTTCCACACAGCTCTACTCGGGAAACAGTTCCTGAGGCAGAGCTGTAATGGCTCACATAATAAAGCTTTTTCAAAAGCCATTACAGCCTTAGAAATCCCATTGTGGTTATTTCACATGACTGGAAAACTTCCATGCCAGAAGAACACTCTGCTCACTAGCCTGAGGTAGGGGAGGCTCCTCTGTGATTGGGCTGGTGACCAGTTCTTCTTCAGGAAAGGCTTTTGCTTTGTTAATCCAAACTGCTTCCTTGAGGATAAAGAGAAGATTTATCCTGTGAGCAGCCTGGTCCAAAAGCAAATGCACAGAAATGCAGATCTGAGGGGAGCTTTCCATCCAGCTTTCAGAGACCACTTATTGAACAGCTGTGGGGAAAGCAGCTATGGATTTTTTACTATGTTAAAAAGAGATAAAAAATCCATTGAAGAGGTGTCAGGGGTACTTACAGATATTTCTTCCATTTTAATTTCCTTTTAAAAAGAAAACAGTTACCTTCATGGGACAGAAAGAAAGGTAGTGCCTGTATTTATAAAGTTGTCTACGAGATTCTACTTTAAATGCACATTTGTTCCCACTTCCAACATCACCTACAGTCAAGTTAATTTTGAAAAGTTCTATGTTCAATGAAATCTGTTATCATGGTGGCCTCACATCCTGATACAGATCAACACTGACATTTGTGAATGTTATATTGTACCCTTAAATCACATTTAGCCATTCATGCCCCCTTCAAAAAAAAAAAAGCAGCCAGAGTGCAAGCAGATTTAAAGAGCTGCTAAACTCACACCAACTTGCAATGACCCCTAAGTTTAAAAGACAAACTAAATCTGCTCCTTTCTCTCTTTTCCCAGTTCAGTAGGGTTCTTGCATAGAGCTCATGAATGAAAGAACCAAAACAGCAAAAGAAATTGCAAAACTTGGAAATTCAGATTACACTGAAGCCTCAAGAGATCCCTCTAGTTTGGATTAGCTCCCAAACTCCTAGATGCTTATTTTAATTGAAGCATGACGAGTTTACTCTTTTTTTTTTTTCATACTGCTCTCTCATCAGTACAAGTATCTCAATCTCTCCACTTCCAAACAACGTTATGAGGTAAAGAATCAGATCCTTTAAGTCCGACCTGTTGTGACAGCTTGTGTATGTAAATATATATATATATATGTATGTGTGTATACATGTATTACATATTCCTCTTTCGACTCCAGCCCAGAGTTGCTCAGCAATCCGTTCAAATCACGTAAAGTTCAGGGGGAAGTGGGTTCATCGTGCCATTTCTCAGCACTTCCAGTCAGCTCGCTCACCAGCAGTCAATCCCCCTCCGAGCCTGCCCGGAGCTTTCCCGAGGAAGCCCTGGAGCAGAGGGGTGACAGGAGCCGTGGAGGCTGCAGCCCATCCCCGGGTCCCGGAGCACTAGATGGCACCCGAGCATTCAGAGCTTGCACAGCCCTCTGCTCGCCCTCTTTTCCAAACACAGGCACCTGAATTTTAGTCGGGTCAAGAATGGGGATTTTTAATTCTTTACAGGGGAATGTGTCTTAGAAAATACCATCTGATAGAGTAGTGCTATATTACAGTTTTAAAAAATTAAAGCATTCTTCTGTTCTACATGGGCAAACATTAGTTATTCTAAATTTTTAAAAAATTAAAAATGAGCAAGCAGTTTCATTCACTGCAAGCAATTTAAAAACAGCCTTTCGTTTACAGGGAAAATACTATGCTGACATGTTTCTTTACTTGGTGCCACTAACCAGTCAAGAAAGAGTTGTGATTAATTTCTGAAAATCTGATTGCCTCCGTAAACACCGGACAAGTCAACAGAGCTGATGGCACGCAAAGATTTAGCTGCCCTGAAACAACAAGGCCTTTGTGTGTTCTGCCAAACAAATTGGCATGCACCTATTTCCAGAGCTGCTGGGATGCAAGGAGGCTCCGTTATCTCGACACAGCACACTGATAAGGAAATCCAGTCTTCGAGCAATTAAACGATACGGTCAAAACCACAGAGGAAATCTGTGTCAGAGCAAGGAAATGAAGCCATTCCAGGTCAGCGACTTACCCAGGAGGTAAGAACGTGCTCAAAAGTCCTCACATCCAACTGGAAACAGGCAAATTCCCTTCAGGACTCACACAGAGCATCCAAGGATTTGAAATACAGTAGCTAGTTCTGCACAGGGTGCCATGATCCACCTGCAGACCACCCCATACAACCAATATTCTCCTTTTCTGAAGCAATGACAAAACGGGGTGCTCTATCCAGTCTCTGAATTATTGCCATGAAATGTTATGATGGCAGAGAAAAAGCAATACCAAGACAACAAGCACATTTTAGGTATATTCCAGATCACTGAAAGAATAAAGGACCCCAGCAGACAAACACAAAGCTATTTTATGGTGGTATTATGAAAAGCAAGACCAGTAGAAAAAGGATGGCTTAAGAAACTGAGAAACTGGAAGGAAAAAGAAGGCTATACAAGCAAAAAGCCAGTGTGCTATGGTTTTATTTAAAATAACAAAGAGCAGAGAGGTCTAGGCCTTGCTAAAGTTTAAATCAAACAACTAAAACTGATTTTACAAACCCATGCAAGTTCCACCAGGGCACGTGAGGTCAGAATTGGACCCAAAGAGCCCAATCTCTCACCATATCAACAAGTTAGCAGCTGGTCAAGACAGCCCAGCTGGAGAAAGGGCTCAAATTTTCAGTGAGCTAATACACACTAATCTCTCACTTCTGCAGACCTGGATTCAAAACCTCAGATCATGAACTAAAATTAGTCTGCTGGTTTCATGCTGCTCCCCTTTGGTGCACAGCACAAAATCACCATAAAAAGTGTCATGACTAGCAATCCCTGAGACAGCCCCAGCTCTGGAAGAGCAGGAAATGCTGTAAGTTAGGACTGAAGCACATTGGCACAGCTGTGTTTGGAATTTTACACTCTCTACCCACACTACGCTTGCCAAAGCCAAATGGTTTTTTTTCCTCCTTGATTTCTGCAAGTGCCACATTCATGCTAAAAAAAAATAAAGAAAGGAAAGAAAAGAAGTGCAGAATGAATCACTGCAGTCACTGATTCACACCGTGCATCTGTGGTAAAGGCAGTGATATAAATTTGCACAGTTTATTTACAATAAGTAGCTACGGGTTTGGTTATTTTTGGCTGTTTTGGATTCTTTAACATAGTAAATACCTGCTTTTTGTCCCATAATAATAGTGCAGACTGCTAGACTGGGTTTGTAACTTTTGAACTTGACTAAGTCAAACCTCTGTAAAGACAGAAGATTCTCCCCCTCAAGTGGCTGTCCCAGCTCAGCTGACTAATGACCCAACCTAGGAACGTGCTCCAATTTATTAACACAAAATATTCACAGCTATCCATGACAGTTCACTGTACAAACTCCAGCCACATAAACCAAGGATAATCAGCCACAGGTCAATAAGGAAAACCACATCCAACTGCCAGGCCCAAGATAACACCATGGATTCACACTGGATCTCAGATGCAATAGTTAGAATCTGAAAGAAGGGCTCCTGAACTACGGCCTATCCCTCCAAAACCTTTTATTATTGAGACAGGTTTTTTGTATGTAAAATTTCTCAGTTGAATCATGAAACTCCCAGCCAAAACTGGCAGGAAAAAATAAGGTCTTCAGTGACACGTAAGGAATACAGAAATATGAACAGCTTTGGGCAGCTACGAGATCTTCAAGACAGCAATAAGGGAACAGACTAGACTGAGTTAAAGGGAAATAAGGAGGACTCAACTGGTTTAGGAGCTTAATGAATTGTTCTGTTTGACAACTGTGGGCCATAAACCACAAGGCTTCACCACAGCACAGCACCAAGTGGGACTGACTGGAATTAACCAAAGCAGGACCATCACTTGCCAGCAAAAACACAGACACCAGGTAACAGCAGCAGCAGGAATTGCTGTTAATCCCAGAAAGCACTTCTCCCCTTTTGCCAAAGCAGCCCTTCTCCCCAGGAGCAATTCTCACTCCGAGGCCAAGGTGGTGCTCAAATATAGTAACAACCACCTCTGGTAGCAACCACCTGCTCCAACTCCACCCCTTCCCGTGCACTCCAGAGCAGGAGAACCAAGACCTTTTCCTTTCCAGAGGAGGACTTGGACTTGGTACAAAGGAGCTCATCCACACAGCTAAAAAAGGTGAAAATGTGCACGGGCAAATCCAGATTCAAAATTCCACGTTCCATGAATTTACCCGCTTACCCAGAGACCACATTTCCTAAACACATGTCACCTTCTTTGTCTGGGCTGCACTTTGAGAATAGCTTCTATTTAAGATTTGGCAGCTTCTGGATAAACGTGGCAACCACTCCAACTGTGTTTTGGGTCCTCACTCACCTGTTTTTGGTCTGTACATCCATCACTAGAGGTGGCTTCAAACACACCAATAAGGAACCTGAAATTTCCCTCCCTTTAGTGTATGAATACACTGAGCAGTCCTGGCTAAGGGCATGGACTTCACTGGTTTTTCTATCTTGCAAACTCGATGCCTCTAGAAACTCTCTCCTCAGCAAGGGGAAAGCCCAAGGTGGATACCCAGGACTGCAGAGCAGAAAGAGAGCAGTTCTATTTCTGCAGCAACAAACCCCAAGGAATAAATAACAAATATAACCTGAAACCGGCCACAGAACCGAGATGTTTAAGCTGTGCATTTGCAACAGGCTCACACTGTCCCCATTGCTCATAGGAAACATGGAAATCAAAGTATGCTCCCTGTGGATTGAGCAGGTTGGACAGTGAAAGGTGATTTTTCAGTGGCCCAATCTAAGTGGGCATGGGAAACACTTGGGTTCTCAAATGTTTACAAGGCAAAAGTCAAGAGATTTTTTTTTTTTAATAAAACTTGCAATGATAAAAATGGACAACTCCCTTCTTGAAAGTTCAGTTTTTATTTCATGTTCCCAGCTGTTACCAATGTTGATGCAATATATAAAAGCAACAAAGCCTCCAAGGGTAGAGGCCAGGGAGTCCAGCTGATTTCCTAATTAGACAATACAACAAAAATCTCACATAAAGAGCCCTGAATATACACAACACAGCCAAAGTAAAAAACCAGAGACCCATATTTTCAAAAAATATGTTTAGTTTACACAGCAGGAAACCCTTCCTGGTAGCAGCTCCCTCCTCAGCCACCTCAGTGCACAACAGTTTGAGCTGAGCAGTTTTTGGCTAATTCACACCACTCTACCTCCAGTGCTTACACAGGTGGGAGCTGCCAAACCTGGCACTTTTGCAGGCAGCTGTGGCAAGAAAAAAAAATAATATCCTCAGACTCCATCCCAAAAGCAAAGTAAGGAAGAAAGGAAAAAATCAATTGACTTCTGCTACCAAGTAAAAACTTTACAGCTCTTTTAAAAGGTACTGAGCTACCAATTTGCTTTTCTATCATACCAGTTATTAGGCACTCCTGGCTTTCGTGACCATTTTCTGCTCCAACCATTTGTGCAATACAAAAGGAATATAGGGCAAGCCCAGCGTGTTTAATTAGAAATGCTGTTTGCTGAGCATTCAGAGGAAGTTACAGAACGGTGTGTGTCACCATAATGATATTTAATCTCATGAAATTGTCCTTAAAATAGGTTTTGTTTCCTTTACATAACATAAACATGTTGTTCATGCTAATTACAGCAGATTCACACAATAAAGCAGCTTCCATAAAACTAAACCAGAGACACATGAACAAATCAGCACAGGGTAAACTGGGTTATGAACCTTTAGGGTGCATCACCTGTGCTGTGGGAACGCCACGTAAATGTTTTCATCCCATTTAAAATTAAAAGTAGCTGATCCTTACTCAAAGAGCTGTTGAAAGAATTGCTGCTCCTTTGCCAGCAAGTCCTCTGGCTTTGAGCAGATGTGGTCAGAGAGTGCATGAGACCAAGCCCTGGCAAGAACCACAGATCAAGATGAAGCCATTAAGCAAGAAGCAAATACCAGCCCTGCTTAAAACACTGTAAACCCTATCACAGGCTTCAGTGGAAACACAACTTCACCTGCTCTTTCTGGGCCTGTTTCTCAGAAACTACCTGTTCAAAAAGCTTAGAGAAGCAAGCTGGCCCTTGATTCAGCATCTGAGTGGTTGCAGCAGACACTTCAGAAAGCTCTGGTCTGACAGTGCTTCAACTCACACTGTTCCTTTACAAACATCCTTCCACATGGGAACATCACCTGGCAGCTCATGAGGACCTCTGGTCCATAGGATTTGCTCTTTTAACAGCAACAAACACAGAGGTAGTTCAAAAGGCAAAGTCAAGAGCAGGTTGTGTGCACACAGAGGCATGGACGAGTTTCCAGGAGTCTCTAGGGAATTTTGACGTACAACACAAAGCATTAAAATGAGCAAAAGAATTATCTGAATCTTCCTAGATTACCCAATAAAGCGTTTTTCCTCATATGTGCAACATTTGGGATAACAGCAGTAGCACTTACAGAAGGAATTCTTCATTCTTTTAAGCTTGGGATTGTGTTTAATATAGCTAAATACAAAGGCACTGGAACAAATCATCTGGTAACTCAACCAGAATATTATTACCTACTATTGATCCAAGAACTGAGCTGAAATTTGGAAATTGGAAGGAGTTATTGCAGTTAGAATGGAAAATCTACAGCTATGATTTCAGATATCAAAGTAAGTGCCAGATATTTCCTTTATCTTCTCAGAAGAAGGTTATAGTGACCTTAAGCCTTGTGTCCTTCAAAACACAGCAATTTATCAACAAAAAATACAACCTGATTTAAAAAAAACCCCTGCAAATCACCCCTTGATCTGAGCCACATTATTAAAGCCTTTAATGCCTGAATGTGTCTGGCATTTTTATATAGATATTAGTCATAATAAAATACCAGTTCATTCATTCATTGTCATAGCTACAAATTTTTTTTTTTTAAAATTCCAGAAATCCATTTTTGAAGAACAGTTCAAGTTTTGGATGAGCATAAGTCTCCAGTTAGTACCTGTATCTAACACCAGTTAGACAACTCAGATTTGGAATTTATCTTCTCATGTGTCCTAAGCTGGGTTAGGATCAGGTGTGAAAAGACAAAATGGCACAAAATTAGTTGCCAACTTTCATTCTCCTCATTAAAGACAATTTCTTTTAACTTCTCCATGGAATGATTAAGATTCACTAACCAATTCTATGGTCTCCTGAGAGCACCTTTGGTCTCTCTTTTCTGATCTTGCTCTGGAAGTCAAAATTAACTTGTGTGAGTGTGCAGCCATTCAAGTGAGACATGTTATAAATTTGAATCAAGTATATTAAGTCAGTTTTGCACTATTTGGACTTGACCAGTTTGGCCTCTCCCCTTTGGAAATCCCTCCATTATCAAGAAGGCTCAGCTAATATCCCATCACATTTAAGTCCTTTTCTTTCTTAACCCTTTGCCACGGCTGAGCTCCCTGAGAACCCTCAGGGAGACTGGAAACTCAGCTCCCAAGGCAGCCCCACCACAGTAAAACCGTGTTAATTCACCCGTCTGACACAGGAGTTTAACCCCAGGCACTGCTGCCCTGCCTCTCTGACGCTCCCCATCCACAGCACGTTGGGATTTTTGCTCACATGACACAACTTGATCAAATTTCCTTGGCTGAGCACGTGCCCCAGAGCGAGGTCTGTCCTCAGTACCGACCACTGCCACGTTCCTCAGGAGGAAAAGGAATCCAGAGCTCCTCCCCTGCCTGCTTAGGCTGAACATCACATCCTCAGGCCTGGCCGACAGCATCCCAGCCCTGCATAACCCTCTGCACCAGACTCAGCTTCACTCAGTGGAAAAATCAATAATGGAGAACAAAATTCTAACAAAAGTACTATTTTTTTAAGTGCTTGAGAAAGTGAGCATCTCTTTAGCTGTCAGCTCAATTACTCTGTTAAGAATTAATTTGCTGATATTTCCACAACTCTGGCTTTCCAAAGCCCACACAAGTGGGGTTGGAGCAAAAAAAAAAAGGGGAAGAGGTTTTGTTTTGTTTTATTGAGATTAATTTTGGTAGGGCTCAACAACTGGGAAATATGGAGTGTATAAGGACTACTGCAAAGTGACAACCATTAACATGTTATTCTATAGAACACTTAGATACTGGGAATATTTTCCAGCTGAAATCCATTCAAGTTTTTTTCTATCCAATGCTCCATGTTTAGTCCAGGAACATTAATGATGAAAATCTAGACAGCGTTACGCGGTGTGAACTATTAGATGTACACTGATGAGACTCGATTTTATATTGCCTTTGGCTGAGGCAGTCCATAGAATTTAAATGAGCTGAATTCTGGCCTGCATCTGCTGTTGAATGAGTAAACAGTAAATCAAACTTAAGGCTTCATTACAGAGCTGAAAGTCTGTTTTCCTGCAGACCTGCTGTACCACATGATGCAATCAAACATTATTATCTGTCAGGCATCCAAAAATGAATTAAATGACTCATAAAAGCAATAAATAAGACATGGTCTCTGCCCCTGTAATGCTTTACATTGTAAAATTAAAACAAGACCCCCAGAAAGTCCAGATCCTGAGGAATTAAGTCCTACAGTGGAAAGGGAGGACATGGGTTATACAACAGGATAAAGCAGTTTTTCCCTAGGTGAAGGTGTCTCTCCTCCCTCATTTTTAGTGCAGCCTACAAATCCACGAGGACGTTGTAGGACACCCCCGAGCGTGGGTGTGTTTGTCAGTCCATAGGTACTGCCAGCAAACGGTGCTGAAGCACAAATAACTCAATACAGTCAAACTTCTAAACCTTGAAAACAACAAATCCTAGTTCAGTACAGCACCACCCAAAAATCCCAGCTTCAGACTGGACTCAGCAGGCATCCATCCCTCTCATTTCCAACCAGCCTAACAAAACCTTGGCTTGGGGAGAAGAGGGAGAATCCTCCTGCAGCCCAGCAAGCCCAGCCCAGGCAGCAGCTGCTCCTGAGAGCTTTTGCAGAGGCTGAGCAGGTTTCAAGGACACATTTAAACATCCAAACACAGCTGGACATGTCCAAGACCATAGACACGATAAAAATATTAAATATTAAACAGAAACCTCCATTATACTCATTACATTTTGCAATTAGGTACTAAGCCTATTATATTTCAAATACACATGGATTATTTCTTTTTATTAGGAAGGTCTAGTAGTCATAACAAAAATGCTTGTGCATTTTGTTAACTAAGACTTGCTAAAATTACCTACTTTTAAATGTAATTATTTGGACAACACCAAGCACAAAGCTCCAAATTTCTGCTTTGGTTATGACAGCCAAGGAGTTCTACAGTGACAGTGGAAACTGAGCCTGCTGCTGGTGACTTTTCTTTTCTGAAATTAGACCTGACAAGCATATTGAATGTTAAATGGCTCATGGTACCAATGAAGAGTATTGATAACTACTTTGAAACAGAACCAGATCAAATTTTGCACTGCATTTTATGAACTCTGAAACTTTCACTACTGCCAAATCATTTTTACATGGACACACACTTTTAAACATAGTTTAAAGCTGTCTGAGAACCATTCTTCATCCAGGACTCACATGGGGAGCTGGAAGAACTGTTCAGATTTTTTGTCTTGCCTCCACTGTTCAAATGCTGCCACGCCCTTCCTCTGCTGTAACCTACCTGAAACCTTTGCTTGGGACAAAAACTGAGGTCCTGATGCACTTTCCACCATAGAAGAGGTGTGCCTATAACAGTATAACAGTTGCTCTTCTTTCGTGATTCCACAGCCAAAGAGTTACTATAACCTATCTACAGGCATAAACCTTCCAAAATGCTGGTTTTGAATACACACACCTTAAGAATACACAACATTATAAAAAGACATTCTTACAGTAAAAGGTGCCCACCGAGCTTAGATCAAATATATGCATTTTGTTAATGGCAGTAAGACTTGGTAAAACCTCAGAGGCTTTGATGGATTTTCTTTCCAGACATTTATCAAACAGATTTTCCTTAGTGGATGTAAAGTCCCCGAATCACAAAGTAAAAAAAAAATCAATATTTTCGTGCTAGCAAACAGAAATAAGGAATAAACCTGCTCATAAAACACCGATACCTTTATTGCTAGAACATTATTTCAATATATACACCTAGTAACAAAAGTTTTACTCAGACTGTTCCTGTGGTATTTGTCACTCGAAGTAAAACCCAGAAGGAAAAGTGTGCAGCAGTTTTGCTTTCAGATGCAATAACCACAAAGCCAGTCTACCTTGTCCCAAGAGACACGTTATTCCATTAGCAGTCCACAAAATTTCTGAGGAATCAGGCCCTGAGTATTCTCTGCTACCAGCTGTATTCTTCACAATTTTTATTTTAAAGTACCCATTCCACACTACTAGGCCCAGTGGTCCAAGTTGATGGAATAAAAGTAGCCACATAAAATGCAACAAATACAAATATTCGCTGTTATCACACAAGTGAACTGCATTTATTGACCCTTAGTGGGACAATCCTTTAACCCTCCAAAGCTGACTGGATTTGTGCTCCCTCTCAGATAATTTACACAGAATCCAATCACTTTAACACTTAATTAGTACAGAAGGCCAGGAATACCCAACACTGGCATTGAGCAGATCCTCAGCCAAGAGACAAACCCACACAATAAAAAGTGTGCAAAGGATTTCAAACGTGTCAAGGTACATATGTGTGTGTTTACACATACTAAAACGAGCCTGTGAGTGCCATGTTTAGGAGTGTGCATGGTTTATTACATCAAGCAGGGTGTAAAAATGCACAGATCTGGGCTGGCTGAAGTTGAGAGCAGCTCTAAGTGCCCCTAGACTCTGCCTGCCTCGAGAAATCAGTTCTTGCTGTAAAATACCAGACTTGAGCACATTCTGGAGAATGACATCACCCAAAGTGGCCTGCCAAAAATGTTACTTTCACATTTCTTCAACGAGAAGATTTCCTTTCACCACTCTTTTCTTTTTTTTTTTTTTTAAATTAGTCAATCATTCAAAAACCTGAAAGTTCTAAATATTTCCAGGCCTATAGATGAGCAGCTTTTAACACAAGAAAGTGACTAAGCCTTTAAAAAATGTTGCGTGTAAATGTACCTTTTCTCCTGGTTCTTTTTAGCAGATTTATATTTGCAACCACGCTGAGCTAAAATAATACAAGTTGCTGCAATCACCATACTGAAATGACTTTTTTAAAAATTTGATTTATCCCCATTCCACTGAAGAACACTCCATTTTATGAAATTATGTCTGCATGCTTAGTGAGCTGTAGGTAACCCCCTGGAAATACTGAACAATAAGATAAACCAGTCAAACCAGAATACTTTTGCATTTTCAAGAAAGCTTTTTGAAGGTGACAAGCACAAGTAATGCATTCCACTCCTCCAAACAGCGTCAATAAACAACAAAAATCACTCCGTTGCAGGAATTATGGTTCTTTCACTGAAATATTCAAGATAAGCTCTTCCCTTTTGCACTTGTGATGAAGGTTTTGCATCTTACCTTGGTGGAAGCCAGGGCTGAAGCACGCAGGAGCTTTCACCCAGTGCTCATCAGTCTCGGGTGTTTCTCCTTTCTCTGGCAGAGTTAGCAAGTCAACACCTAGCTCCTCACTGCACAAACCGTGTCTTCATTGCTAGGTTTGGACCTAAATAAGATAATTCCATGTTAGCTAGTGCTGTAAACATTGGGATCACTTCCCTCGTGGAAAAAAAGGGTATAAATTGCAGCATGCTCAAGGAAGGAGTACAAACTAAAAGCTGTATATGCAACCCAATGGCATTTCTTTGGTGTAAAGGAATGTCCTATATTCATCCTTGGTAGCTCTTGTTATTAAACAAACGAATAGAAATACTACTGAAATTCAGATGCCTTTTTTTGACAGAAGCTGAGCTAGCCCTAAATATGAAGCACCTTGTCTGGTACAGAAAATAAAGCAGCTTTCAGCCAAGAATCCAGTGTTATCAAGGGGGAAGACAAGATAGTTCAACACAATTTTCTAATCTAACAATCCAATGCTACAATGTCTTCAAAAATTCGTCACCAAAATTCATAGAAACATTTGTGTGATCTCTAGGTACACAGTATCTTTTTAAGACACACCTGTGGAGGAAACACTATTCTTTAATTCTTTTTCTTAGTGTTTCCAAAATGTTTTTTTTAAACACAGATTGCTAACTTCAGAAAAAAAGTAGGGCAGACAATGAATGCACCTGGTTTGATTTGCTTGTAAAGTAACTCATATCTAATGTTCTCCAAGAACAGGTTGCAGTGCTCATGTAAGAAACACTAAAATAATGTTACTTCTTAGTCATTTTTCAGTAGAGTCTAGGCCATAGAAAATTAAGACCCCCAAATTTGTGCCGAACTGTCATCTGTAACCATATTTTAATGTAAACCTTATGAAACTTCCACAGGTATTTTGGATTATAAGTGAAAGGGAACAAGGTTTTAAGCCTAATTTCACGATTCACAGCCCATCCTTCTGCATGGCACCCAGTTACAGTGACTTTAGGGATGCTTTCTACTGCCTGGCCTCACATGACTGACAAAAGGCTGATACCATCCAAGTCATTCTGCCTCCTTGGGACAAGAAAAAACTGAGTGAATTCTCCCCATATTCTAATACACTGATCCCAGGATGGCTCAGTGAAGTGAACAGAGATTTAAACAGAAATAAAATGAACTCTTGTTTGCTCTATCAGCTCTGCAGCTCCAGGCATCAGAGGATCCATTTAGATTAAATATGTTTATACAATAAAAGGTATTTTTAAAATGCAGAAGGGGGGGGAAAAAAAAACCCCAACACATGGGCCTATTGCACAGAGAATGGGAGATTTGATTCAGCTGTGTACGTGATATAATATTCTTTTGAAGTGAAAATACTTTTATTTACAGTGGCTTCACTTGCAGGTTGTAGTTCTGTTTCTGCAAAGGGCACCACTGCAAGGTGAGATTAAAGACAAACTTCACAAATCCCCATTTTGTGGCATTAAGAGTAGGAAAGAGAGGAACTTTCCCCCTCAGTGCTTGTCAGGGCTGCCCTGAGAAGTGCAGTGCTGGATGCTCGGGTTACACATAATCCCCCAGCTGCGAGGGACAATTAGCACCACAACCTCCAGAAAAGCTTTCAGCTCCCAACAGGTGCCTCAGCATTGTGCTCAGGTTTAAATCAAAATCTGGCAGAGGGAATGTCCCACCTCCTGCCACCCCTCCCCTTTGAAACAACTCTTATTACAGCCCACTCAGAGCAGCTCCACTCTCATTTTCTCCAAAAAGACCAAACATGACTTTCACCCCTTTGTCTGAGTGCTTTTTTCCTTTATCTTCCTTCATCTCTCTGACTGAGAGATCTGAAGGCAGGAAGTGGAATTTATTTGTTGCAAACTATGAGTCTACCACTTCTCTCCTGACTGGTGAAAATAGGAGCAAATCCTTTGAGAGCTATATAATTATATTGACAAAAATCAGAAAGTCTTTCCCTCTCTCTGGGCAGTTTCAGAGATGAGAGTCCAGAAAAATGCACCAATACCTCAGTCTAACATTAATATTGTATCAGCATTCAGGTGTGAATTATAGGTCTGAGGTTTTTTATAATATTGTGCATTATAAAACTTCCTTCCCAATCAAAAATCCTATTCTTTAGATTAAAAATTGTCTCCGTCTTTCAGAACATCTTCACAAGGCAGGAATGGCAAAGTGCCTCTTACAACTCCAACTTGTACAGTAAGTAAAACAACGCTGAACACTTCTCAGAAATATTCTCTTTTTTCCAATGTAGAGGCATGCTCTACCCAGAAGAAATATTTATTAGGAAGAATTCCCTCCTTCATAGTCAGTCAAGCTTTCCTGATCCAGTAACAAATACTTTCTGGCAAAACAAGCAATTCAGAGCCCTGCAATACTCAAGGGAGGCCGCCTGCCTAGTGAATTAATCATTTATGATAAATAAAAAGAAAATCGTTACGAGAGATATCAAAAGATGCAGTAAAACACAAGGGCACTTAAAAGAATAAGAAATCTCGACATTTGATCGGACTTGTTTCCACATGGAGACAAGATTGATAATACAAACCAGATATTCCTTTGGCACAATTCAGATTATAAACTCAAGTTTCCACAACACAATGGGAAAACAGCAAGTAGATTAATCATGCACAATTTCCAGTTTGCTTTCTTCTCCGCATCTTGTGGAGTCCTTTTGCCATTATCTCTCTGGGCCATGCTCATGACTGTTCCTCACAGGTTTTTTGCTGCCTTCGGGTTCCTCTCCACCTCCTGTGGGCAGATCCCAGGGAACTCTGACCCTGGCAATCAGTCCCCAGGGAATTCGGTATCCCTAATGGTGTGCTGGACTTGCTAAACCTTTAATAACAGTTTTTCTTCTTGTTTTCCTCCATCAATCTAAATTTAGTAACAACTAATTCGTAATTATCCACCTCCTTCCTCCCTTGGATCAGAAGTGCTGAATACCATGACAGGGAGGGTCACAAATATCAATATTCACATACAACCGAAGCCACACACGACCTGTCCCAGCAGCCATTAGCTCATGGCCAGAACATGAAAATAACTCCCAATTATGCTGCAACATCCTGCCCTTCTTTTAGGATGGCTACAGAAAGAATCTTCTCCTGAACTGAAGCTGGCAGCTAAAACAATGGCAACCCTGGAAGTCAGGACCCTGTGAGTGGGGCAGAGAGGTCTGCTGGGCACAAGGGACAGCTTGGGCACAGCAGATTTGGAAAAGAGGTGCAGATGAGACAAAATGGCCTGAAAAAAAAAATTAAATCAAGGCAAGAACAGAGAAGAAAAATCAATGTTCCTGGCAGTTTGCCATTGGCACAATAAGCTCTGTATTGACATCAGTATATTCCTGTAACTGCAGCAAATCTAGTTTTCACAGCTCTGTCCAGTAGAATTCATAAGCTACAGTCCTACTAAGTAGCAGAATTAAACTCTTATTTTTTTAAAAAAATCAGCCTCAAGTTTTAATATATCAAAATTGACTCAAACAAAAATGGCAAAACCACTGCAATGTAAAGAGCATATTCTCTTTAATTGCCTTAATGCAACTACCATGGCTTGAAAGAGGAAAGTCTGGAGCCTTTTATTCTATCATAACATCCTCATGTTTCCACAAAACAGCAAATCTATACCGAAACAAAAATCTTCACCTAAATGTTTCCAAGCCTCTTTCCCAGGGAGAGGCTTCATGAGTAGATGTGGGTGCAAGATGACAAAGAGCTCATCCTGCCTATTGATTTCATTAGGCAGGTAATCAGCAGAACACACACAAAGCCAAAAAAGCAGGATTTGGACTCCCAGCCACCCTGGATTTCATGCCAGTTACAAAGATAAGTAGACAGCTTGAGGTCATCAGTATGTTAATGTTTCACTGGAAAAGATTCATCTTTTTTAGGGAATCACAATGACTGTAGAAAATACCTTACACAGAAAGATGAATTCCACTCTGCTGAATTATTTTGTTATCAGCTGCTTAGGATTCACTGTAAGCCTTAAGTACAAGCCAAAATTTAATCGTCCTACATTTCAGTAATTGTCATAGAAGCGACAAGACCCTGATCCAATTTATTTACAATCTAAACAAGACTGAAAATAGCAAGGAAACTCTAAAAAAGTATTGGTAGCAACAAACGAGAGTAATCTCAGGAAACCAGAAGCCCATTGCAGTTGATTTTTGTTCATGTGAAAACAAAGTTTGGTTTATTTTGGGGTGCTTCTAAGGAGCCTTTCCAAAACGAGAAAAAAGCAAAAGCAAGAAGATAAACTTACTTTACCTGGAATATCATTGAACAAATGGCAGAGCCACATCTCTAAAAGAGGGGCAAAAAATTAGGGAAGAGACATTAGAAATCAAGACAGCAGAAAGCAAAAGAAATTAGGAAGCACCTGAATGGGGAAAGAAGTGGACAAAGGAGAAAAGGAAGGTTAAGGAGAGAACTGGAAGTGGTGCAAGGGTTGCTGGACTTCAGATGGGCAACTCTGCTCATTTACAGAACTTCAGCTGTTTTGTGAGGAGAGAGCAGGAGTGATGGATGCAGCCCAGTGTGGGATAATTCTGAAGTCAGAGAACATATGCTTTGAGTTTAATCCAACTGCAGAGCTCTGGCAAACATGCTGCATTTAGAGAGGCAAATACATCAACTCCAATTTTTTAGCAGCTATGCTGCCCTTTAATTCCTCACACCCTGAAGTTTGCACTTGTACCCGTCTCCCTCACCTCCAAAAAGCAGATCACTTAGAGCAGCCCAGCCTTTCTGTCTGAAGCCAACTAACAGCTCTTGCCCACTGGAATTTTCTTTGAGATATACTGTTATTTTCCACTTGTTCTGCCCATTTTCTTCCTAATTAAACACACATTGAAGTGTCTTCCTAGGGAGGCTGAGCCATACCAGCAGAAACCAAGACTCCCTAGTTCAGCTGGCAAGCTCCTCCCTAGAAATCTGAAGTTATCCCAGACCCAGAGAATTTTCTCTCTTTCACAAATTAAAGTTCTCCTCCCAGAGAACCCACCAGCTCCCAGCTCTGCTCCATAACCCCAAGCACTTCAGCATTAACTGTACCCAGTGTATCAGATCCAACTGAAGTCAGCAGGAGCAGGAGACCACCTCTAATTCCACTTTTCCTTCCAGCCCTCGGCAGGGGGGGTTTTACTCACACACCTCAGGTCACGTCCACAAACTGTCCAGCAAAGCCAAGCTCCCCTCCAGCACAGGTGAGGAGCAGGAGGCAACATCTATATTTCTCCTCAGAACCAATCAGGCTTTGGCACCAATCAAGCTCATTGGCACCAGGTTTTTTACATTCTCTCCTAATTACAGCAAACACTCTCTTAAAGCTACAAACCTTTTAATGTGAGCAGGGCACCAGGTGCCAGGAGGTGAAGTGGTGATGGCAGTCAGTGCAGGAACAGTCCCCTTGAGGCCAAAGGGGAGCAAAGGATGGTGCAAGAGGGCTGTAGAAAAGGAAAAAGTGTTAATTTTGTGCCTGTTTTTTTCTTCCCCTGGCAGCTGAGGGGCAGGAGTCGCTGCATGGAGGGGAGAGGTGCAGAGGGAGGGGGGACCCTTTGTTTTTAAGGCCACTGGGGGAATGAGAGGAGCATTTAGCTGAGGCAGCAAGTGCAGAGGAGGGTGAACCCTGGTCTCCTCAAGGCCCATTGCTCCAGAGCCCCTCTGGCTGCTCACCCCCAGCCCTGCCTGTGCTGCAGTGGGTAGGGAGGAAGATCCCACGGGGAATGGGAAGGGACAATAACCCAGAGCCTGGACTCCCCACCACCACAGTGAAGAGAAGCAACCCTGCCTGCTTCCTGCTCCTCAGCTTTCCATTTTACACTCGCCATCAGTTAATACCTTGTGGCAAAGCCCTTCTGTAAGAATGAACTGGCAGCTGATTATGGAGGCATTTCTCAGGCTTGGCCTCTTGTGTAAATGCATTTATTCCCTATGTCACACAGGGATGAACTGCTGTGCATGCACCTATAAACCTCACCTGCAGGCCTGAGGGTTTTTGTTGGTTTGTTTGTTCTTAGCTGCTGAACTCATAGGAACCCCCTGGCCATGGCTGGGTGCAGGAGCCCAGCACCCCTGGACCCCAAAGCACAGGTACAACTCGTCAGCTCCTCATCAGCTCAAAGCAGATGTCCCCGGCAGTGTCCCACACACTCATCCCTGCCCGTGATGCCTTTGGAGCACAGAACGATCTCAGCTGAGGCACATCTTGTGAATGCACCACGTTCCTGCCCACCTCCAGCACACGGAGGAAATTGAGCTGGCACGGAGCGTCGGAAACGGGCTCGCTGCAGCACGACAACCAGGCTCCCAGCACTGCTTCGCTGAGACACCAGTTTCAATCTTGTTTGTTCAGAAACGCCTGCCGCCCGCTGTCGCCAAGAAAACCCAGCTCCCTGAAACAGAGAAACTCTAATTATTTATTAAGATATTGTTTGGCTCCTCTCAAGCTTTGTATTTTGTTTTCATTTGTCAGACTGAGCACTGCCTGGCTGGATACTGAGCTAGACTATGACCCCTGATTCACTCTTCCACCAATTCTCTTCATATCTCTTAATTGTCTTGAAATAGCCAGACTTCTGCACGGTAATTAATGTTACTGTGAACTTGGACACTGGAAATCCTCAAATGATTAGATTTGTGGAGGGCTGAATGAACCAATGTCTGCCAGTGTAATGGTATGTAGTGATCTGAGCACAGACCTTCCAGCTGTGAACTGCTGACTCCAAAACCTGGGTCTACCTCGTTATTCCACCTCTGCCCTTCCCTTTGCACTAGCAGGAGAATCTCTCTCTTTATTTACCTCCCTCCCAAGTTAGGGAATAAATTCGGAATGTGACATAAGTGCTAACACTGTAATTAGTAGGAAAAACTTTCTCTGTTCATCTCAATGTATTCAACAACAGATGCCTATCACTTAAAAAAGACTAATCAAAATTTTAAAACATATATTCTGGGCAGAATATTTTTAAAACAGAAAGTATTCAAGATGGAATTGTCTTGACAGTGCCTGCTGTAGACAGACTCAGGACAGCTCATTTTGTTTTAAAAAACTAAATGGAAAGCTTGGGGGACCTGCTTTTGTATTTTTCTGTTATAAATTTTTAAAAAAAGTGTTATAAACAAAGAGATAAAAAAGATTTTTCTTAGTGCTGGTAGATTAAGACATCATTTGTAATGCCCAGGAGGGGGAAACTCGGGATTTACTGGTTTTGGATCCAAAGTGTCACGGAGCATTAAGAAGAATCCTGCAAAGCTGCCTGACCTCAGGCTTTGTGGAATTCCCTGTTCCACAGCACAGTGAGGCTACAGACCTGCTCTGCCTCGTAGCAGTACCCTGAAAATGGACCCCACAGGATTTTGGCCAACAGAGGGTGGAAAGGTGGCTGCTGTTTTGATCATCTAATCTCCAGCTATTGTACGGTGGAACACTAATTCATGCAGAAGAAGAGAAAGGCAAAGATCATTGTTAAGGAAATGAGGATGAACATTTTCTGTAAAATACAGACAGGTCATGTATAGAGAAGTTCAAACCTGAAGCACTCACACAACTTCCAAGGTAAATTCCAACAAGCTTCTGGGGAAACAGAAAATAGCCCGTGATGTTCTCATAGCAAAAGTGAAATTGTCAGATTTAATCAGAATTTCTTTTCTCTGTGCTGTGAGACTGTAGATGCAGGCTGTAAGACAATATATATTGCACAACAGGAAAAAGAAATAGTCCATATAGTCCTACTCCAAGAGAACGACATTTCAAGTTTCAGGCTTTTTAAAGTCTCACTTTAAAAATAAAATATAAAGAGAATCTGGGTGTTCTATAAATACATATGCTGGAGCCAGGCTAAAAATGTTCTTCAGACTTCCAGTTTCAAGCAAACAACTAAACAGCTCTTGCACATGCCCCTGGTGTCAGCCTGTCTCTCAAAGCTTAACAAGAATACAGCTGGGCCTCACCCATCGTTTTCCAGGAGATTAGATCTCTAAATCCCAGTATTGCATTTTGTAGAGTTACTGATATAATATAAACCCAAAATTTTCCATCCATAAAGACATCAGCACCCAGCTCTGCCAAGACATGGACCCTCCTCAGCCGAGGAGCGTGAAATGACGCATGAGCAGAGTTTTATACTCAGGCAGACACACGAAATAAAATTATAAAACACTTTAAGGTCATCCTAGGAAAATGATGTGACTGGAAAGTCATGACTGAGAAATTATCAGCTAATTTCTAATCTTTTCATGCACGTTATGGAAAACTGAACGCAGAGTTATTAAAGATGTTTTGGCACTCTGAGAACCTGTGTTGCTGATTTGTGTTGCTATTTTATGTTGCTACTGGACAACAGACAGGAAAGTCTGCAGGACCCAAACTTTTAAGACAACGGGTCAGTCAGCCACCCCTCTGATTATAAGGCAGTGACTTTGGAGAACTGAAAATCAGCAATTGACATGTCAGCTCTCTGTGAAGGAAAAGAAAAATTTGTGATTTAGGCAAGTAATTAGTCACAGGAAGAATATTTTAAATTTCATAACATGACTGCTTACATCAAGAGTAGGTAAGAGCAGAGATAGTAATTGAAATGTTTGATTTTTATAGAACATTCAGCAGTTCTAAGGTCTCACCTCCAAAGAGGTAACATCTCCCGGTTTGCAGAGCGTAGCCAGCGTGCGTGCGATTCCTGCTACACCTCAGATAGAAACACTCACACAAGTGCCAGGTCTGGAGGAAACAAATGAGTTACAGCACTGGCCATTCGCCAGATCTGCAGGGTTCAAGCTCTAGGTGAAATGAGAACGTGAATATGTTACAATATAAATCTCGTGGAGGTGGATGTGAAATCCCTTTAGCGACCACAGAGCAGTTTCTGGTGAACAAGCCCCTGCTGTGCCGCTACACTGCTGGCTCTGACTGTCCTTTTTTTGCTGACAGTCTTGGCAGAGAAAGCGAGGACTCACTGATAAGAAGGGACTCTTATCTCCAGAGGTGGTCCTCGGGTCAGAGTTGAGGAATGTTGGCTGGATAGCACCGGAGCATGTGCTGCTGCTGCTGCTGCCTGCAGTGTTTATCTGCTCCTTCCATGAGCACCTAATGCTCCATGACATAATTAGGACCAAGAGTAAAGCTACGTACGAAAGGAACCGAATATTTCATCAATGACAACACCACCAAGAACTACGTTACTAAGAAATAAAACACTTTTGAATCTCACGAGAGAATTGGAATGGAAATAAACCCTAAGATTTGAATTTTTAATTACCAGATATCAGGAAAGAATGTTTTCTTTGGGGGAGATTTTCTGAAACTAGCAGCTGTCATATTCCTTGTGCCTTTATCCCAGTTTTGGAGGCACAGCACCAGCCTGGATGCACAAAGGCAACTTAAATGCCACTGCAAAACTCACCTGTGAGCAGTTTTAATACCTAGAGATCATTTGGAAGTTTCTTACTGCCAAAGTTATTTGAGCAGCAGAAAAGAAATACAGCAGGAAAAAAAAAAAAGAAATCTCAGCAATTGAAAACCCCATTTAATCCAGAAAGATGGAACAGGGAAACCCAAGTTGTTTTTAAGCCAAGGCTGAGCCATCCAGTGTCACCATGTGAGTGCCACGAAAGCAACAGGAGCTGGAAGGGTCAGAATCAAAACCCACACGTGAAGTGTCCCCCTCAGCAGGATCTGTGCTCATGGCATAAGGGGATTGCCCCAGGTATCCTGATGTGAGGTCACTGAGACAAAATATACTTAACTGTAAAAATCTGTACGTCTTTAAAGTCATCTGTAGAAAATCTAAACTGAAATCTTCCCGATTTTTAAGTTCTTGGCAATGTTGCTTCTCCCTTTTTCTCCTCGACTGAGCACAAACTAACACACACTGTGTCAGTTAAGGTCAGGCTTATCTGAGCTGTCTCTGAACTACTAATTCTTCTCTCTCCCAAAAGTGAAATCCAAACCTGTTGAAACTGGCCTCTCTTTTCACAAAACAGGATGTGAAACGAGGGCTGATAGCCCTGAGAGTAATGAAAAAAAATCAAAAGGAGTTTGCTTTTGTAATGGTGTTAACAGTCTAAATATCACAAGCTTTAATGTATCAAATAGTCACGGAATATTACAAGATAACATTCATCAGGGACATAAAAATTCAGAAATTTATATTTGTGTCAAATGTACTTATATATAATATACATATGTATATAAATAGACAAATCCAGTGTGTTTGTATCAGGAACCACTTCTAGCCACCTGCATATATGTGAGCTAAATATTCACTTTGTGCACAAAAATAACCAGCTGCCAGTTCCTTAGAAGAAACTGCCCCAAAAGGACATTATTTAACAAAAATATTCTTATCATAGCAACCTATAGCCCATATCAGGTTATATGAAAACAGTTATTAGCTTTGTAGTAGAACTTTGATCATTGCTTCTGGAATTCGATTGTAAAATTTAAAAATGCTGGAATAGTTTGGTGGACCACACTTAGCATTGTCATTAAAATACAAAATTCAACATATTCTACATATGTTTATATGAATGAAAAGGCCAACGGGGGTATATTTATGATTTCCTATCCTCTATCCCCTTGTTTGTTCTTCTGTCCCAGCGTTTGCTCTCTGATCTACACAACAAATGTTCTTCGAGGAGTCCATGAGCGCCCTTACAAGTGCAATGCTCCATCTGTAATTCACTCGCATCCACCTTTCTGCAGGAATTTAGCTCTGTGGAAACACACCCAGGGATGGTTTCAGACACTCACATCACTCCCAGGACATTTCATGCAAACAGATAAAAAGTTCAGAACAAGCAGGTGCTGTCTGAAGGTGCCTCCTGCTTCCCCTGCAGCCCAACCTTGACACAATTTACAAATCTCCTGCGTGTTCCCAGCATGTTCCATGAATCCTACTGCAAATAAACCAACACAAATAGCCAACGTGGCCTTTAATATGAGATGAAAATATTTTTATCTATTTAAATATGCATTATTCTGTGCTTCAGACAGCTCATCTGTTAACTTTGGCTTACCATGGTGGTAGTTTGTGATGAAATTGCGTAAATAACTGTACTGACTTTTGTGTTGTGGATATCTGAGTTATGCAGGCTGTTTGCATCTGCCCCATCCCTCTTTTCCTTCCGAGGGACAGTTGAGTGTCCCTGAAAAGGAATGCCTGTTGTCTTACTCAAAATCGGGCATCACAGATAACAAAGACACAATTGTTTTGGACATAGAACATGAAGTGATGATTAATCCTTTCCCTGTGCATTCTTGTCAAGTACTTACTTCACCTCCCACTTTAGTCAGTTCTCAAAAACCATCTGGCCTACAGTTCTTTTCTTTTTTGGTTGCTTTTTCTGTTTTGTTTTCTTTTTGGAATATGTTGCTTCATTTTTGTTAGTCATGGTGAAAAGCTGAAACCAACGGTGATGAGTCTGCACCAGGTGCCTGGTGTTACATCATGCTAGACATTATCTTGCAAAACAGTCAAATACTTATTTTGGCTGAGTTTTTTTTTTTCCAGAGCACGACTGGATATTCTTCCCACCCACACGTATTATTTTCTATTCTACTACCCAGAAGGCCATGAAAGAGAATGCCACTTTATAAACAAATAGACAGTTGTGTTCTCCTGAAAATGTAAAGTTCATTCTTTCACTTGGACCTTCATGTACCAAAACCAGGTAAAGAATTCCCTAATTCTGTACATAGAACTGAACTGCTCATTGACATAATCTTGTACAACGACAAGCACAAGCATGGTTCAAGGTAGAGAGGGATAAATAAGTAATATTATGTCCAAACCCATCACCCCACACAAAACAGACGGTCTTGAGGCTCTTAAGCACACAGAGCCATCTGGCCACAGCCAAGAAATGCTCCTTTCAGGAAAGGCAACACTTTGCTTTGATATATGGACTTGTCTCACAGCTAAAATGTTATTCATTACGCAGGCGTTGAGTTAAATCATTGCAAATAAACAAGCCCATTTCCCTATCTGGGCATTCTTCTACCAAAGAAAAAATGGTTTGCTTTGTTTCAGGTGAAATCCCCTCTGAACTGACTTGCCCAGATAAGAGTGTTTACTTGAATTATTTTACCATGCAATTATGTTGTTTTCCATCCGCAGTCTAGCTGAGATCCAAGATCCAAGATCGTTCTGTTGCCATTGGATTGTGATGTTGGACCAGCAACTGCAAAGGACATTTCATCCCACCAGGGCACAATATCTCAAATATCTCAGCCATCTCTCTATAGCGTGATGGATCATCCCTGTCTTTCCTTTTTGGCTACACAGGGGACCCTGACAAACAGAAATCTAATTTTTATCTGGAACTCTGGCTGATTGCCTGATCTCTTTTAAACTGGCTGCTGAGCCTGGGGAAAGCTGTCCTTCTCTGAAAAAAAAGGTTAAAAGGTATCACTAGGAGTTACCCTCAGTGTCGGGGACCTTTTATTTGCAAATAAAAGCTCTTGCCTCTTTTCTTTCTGAGACCTCAGATGTTTGTGTGTTTGTCTTGCACATTTTCATTAAATTTTCAGTCAGTTCTTCTGCTCTGGGGCTGTACAGGAGCTGAGACACCCATTTTGTTATTTATTCTCCTTCCCAACAAACTGATTAAATTATGCTTAAGCCCACACATTTTTGTAAGCCAACAGTTTTGATATCAAAATGTCACAATAGATACACTGCTTTTATAGCATTATTTTTGTTTCCCTTGAAATTGTCTCTTTCTTTCTAAAACATCAATGAAACTCTTTGCACTATTAAACACCTTTACTGAAGGCAACTTTCAAAGGACTGTGCAGTGACAGTATCGAGTTTCACTGTGAAATTTGGGACCGTGGAGCCATGACAGACAGTTACACAGTAAGCTTGACCCCAGATGACAATCCAGGACAGATAAAAAGTAATCCTTCCTCTGTCCTTCTGGACCTTCTTTCTCCTCTTTCCTTTTTTTTTACCTTTGTAATGACCTGAACACTGATTTCAGGACTTTCCAAACACTGTGTAAAATGAGAAAGTAGCCCAAAGTCAGAGAAACTGGTTCCCAAGCAAAGAATAAATGACTAAAAATAAAATACATGAAGCAAAAAGCACTATTATAAAAACTACAGATTTACAGCCCCAGTTTGTGATCAAAGGTCTCTGAGTTGCTATCACATAAAAGCTCTGCTCTGTCGTGGAGGAACATTACAGTTCCTCTATTGTTCTCAAACACAGCTCAGGTCAAAGAAGTAGCATAGCAAATCAATTAATGTCCTACCTGCCTCCCTCACTAATTAGAGACTCAGCCTCTCTCTCTGCTCTTGATATTTGAAACTTCTCAGAAGGTGAAGATTAAAGTAGCAGCTCTCAGACTTTTCCAGAGGGTTTCCTTTTTAAGCCTTACCTTCCCTGACAAGTATGGATTCAGCTGAGGTAAAAGAGCATTAGGGAATTTTACCATCTCTGCTGCTTTTCTTTATTTTTAGTCACCCATATAAACACAGTCTGTTAAACACTTCCACAGAGGAATATCTTTATTATCTTACCTCCAATTCTGGTTCTAAAACCATTCAGCTAATTCAGAATACTGAACCTAATTGCTGTTAAACCTAATTATTCATGTTCCTCCCTGTTCCAGGAAATGTGGCCACAGTACACCTCCAGTAAAGGTCCCATCAGCCTCCCTGCTTTTGTAATCATCTTTCAGATATAAACCAGCATTGTCCTTTTTTTTTTTTTTTTTCCATAAGATAAATTTTCCAGTCCATGTGTCTGAATTCCCACTGGACCACTGAGATACATGTTTTCTCCTCTTCCTCCTGGTCCTTCCACTCTGCACAGCGAGGACTTGTATGTTCTATCATTGTTATTTGGCTTCCTACATTTTCCATATACCAAGACTATGGTGTAGCAAAACTTTTAAATGCCTTTCCTTTTACTCTCTCTTTGTTTCAGGCGTGGGGACCATCCACCAGCACTAAATCTAATCCAATTTAATTATCAAATGTGCAGGTTTTTGCTTCCATTACACAACTTTTCTGTGTGTAACAGAGTAACAGAAGAACTTGCTCTGTGTTGACAGAGCTTCTTGGACAAGCACATGATTTGCATATTCACACACAATTAAATGCAGCACCGGACTGAACCCTGCACGTGTGTGTATCACACACGAGTGAGGATTCTGTGCACGTGAAATCTGCTCTGGAGTGATGCAGAGCATGATGACACCTGGTAAATGCCTGGATATAAACCTGAGACAAGAAAGCAGGAGTGCTTTAGCAGGAATTCTGGGTTCGGAAGGGTTGATCCCGAGCTCCACTCGGCTTTGAACGCAGCATTTATGAACCGTATCACACACCAGACTGTGCACTTGCAGCACTCACCGGAGCCAGTGGGAGCCACGGCTTCTTCCAGGAGCGAGCCACACGCACATAAACCGAGTTAAAATACATTGTTCACATCCTGCAAACCTAATAACTCCCAGAACCCCTGGCGTGGTACCGCAGGATTTTCCCGCAGACACGGCCACTTCTCCAGAGCTGGTTTTTCACGTCTTGGTAGCAGCTGACCCTCGAACGATTTTCAGACATAAGCCAGTGTTTTGTTAACCTGCCCGTGCCCTGCTGCAAGCGGTGCGGGGAGCAGCTGCGCTCGGAGCCAGAGCCCCGGGAAGGAGCCGCGGTGCCGGCGTGGCCGCTGGGCTTCGGGCGCTGCCCGTGCGGTGCTCCCTGCCCGGCTCCACAGGGCATCCCACGGCGCTCGCTCGGGGGCTGCCCGGCCCCAGAATGTGCCCAGCACAGCCCAGAGAAGGGCAGAGCTGCCTCTGTGCGCTCAGCGTTTCACGGTGTTTATCAAGAAGCTGAGAGAGAATAGCAAGCAGAGCAGAGCAGGGTGAGGATTGCTTCTGACAAGTCTGAAATGAGCTACTTTATTTTCCTTTTCTCTCAGTTCAGATGATCGAAAAAAAACCACTTTATATATTTTATTGCTATGGGTTTAGTCATTCCTTCCTGATTTCCAACTGTCTAGAAGTTAAAATTTTTAAAAGTACGTTAGATTGAGTCAACCCCCCCCCAAATTCATCTCAGCCTCAAACATCTTAACAGGTTCCAATTACCATATTGGTTGACAGTTTTATTTTAACTGGACCCTTACTCATGGCAGCCTCTGGGTTAGGAACAAATTCTTCCCTGGGAGGGTGGGGAGGCCCTGGCACAGGGTGCCCAGAGAAGCTGTGGCTGCCCCTGGATCCCTGGAAGTGTCCAAGACCAGGCTGGACAGGGCTTGGAGCACCCTGGGATGGTGGAAGGTGTCCCTGCCCATGGCAGGGGGTGGGATGGGATGAGCTTTAAGATTCCTTCCAACCCAAACCCTTCCACGATTCTGTGAAACTCTCATTTTATGGTCCAAATTCATTTCAAGTGTATCAGCTCCAAGCTGGAATAACAGCTTTGAGAAACTGGTGGAGGCTTCACCCATTAAACCAGAGGTAGGGAACAGTTCTCAAAGGCTTCTATTACCCAATATTTAAGACGAATGATGTAATTCCATCATAAGCTAATAAATAATTGATATCTAGAGGGAAATTCTGACATCATTCTCAAAAACACAAGTGTGTCCAGTTATCTTTTTCTATGAGCAGTTTTTAGAAAAAAGGTGAATTTTAGTTCTAACTTTTCCTAAATCTTTCTTAGGTGACACCTCGAACAGTACAAAATGTTTTAATAGAAAACAAGTAACTCAAGCAAGATGATTGTATAATTATAAAATATTCTGATTTTCCAAAAGCAGATGGAAAAAGCTTATGCTGAAAGACATTTTTCAGGAAATGTTAGAAACATCTCTTCTATAGATTTCATGTTGAAGGAAACATAAAATGACATAATGAAAAAGGACAGAATCCAATTATTCTAATATTTTATTTCTGTCAGAAGCCAATTTTAGGCATTCCAGGGAAAGGCAGAAAACCAATTCCGAACAATAAAGAGACTCAATGGAAGAAGTTAAAAACCAGAGCAGGTGTCGGAAGATTGTATCCGCCCTTTTTTCTGTTTGTTATCCAAAAATGCAAATTGCTTTTTACCAGAAACCTTCCAGCTACATTTTAGCTTGAGAAAATTTAGCATCTATTCATGCTAGTGCTGAGAGAGAAAGCCATAAATGTCAGCACACAGCAGTCTGGATTTTATAATCACATGTCTCTCAACATCCTTCTACATAACGCATAGCACCAGGTAATTACAGCACAATTTCAAAAACTCTCCTAATTAAATAAAATTAGGATAGAAAAAATAGAGAAGTAAGGAGACTCATGTATTGGGACTGCCAAATATGGATAATTGGCCCTGTTTTCTTTAGTAACTGAAATATGTAAACACCAAAGCTATAAGAAATCGGCAATTTACACTCATATGGAATATTCTTTAAAATTTAAAAAGCATCTCTGCTTTGTTACAGGCACAAATAGAGCTATGAAGTGTAGGAACCTAACATCAAAATTCCTGAATTTTGAGTTTCTCAACAGTCTTGAGCAGAACCCTTTCCATGTTAGAGGTACTCTCATTCAGCCCTCCAACTTAAACCAGCACAATATTCTCAATTCCTGCATGCAGCCAGTGTTGTTAAAAGGTTGTTTCTCTCTGCAACTTGTTGCTGCTGCAGGATGGGGCTGTTTACTGAGAACGGGAGCAAGTGAGCCACTGACAGCGAGTGGGGTTTGAGCTGAGGTTTCATCCAGCATCCATCAAAGCCAGCCCCGAGCTCCCGCGGCACCGCCCGTGCTCCCGTGCCCTGCATTGCTCTGGATGTGCCACGGCAGCCTGGGCCCATCCTCACACCTGCACAACTCCTCTGCTTGGGCTGGGCACATCCTCACACCTGCACAGGCTCCAGCTGAGCTGGGCACATCCTCACACCTGCACAGGCTCCAGCTGAGCTGGGCACATCCTCACACCTGCACAACTCCTCTGCTTGGGCTGGGCAAGCAACACTTCTAGTCCTGAGCACTCCCATCCTTCCCCAAACACATTCCCATCCTGACCTGCAGTACCTGCGTGCCATTCCCATCACGGGTGGGTTTCCAGCACGTTGCGAGCCAGAGCACAGCATCCTCGGCACTTTCTGCTCTGGGCCTCGTTTAAAACCTCTCTCTTTCTATTATTCAAATGAGGAAGAGCAGAAGAATGAAACTACAGAACTCACATCCTTCAGCACATTTCCAAAAGTCCCTGACCCACCCGACCTGTTCACTGGATGTTAACTGGGCTCTGTTCCCTGCTGCTTTGTTGCATTTTAGGTATCTCAGGCAGGGCTCTGAAGTGCTCACATGAGCACCTGATGTGCCTTTGTACCCAAATATCCGAGTGGAAGGAAACTGGGCCTACCAGACTGGAAGGACTGGTAGAAATCTAAAAGGACCACTGAAGTTCTCTCCTTTTTTTTTTCTATAACAATGAAATAAGTGGGATTCCTATAATCTGGCATTCACCTGAAATTGTTGCACTGTATGCTTCAACAGATATTAATATGGCACCTGGACATCATTCCAGAGTTACAAAGTTTTCTACAGATCACCCAAGAATTTCAAAGGAAGGAAGCATATTCATTCTTCCTTATATGAAGATTTTTCTTGCAAGTGTGTTAAACATACATTTTCCATTTTGGGTGCTTTATTTTATTCCCAGAGCTGGACAGTCTTGGTTATCCACAATATCTTGCATCCGTTTGGGAATTGCTTGCACAAGATTCCCCTGATGACAGTTCCCATTAGCACACATTCATTTACGCATGACTTTTTTTTTTT
>VZTF01008038.1:370419-422731 GCA_013397755.1 Cnemophilus loriae | reverse complement strand
TTTTTTTTTTTTTTGGCATTTGTGAAATTCCTTTCTTCAAGTGGATATGAAAGGTTATTCCTTTAATAGTCCCTTCCCCATAGCAGATAAGACTCATTCAGGGAAGCTGTCGCTCAGCATGACCACGAGATCAAAGGGGCTGCAGCAGAAAGGCAATCCCTGAATCTGTGAGGGGTCACTTGTCCCCCAAGCCCTGGCTGATGTTCACATCAAATGATTGTCCAGGTCCATCCCAACCATTCTGACACTGTGGCTGGAAGAGTGGGATTGCCAGGAATGCTGCCTCAGGTCAGCTTACATACTGATCAGTCACTTCATAAATTAGTGCAAAATTTATTTGATCAGTGTAACCTCCTTCTCCTGGGCACCAAAACACACAGAAAACTGTGGCTAGTGCCCACAGCTAGGGTGAGATGATTAACTGCACATTCACCCAAAGTTTGCTCTGTGGCCACCAGCACATCTCAAGCCAGAACTGATTCCTGGTCCCTCTGAGGACCAAGTGCTGACAGTGAACTGAAGGCAGATCCTTCCTGTAAAGGCTGAGTTACAGGAGTTGTGGCAACCAAAGCAGGGTCTCCAGGAGAGAGGAAGTTCTAGCTCCTGATTTCTGTGGGAATGGATATCCCATCAAGGTATTCACTTCAAACGTGTGGGAACCTCATTGGGAAGGGGGAAGACTTCTGTGAATGAGATCTGAACCCACTGACATACATGGAGTTTTGTCTGAGTGAAAACCAGCAGTTTTAGCCTCTTTCTGTATTATTTATATTAAAATGTACTAAAAACAAGAGGTATCTGAAAGGTGACTCAGGGACAAAATGGTCTAGTAACTACTAGCTCACAGATAAGGGTAAAGAATACACTGAATTTATAAAACCTTCCAGTGTGGAAAAAAAAAAATAAATAAAATCCTTACCTGTATTATGGGGCACAACAGTTTCTGTTCCAAATGAGAGCTGAGCCCCCTCATGAAATGCAAGATCCTGCCTCAGGAAGGAACAGCCTGGAAGCCCAGTGCCAGCCCTAGACACTGCTGTCTTTCTTTGATCACTAGACAGTGTCCTCCATTGACTTTGGACAGAAAAGATGATGCTTGGAAGATCTTAAAAAGTCCTTGGCATACAGCAGAATTAGGGCCAGTGAGACTCTGCTGCCCTCAGTATTGTTATCCCAGTTTTACAGGTCTGTCAAGCACCAGGCACCCTGAGTAGCCAATTCAATTGCCCAATTTGCCTGCAGTTTTCTTCCGTCTGTAACTGAGCCTGAGCTGGGAATTCAGCTGCAAGCATTTCAACGTTGATGATTCACTGTTTGAAGGACCTCCAGGGAAGCCCTGCAGTACCTCCAGACAAAGTTCTCCCCTCTGGCTTTTCTTGGCTTGCAGGTTTATCACCCACCAGGGAGCTGAGAGGTATAACAATACATCAAAACACAACTTAAATTCCAGGCTCGTACATGTGCCGATGGACCCTGGAGCTCCTAATTATAATTACATATTCATATCAGCTGAATGAGATGCTAAATCAGCCTTGGTCCCACCCTGTGCCTCTGCACAAAGCCACAGCTGATGTTGATGCTCAGCTGGAAGAATGGGAGGAGGTACAGGAATATCCAGCTGTTGTGCATTTGACTCAAGAAATCATTTGCTTTCTGATGTGCAAAATGATGAGAATAAACTAATGGGAGCAAAATAATATTCCCCACCCTGTGATTTACAAAAAAATTGCTAATGACTTCAAACCTAAGGCTCTAATGAAAGGACAATAATGGCAATAATAATGGGAAATATTGTTTTAAAGCAAGCCTTTTTTCAATTAATGCACATCTTTACACTTTGTTTCCTCCTTGAAAGGTTGGCCAAAACAAATCTTCCTAAAGTTAATTTGTCTCAGGAGTAAAAGGGTCGATGCAGCATTACACGTTCATGCTCTGGATTCCAATAAAAGAGTTGTTACCATAGCAAAAAGTATTGTTGCAAAGACAACACACACAATGTAAGATTAAAGAAAAAAACCTCCAGAAATATTTACAATGCTCAACAACAACATAGGATACTCTGTCCTAATTACATAAAATGAGGATGTGCTACTGCTGTGATAGTCCCACTGTGATGAAACAGATTAGCTCCTTTAAGACTCATTTTTCAAAAGGCAAATCTCTAAATTATTTGGTTTTTTTTAAAGTCATATAAATCACTTTTAAAATTATGCACATCATAGTGGCCTGAGGCTTGTCAAGGATTGGAAAAAAGACATACTGGGTAAGATCCATACATAAATTGTAAAAAAAGGCAGGTCATACTTTATAATCTGGGTTTATTTCAGGAAACAGGAATGAAGGGGAAAAAAGGCTGAGAAATATGAATGGAAAGGCAAGGCAGCAGAAATTTGAATAGAGATGCTCACGCAGCTTGGCATGCCAGCATTGTTCAGCAAGCATTTAGAGACAAGGTAGTTTTAAAAGTTTCAAATAATCAACTGTGAGCTTTGTGGGCTTTCTTTGACACCTCAGATGGGAGAGAAAGCACGGAAACGATTGCAGGAGCAGACTCCCATGTGGGAAAAGCTTGCACTGCTGCAAAGTGAAGACAGCTGTAAATGATGCAGCACCAGCTGAGACTCAGAACAAGTGGGAGAGAGAAGAGCAAGACAGCAGAACGTGTGAAATAGGGTGAAGAGCCAGGAAAATGATCTAAGGAGCACAGTTTGAAGGGACTGTGCGAGGGCGAGGCTGCCGACAGCAAGGGTAGAGGGGAGGGCTCTGCTTTGGTAAAACCTGAGCCAAGGGGAGCCCAGAAACACCTCTGCACCTGAGGGCACCTGGTGATGGACAGGGCAGGGGCTCTGCACGCCCTGCTGGGAGAGACAGAAGGATTTCCCTGGGGACAGCCTGTGCCAGGCTAGAGAAGACATGGCCAGGCTGAAAAAGAAACCAAGATCCAGCCTTTAGCAACAGGAGAATGCTGTGTCTGCTCACGGGAGGGAAAGGAAAGGGGAATGCAATAGAAAGTGTAAATGTAGGGACTAGGATTTGAGGGAAATGGTCTAAAAGAGGGAACAAAACAGTAATGTGCAAAATCGGGGTGTGTGAGGGGAGGAGAGGAGTAAAGGAGTTCACTGAAGGGGGCAGCGATGAGATGGGAGATGGGAACGTGGTGTGGGAGGCACGGGGTGAAAGCTGGAGGTCCATGGCAAATGGACAGAAATGAACAGTTACACACCCCAAGATATTAAAATAATGTTTAAGTTCTTAATTAACCATCATAAGACCTTTGCTTTCACATCGTAAGGATTATTTTATTAGTTTGTAGAGAGAAGGGGGGCGTTTATCGACTTGAATAAATCCTTTAAAATGCTTACACTGCAAATCAAACGTCGTGAGGCAGGATTCCACCCCTCCAGGTGGTCGGCCTGCCCAGGATACACAGCACACTCTGCGTGATCTGCCACCAGAAAGAGATGGAGAAACAAACCTCCTCTCTGGGTCTCAAGTGCAGAGGTGGAATGATTACAAAGCACTTCTGGCCCTGTTTCTCTGCACTGTCTCCACAGCATCCTTTCCAATTTTTCACTATTATTTTTTCCACCGTTTTCATACCCTTGCCTTCCTAAATTCCTTTTGTTTCCTTCACCACTCCGCTCTTGCCCTGCCATTCTTCCCCTCACCCACTGCCCTTCGACTTTTGTACCTCAGCAAGGCAGAATCCTCCTCTTCTCCAGGGCCTCTGCACAAGCCGGGAGGAGCACAGGGAGCTTAGGAGCACCAGCCATCCCTATTTTTCTCTCTTCTGACCAGACTTACTACAGCTACAGTGCAACCAGGGAGATGCAAACTCTCGCTAAGGCCTCTCCAGCCCATGCTCAGTTTGTCTGCCGAGGTGGCTGCATGGGAGCTGATTCCATATCGGAGCGCTCTGGCGGCACCTTCCAAAAATACAGTTGAAAAATTCAAATTGCTGTCCCCTGAGCATGTTAAAATTGTCACTTTTCAGATTCAAAAATAAAGTTCTCACCTACTCGCTGCAGACCATGGAAGCACTAATATTTCTCAGAGTTTCTTGGGTTTCTTACATATACGTATACATGGCCATATTTACATTCATACCTGCCTGTAAACATGGGTAAACAATATCTCCTTTTTTTTTGTTGTTCCCAATTCCAGTTGGAGAAATGGCTGAGGATTTTGGAGTAAACTCTCAAAAATATTTGCCCAAAGCAGACAGCATGGAAAATTTTGGCCAGGATGATTTAAGTTTGGCAAAGCCATAAGCAATAGAAAACAGGACCTTGTAACAGAAAGTGCTGGGCAGCCTTATGGCGGACACCACCATTTGTGCTGCTTGTAAGACTTCATTTTCGTTAATAGGAGCTGCATGGCAGGGCTGGAATACCCTGAGGCTTCCTGTCTTTAATTTCCTTTGAATATAATCTTGGTCTTAAGCCTTCCTTCCTAAATAACCTCTGTCTTTAATTTATTTTTTTAAAGCAAATTACAACTTAACGAGCACACATTCTCGTAAGGCAGAGCCTCTAATTATCAAGATGACAGTGCTGCTTAGAACCTGAATTTCACAGTCATTCGGTGACCAATTCCACAGGTCAGTAAATAATTATACACCATCCCTGCCAAAAAATAATTCCATAGGATATTATAATGCATCACTGTGTACAGCTACACCTTGCATTACTCGGTCACCTGGATGATTCTTGCAGAGGAGTTTTCATCTCCGCAGCAGCAGGGAGGTGCAGATGTGCAGTCCCAACTGGCCACACAATTAATGGACATTTAGAAGGTGTTTCTCAGCCCTTATTCAGGCACAACTGTCACAAGTGCACGTAAGAGACACCAGGATGTAGCTCACCGCTCGTGGATACATTAGGCAAAATTATTCCGCTGGAAATAATTTTATATTAAATATCTTGCTGGAAATAACTTTTAGATCCTTAGAAAGGATGGTGTCATTTTGTAGGATTGGCTCAGCAGGTTTTCTAGACTTGCAGTGCTTACATGTTTCTTCATCCTCTGATGAGACAAGGAATGGTCCCTGGTTATGAAGCCAAGGACTTTTAAATATAAACCAAGTTTGTTGCAGAATCCTTAACTCCCAAATCTCCCAGGGCAGTACATTTTAAGCTGGAATATGGCATTTGGAATGCCTGCCATTTGCTTTGGGCCTCCACTGCAGCATTAGTGCCCAGAAATTCCAGCAGTTTCTTTATGCTGCTTCAAGAAATGTGCCCGACGCTGACCCTAAATGCCCCCCATTACTGAACCCTGCATTTCCATTATTACACACATCCCACACCTGAGCGGCTGAGATCCAAGGAAACCAAGGAAAAGTTAAACTCCCTAAACTGCTGGGTAGTTCTGAGACCACCTCCTCTCCACGACCTACCCCTTCACCCCCCATTTTTCTCTTTGCTACCACATGTGCAAATCCATGTTAGGTTTAGATCTAAGAGGAAAAGAGCCACTTTGATGGTGTTCCCCCTTTGCAGAGGCTGTCAAGAAGATTTTAATTTCTTGTTCTGGTTGCAGGCTGCCTGGGGTGGCTGCAGGCTGCCCCACTAAACCCTCCTAACACATTTCTTAGTGGCCAGCAGCCTTCAGTAGTTACCAGCTTTGGGCCAATGTTGAATTAGAACAGAATATTTCTTCATTCCTATGCCAATTTCCTTAATTTAACCATACAACTCCTTTACAATGTATTTTTAAGATTATTCTTCGTGTGATTTTAGGGGTTTCTGTATATAAAAAAACCCACATAGCTTTTCTTTAGTGACTAACAAAATTATACAGCAATATCCCTTGAAAAACAACTGCCAGTTGTTTCAAGTAGTTGTTCAGAGTGAAAATGAGTCTAAAAATCGTAAATCATTCCTATAATTAATCAGCAAAGTTATACAACAAAGCTTTTAATCCCTGCTTTGAATATGAATGAAAATTCCTGAAATACCTGAGTTGCCTTATTCAAGGTAAAGACCTGACTCGAGGAAAATTGATCCATCTTGAAAGCAAACTGGAAAATAAGGGCTACACACATCTTCATGTGTGTTATGCTAGTCTAAGTAAAAAGATGACTAACATCACCCTAGATTCAACTTTCCACAGCAATTAGCTAAAGTATCTCAATTTATCTTTCCCTGACAGTTTATGATTTTAAGGAAATTTGAGATGTTTGGGTTCTTGGGGTTTTTTTTCCTTTTAATGGACATTTTAGCACCATCTGCTGGTGTTAAAACTTGCTCTGGAAACTAAACACCCGCTTCCTCCTTAATTTTAACTTCCTTTAGGCCTACTTCTGGCTCTTATTAGGAAAGGTTAATTGCTTGCTTTTCTACTAGAGATCCCAGGATTGGATAAGTAACTCAGCTGAATGAATCATCCAGATGGAGGATACCTTCTGAGGCCATAGATCAGTAGCAACACACTCTTAAAGAAATACTTCATCTACAGTAAATGCAATTGGTTCTCACTGTGTAAAAAATGACAACCCCCAGCCCTCATTCCATAAGAGGTAATAGAGGGTTTCTTCCACTGATTTATTCTGGGTTGATACTGATATTTAGACTACAGAATTATGCTGTGGTATTGGAGATTTAATGTCTGGCTGCACAGACCTGCTAGAATTACTTCTGACTGTATCCAGCTATATAATTATATGACTTATTCCATCTAATTCATCCAGTTGCTTTTTTATTTCCTTAGACTGCTCCTGGCTCAAAGCCAGTTCCTTCCTCTTTCAGAACCTCTCAGGAGGCTCACAGACAGTCTGAAAGCACTTCAGGAAATGGTCTCATTAGGTCTCAGCTGCCTTTGTGCAGCTCCTGCCCTGAATCCATGAAACACATCCAGTACAAGTTTGATCTCTGCCTTGCTGAAGCCAAGCTCACTGAATTCCTCTCTACAGGACTTGCCAAATGCCTGGGTCTGAGTGACAACATCACAAAGCAATAAGAAACCTGCCATGCACTTTGTGGCCTCTGCAGAGGAAAACAGTATCAGCCCCCTTGGGTTTAGGCAGGTCTAGCAGGTCAATGTGCCAGGGGAATTTCAAGTTGTTCACATCAGTGACTCTTGTGACATGAAAAACTGGGAATGGACCTGGGGCTCATTTTTTCAGTCTTCCCTTTCAATACTCAGCATGACTTTTGGTGGCTGTACTTCAGTCTCAGCTCCCACCCACCAGCACCCCAGTGTGCCTGCACGCCTCTCACACCCCTTGCTGTAAGGAACACCCTCCCTCCCTCAGCTCTCCTCTGCAGCCATCGGTTTCTCTTCTCAGTTGGCCTTTCTTTGTGCTGGGAACTCCTCCTCACAGGATACCCATGGTTTAAAGCTGAATTTCAGTCATCTGAACCTTAGCAGGACACAGAGAAACAACCTCTCAAAAAAGTGCATTCCAGATCGCTGTGAAAAGCTGATGTAAAAGCAGCTGACAGGATGAGATGCCAATTTACCAGCATGGGGTGTCAGGACGTTGTGAGCCAGCAACAGGGCTGGGAAATGAGCTCCTTGCCCAGCAGCAGGGCTATGGGCATCCCTTCCCCTACAGATACCACAGGCTCCAGTACAACTGCACCTTGCCATGGTCAACTTTGGCAGCAGTTGCCCCATGGAATCTAAATGGCCTGGAAACAATTAATTATCTTTTGCTTCCAGTCACATAGATAAAGCTAAGCAAAGCCCAAAGCTTGCTTGCCCATAAATTCTCTATCCTAGCGAGTGACTGAAGACTTTTCAGATGGATGTTGTTGGGTAAGTTTTCAAAGTTGTGCTCAAAAGGGTCAAGGAAAAAAAGAAATCCAGTTATTTGTTAGAAAGATTCGTGTGTACACCTCCCACATTCACTGCTTTGAAATGGACCTCTTAATGTCTGGAGGGGATACAAAACCTAAGGTTCTTCTAAGGTTTCAGAAGGAGAAAGAAGGCCATGACCTTCAACAACAATTATTCTGCAGAAATAGGACTACTTGTCTTTGCATAATGTTTTACAAAATAACCCTGGGAAAAGGTGCAATTCATCAGCTGAAACAATTCCTTCAGAGCTGTAAAGAATCAAAGAGGACCTTGAATATATTAAATGTATTGATGGACAAACTATGATCAAGAGATCCAGGCCAGAGATCGTTCCACTTGCAGCACCCAGCCTCCGTGGATTGCAAAATAAAGAGGCAAATTTGGTAAAATTAGTCCAATTATCTGTGCCAACAGTGGTGAATGTCAATTCAAACCCATTTCTGAATTTACTTTTTTCACATGAATATCATTTATATCTAATTTCTGGCAATATCAGTGAGAGTCGGAAGGAGGTTTATCAAGAAGAGAGTATTTGGGTGGGGAGGGACGAGAAGACTCTCTGCTGTTTCAGCAAAACAGAAACTGTGGAAGCAAATTAATTTGGGCAAATTTCCCATTAAAACAAAGCCAAAACCTTTTGAAACTGTCCCAATGTCCTTTCCAAAATATTTTGAACAAATGAGTTCCTTTGAATTGCAATCTACTTCTGCTTTTCAAATTTAAATGAACATACATTCAAATCAAAGGTCAAAGTTGAGAAGAAAATTTTCCAAATTTCATAAAAAGAATTGCCCTGATCTCCTAGATAGCATTAATGACAGGAAGCCACCACATGCCCTGGAACTCGCTGTGCACAGCAGAGATCTCCTGAGCTCCACCACACTGACACAAAATTCACTCTTTGGCTTGTCAGAGCTCTCGAAGCAGCTCCACATCACTCCCTGTCCCCTTAGTGTCTGGTTTCATGTGTGCTCACTTTGTTAAAAACAAATGCTGTGCTTACACATCTCACGGATCTTTTCACGCATTGGAAAAGAAGAAAATATTTTTTTTTTCCATGTATAAAATATTTTAATGAAAAAAACTTTGGGCTTAATGACGATTTTTTTCTACCCCAAGAAGTACCAAGTTGCAAGCCATCAGCCACTTACCCAGGCCACTCATCAGAAGCTCAAACTGCAGCAAAGAATGTTCTAAGTGTGACAGGTTCTCCCCCACCCAGGGTTGCCACAGCCCCGTCCTTGGGGGCTTTGTGCCCGTTCAGTCCCCTTATCCTCACATTAGGCTACGTGATATACTGACAAAAAAGAGTTCAGCTGCATGAAACAGACAGTTTGCAGTCTTGCCAAGAATAGGTTTCACTGGATGAACAGGGTTGGATCAACTGCCTAATCCAAATATCCCTTTTTGTGCTCATTCCCTGTCTATGGCTGATTATCAGACATATCAAGTAATTACCCATCTTCACCTCTAACCTAACGTGGGCACTCTTCCTCCATAGCTGTGTTTGCTGCTGCTGGGAGAACACAAATAACCTCCTGTTCAAATTTGATATGATAAATTGTATGTTTACTCTCAGAACTAACCCAGCTTCCTCTGGAGGCAACAATAAAAAAACCATTAATAAATGATGAGGGCCTTTAACAAGTATTGCTCTGGAATTTTATTAGCTCACTTCCTAACCAGCACTATTGTTCAGATAACTTCTGTTCCTGCAACCTCTCACAACCAAACTGGGAGTTCACTAAGCCTGTGGTTAGTTAGTTAGTTAGTTAGTTAGTTAGTTAGTTAGTTAGTTAGTTAGTTAGTTAGTCAGTCAGATATTTTGACTGAGGTAACATCCAAATGTTCCACTCAGTGCAGCAAACCACTGCTTCCAAATATGCTCCTTACCACAAAATTATTTCTTAAGTTGCATTTAAATCAAAATGCAGTTGCAAAACTTAAACCTGGATTTCAAGCTTTTTAAGTTTTTGGAGAATCCATGCACTTTTCCTTCCAAAAATCACCCTTTGTGATCAGAAGAGTTTTCCTCGTAAGTAAGGCAAAGCTTAAGTATTAGAAAAAGGAACTACAAGCACTTTGCAGTGAAGCCATGCTTAAGGTGACAATGAATTCAGCAGCCACAAAATATTACCTTCCTGAGGGTTTTTATTACCACAATATAACCTGATAGCAGAAAAAGTGGGCTCCCTCCCCCCACTCATCATTCTGGTGGAAAAAAATAAAAATTAAATCTTGAGCAGAAATCCCTTCAAACCGTCATGAAAAGGCCTGTGCACAGCCTTGGTATAGTGCAGTGAAATTAAAAAAGATGTCATGTAGCCATGTCAGCCACATCTGTGACCCATATGGTGCGTGTAACAAGAGCATATGTCTGCACCTAAAGAGAACATTATATGCTGGATAAGGCTGGGACAAATGTAAAAGTGAAGTAGAACACCTTCACATTACAAACACAGTTTGTTATTTGTGTCACATCAAAGAAAGAGTCTCTAAGAATTATTGGCCTCTGAAGTCATTTAATTATGATTAAGTGAACTAAGAACTAATGTAAATGGTATTTTACACCCCAGTGAATTAAAGTATGAGATCTAGTCAAGGTGAATAAGATTTACAGCCAAAACTCATGCAACCTTACAGTAATTTCATGATACTTTTACTACTAGCCTAGACATTTTTGTTCTTGAAATAATTAAAAGTACACGAGCAAATTTTACTCTTTGGATGCTTAAAATAAACCAGGGAAAAGAGAACAGGTTGCTTCTTAAGTGACCCATGCACTTCTACTTTTATTATAAAAGGAACAAAGATTACGCAGGACAAATACAAACTTCGGATTTTACTAGAAAAAGGAAGGAAAAAGAAAAATAAGGATGATAGAATGCTCACAAGTCTCTTCCATTTGGACTAAATCTGACACAAATTAAAGTCTCAAGACTCATCTCTGGCTAATCCCAAATAGCTGCCCGCTAAAGAACATATTTGTTATGTTGAGACCCTATGCATAGGGAGCAAGTCAAATCAGCCAACTCACTTTAAAAATACTAACAGTCTTCTCACAGATTTTTAAGGAAAACTGTTCCCAGGTATTTGCCTTCAAATAGAATTAAGAGTGTCCAAGCAGAAGTGCATAACGTATCAATGAGTGAATAGTTGTATTTCACAGCTTTTCCAGCTGGAAGTAAACTCATTTTCCAGTGACAACTGTTAATCCACTCTCTTTCGAGAGGGGCTGTTTGAAAGGCTCCAGGTAAGGAACAGAAACTTGGCTGACAGAAGAAAGTACCAGATGGCTGCTGGGATGGGAAAAAAATGGAAGGGAAGAAAACGGTGAAATGTGAGTTGTAGAAATAAGGATCAAATCGCAATCACGATGCAAGCAGAGAACCAGAGCCTTCGGGTTTTAACAGGAGCCATGTTTGCAATGAAGCATCTCCCCAAGGCACAAACCGGGCGGCCTCGAGAGGCCCTTAAAATGCAGCAGAGCATTAACAAATTGCATAAATTAAACAAATAAAGAGTGCTCTCTGAACAGTCTCTTTTGGCTCATGTGGCCATCCGCTTTTGCACAAACTGATCCCTTCATACCTCTTACACATACACTGTGCACTTTTTCAATCTTTTAACAAAACTTTAAAATTCCCAATAATTTATTTAGGAATCAAAGGGATCAAAATCCACATGCTAAAAAAGTACTAATTTAAATGTCCATGCTGAGGTAGTAGACCCTGTCTTTGGTAGAAAATGGTGTGGAAGAAAAGGAATTGTGGGGCCAAAATTCAGCTCTAAAGATAAAACATGTAACTGACTTAGGAGCACCAAGGAGAGAGTCTGGGTTACAAAATACAGTCTTGACTCATTCATCACCTCCTTCTGGCCCTGGACACTAAAGTTAGGAACTTTAAATCTGTCTCATTTTAACTTGCCTTCAGAAATACTGTCCTAAAGGAAGCTGCTAATACTCCATTAACATTCATAAGTATCCAGATTTGTATAAATTTTGTGTATTTGTAGAGTAGCCACCTGCAGGGGACGAGCACAGTGCTTGTAGGCTATAATCCCCTTAAGGAATAGGGCCACCACTGTCAGCTGTGCTGGGTCACAATGGCTCAGGCCTCCATTTTATAACCATTTTGACAAGCTGTGTTTTAGGGGGATTTCTTTCAAATAGTTACTGCTAAAGCTGTTTGGGAAATAATGAGTTCTGCATTTCCCACAGCAAACTCAGCACAGCGTGGCTGTTCTGAGCTAGCTCAGACACCCGGACTCATCACACCCATTCTCAGACACACGCTTCTGTCACCTCTTCCTAAACACAGCACTGCAAACCAGCCTTCCAGAATATCCCCATTTTCCCTTGCCTTTCCTTCCATTAGATGATCCTCAGCCTGACTGCTATGAGAGACTTCATTAAAACATTCCAGTTGAAGTGAACTGGCCGATTCTTACTGCCAATGAAATTGCTTTTGAGAAGGAGTCTGTGTAAAAGACCAGCACCTGGAGACAGGAGATTGCTCAGGGGATTGGTAACAGGCTGTGGAATATTTAATCTCCAGGGCACTGGCTCAAATCCAGAGTCAGGACCAAACGAGAAGCATCAGTCTCTTAGGCAGGCTGCCACACGACACCTTTAAAAATCATAGAGCCTCACTCAGGAGAGCCCTCACCAGCCCTCTGCTGAGAAACTTTCTCCTCTCTCCAGTCTGAACCTCACAGCTGAGACAAGTTGGAAGGCTGTAATTCAGAAATGTGCAAAACGTTATGCCAACACAAAAGAAAAGTTTTAGTGCAACTGCCTGAGCAATGACATGAATGAGATTTAGTGGTCGTTCAGAGGAGGGATGTGTAGGCTCACGATTTTTCTGTTCACAAATAGTCCCACTACAACACAAGAGACAAATGACAGCAGTTCTCTATGCCCAGAGCACAGAGGCTACATGCAGTTATGCCAATAGTCTTTAATGTCCTCCATACTGAATGTTTATGGATCAATAATCCAACTAAAAATCCTTAATAAGGAGAAAATAATTTTAATGGAAACGAAAACGTAGGGACCATCAAAACCTGTTAAAAATCACTTAAAGCCAAATGACACAATGGAAGTTGAGTCTGTTTTAAACAAAAGATATTCCCCTGCACCTTTTCCCACACACAGCAGCAGCAGCAGCTCTCTGCTCCTTCTCTGTGATGGTGTTGGAAAGAAAATTCCTGTGCCACTCCCTTCCCTCCTCCTGTGTTATCACTGTCCACAGCAGATTTCTTCACACCCTTCATTACTCCTGATCCTCTTACTATTTGAGTAAAGACAAAATTATTTCCACTTGATGTTTGGTATCGCTGCTCATCTCAACAAAAATCCAGTAACTCCCTCTATTAGTGACTGAGGAGGTCTGTGACTGTGCAGTATCAGTGAAAGCACAGCTGGAGAAATAAAACCCATGTAAATAGCTGAAAAGATAGGTAAAAGTCTGGGCAGGGATCCAAAAACACTAAACTACAGACTCTCAACATCTGGTTCAGGGTGGATTCCAAGAAAGACAGAAAGAGAGAAAAAGAAAGACAGGGAAAAAAAAAAAAGAATTGATTTATCTGTAGAATTTTTACATAAGGTTTTCATTTAATTTTTTAATTCATCAAAAATTTTACTCAATTAGTGTGCTTTAATTTCTTCTTCTTACTGCATCCCGTTGCTTCACTCAGAAGGAAGCAGTGCCTTGGACTGGAGTTATAAGCAGCCCTCAGTTTCATACTTTCATATTTTATTGCGATAAAAGCAATTACAGGTAAGAACCTCTAAACCTTATTGTTCAGCCTCTCTCTCTTTTCAGCTAGGGCTGGCTTTATGACACATGCATGAGAATCCTACACTGATTTCATGGCCTTTCAGACAAATCATTACAACAGAGCTAACCCTGACAGCTGCTCAGCCTGTCCTGAGCACCACCTCAGCCTGTCTGAGCAAAACCCCCCTGGCTACGCACCCACCTGGGCTCCACCCCTGCTGTGTGAGGAGTATTTTCTGCTTTGAACACTTTTATTAGCTGAGAGGACTTCAGAGACAACATAATTTTCAAAAGCTCGTAGATGACTTAAAGTCATAAAAGCCCCCCTGTTTTTCAGGGATGTTTCCACTCTTAACGTACCTGAGCTCTTTCCAAACTCCTGCCTCCTCTAGATAAAAGAGCAGATCATCCATCCCACACAGGACTGCCTGCTCTGGCCACACAGAATGCCCCAGGCTATCAATACCGTCACTGTGCCCTGCTGCAGGTAGGACTCTGTCCCTCCAACTGCTGCCAGTGGCATCCAAACCTCAAAAACTGCACCCACAATAATCATTAAATGCACAAATGAGATAATGAGAAGTTCTGAAAAGTCTCCAAACAATTTCAAATTTGCCTACTTTGTGCTTCAGCACTGCCTCGCTCAGAGCTGAGCCACGAGTGTTTGCGTGCTTTCCAAGTGTTATTACATGCAGACAAACACAGGAAGAGAAATAAATTCACACGGGGTAACTGCGTGATTCTCCTGCCTGAGGACTAATTCTCCACCACATTTAGGCAAGGTGTGCATTTTCCTGCATTCTCCTTTCTCCAAACAGAAAGAAGGTTCGAGACAAGAGTTCAGGACTTGGCACTGAGCAAGTGCACAGCCAGGCTGGACACAACTCTCTTGTCTCTTCGTCACCCCAGGATATATTTCCGTCAGAAAACCTTTTATGCAACAAGGTAGCACCTCCCCGGTAGTACAGACTGCCAGGATGATGGCAGCGGGCCACCACTCCTGCCTCTGGATCTGTGATGAGCTTTCCACTCAGGAAAGGAGGCAATGACATGACTGAAAGGGGAATCCTGTTAGGGCAGTGACAGGTAGTGAGGAGGAGATGAATTCTGTCCCTCAGAAACAAAGTCTCTGAGAAATAAGAAAACTACAGTCCTTGAAGATCAGTGCAATCCATTCTTTAAGAAGGGAGCCTAAGGGCAACAATTACATATGCATATTATTCAAACCTGAATTCTTTTCTTGAAACTCTCTTTAAATTGTGCCAGCTCAGAGGACCATCTTTTCTACCTGCTCCCAGCTTGCTGCCACAGAAGATCAGTTTTCTCCCTCTACCTGCCCTCCTCCTGCCCACACCATCTCACTTCTCCCTTCACATCAGTCCTGGCTTGAAGTGACCCTTAGGAAGCACACTGAGCTCTCCAGACCGCCAGAAAACAACTGACTTTCACTCTGAAAATACTTGACTGATGCTCCACTGCCCCAGGCAGAAGGAGGAGAATAAAGCAGCTCGCTGCATAGTTGACAAAGCATGAGTGCTTTGAAAAATGACTGATGGGCCCTCCGCCCCATACCTTTGTGCTGCCCACATCAGCCTACATGTGTATTTTCACACCCAGGCACCCAGATCACACACGGAACTAAAGGAACCATCCCAACGGAGAGAGGCAGTTTCAAATCAAACAGCATCTCCCTCCGGGATACACTAACACCCTTTTATAATAGAAGTGACAGAGAAGTTGCATGAAATGCCCTGCTTCAGTCCAACACCTTTTACCCCATTTCCTGCAGTTATTAGATTCTTCTGCAACCAAGTAATTTGGCAGAACACTAACTTCAAAACACAGGACAGGACAGAAAGTTTTCACCTGAAGTTGTTTGCAATGGGTTTGGAAAGTTGGTTGGTTTGGAGATTGCGGGTACCAGCTGATACACAGCTTTGGGTTAAAAATGGGGTGAAGGAGGAGAGGGAAAACGTCTAAATTCAGCCTTCATGACTGGCCCTGTCAGGCAGAATTAATTAAAGCATTTCACAAATAATTACATTAGACTACTTAAAAATCTAGCATTATACAGAACGCATTTTTGCAGCCTATGAGGCACTTGAAAAGACGAATCAAGTCAAAAGCAGATTTATATCCTTCCTTTACAAGGTTCCTGCTTTATAGGCAGATCTCTACACAAATGGGCCAAAACCCTCCCCAAGACAGTCCAGCTTCATCCCATGAAATGAAGGCAGCACACCAAGTCAGGCAAGTTGAAAGGAAGTCCCTTTTTTCTACTCTCAGCCCTTTGGCTTTCCACCACCTGGACACCACTTTTAAAACGATGACCTCATCATTTATCATTTTACCTTTCAGTGCTTTACTTAATACATGACCTGCTCAGTAAAATATTTGCAGACTTGGTACTCTGGTGCTTTATCCCATTACAAAGGCACGCATAACATTTCACATCTCTCTCGTGCAGGTGGTCCTCTGTTCTGAGTCAAGGCCAAACAGAATATAAAGTTAGGCCAGTTCAGCAGTGTAGGTGAAGGCATCTGAGCTGAGGGAGGGGAGTACAGTAACTAGAGATGCCAGTTGTGGCTATACATTTCAAAGATAGCACTAATTTATTTATTTGGCTTACAGTGACCAAATCCATCTGTCCAGTACAGATGATCTACTACAAGACGTCTAAGAATCACTACAAATCAACATTTTTTTACTCAAATTGTTCACATATGTACCAAGGAGCCACAGAAAGGTGTATTAATGGTCCAGTTCTTTCAGGCAATTCCACTCCATTAAATATTATGAGTACACATGTCTGGGAAGGAGAAGAACAGAGGAAAAGAGTCTCCCAGTTTATTTTTAGAGTGCTAAAGAGTGCAAAACATAATGCATTTTTAGTCAATTTCTCCATTTTTTTCTTCATTCCAATAAAATATTTCCTGTGCTAGAGATGTCTCTCTCTTCATAGTTCTACACCAGATGATCTGTTTGCAAGTATCTTCAGAGACAGTGATTCTGATTTACAACCAGCAAATAGAATGTTTTGATAGAAGTACAGACAGAGGAGTTTCAGTCAAGGCAGGAGATATTTCTTTGCAGCTTATTTACAGAACACATTTGCCCAACTGGTTTTGATTTCTATTTACATTCCTCACTAAGAACATAGATGTGAAATTTGGTGCTAATGGTACTGAGAGGTCCTGGGAGTGCTGCCACTCTCAAAGATGACACTGAGAACTGGGGACTCAGTGACAGACAGGTCCCTCCCAGAGGGATTCTGACCTTTCCAAAAAGAAACATGGCAAAGAAGAGTCAGGAAGGAGATTCCTTCTGAAGTCCAGCTTTCAGAAATATATCCCTTCAATTCTGGTACAGAGGCTGCCTGAGCAAGGACTGGCACGAGAGCGAAAGGGCAGATCTAGAGACACACAAGTGACAGAATCTAAGAGTGAAAAGCACCTTACAGAGCTCCATACCCTGAAAGGCTGCTAAGGAAATTGTTGGGTCCACAGTGACTGACTTCCTATTCTTTCCCTTTTTTCCCAAAGCCTCAGCTATTCTGCTCTCAAATTAAGATCTGGCTTCAGCTTTTAGAAAGACTTGAATAATAATAAAACCATATTGCTGCACATATGACTTATGATTAAGCAGCTCTCTGGGTTATATACAGAGGAAATGTCTGAAAAGGCACTGGCTGACACTTATCAGGGAGTTTGGAAATGGAAATTACAGCAAAAGAAAGTAAATTAGCCAGGAATTTAAAAAGAAACAGGATATAAGGATCAAATAGATGACATCAAATTAAAAACCCAGATCAGGAACCAATGCACCAACCTCAGGAAGACATGCTCTCAAGCTGGTGACATCATATTTATGTATGTCCTATGTCATTCAGACATTTTCTGGTGGTTTCATTAAAGATACAAAGCACATGACTTTGAACTCTTGATTTTTTTGTCTGTGTTGGATATCATCACCAGTTATCCAGGGCTTTTTAGGTTACTGAAGTAAGCCCACATTCATAATTCTGTTGCTCAAATTCTACTTCATGTCAGTGTTGGAAGGGAGAGCTTTCCAGCAGTTTGCTGATCGTGAAGAAGGAGTACAGCATTTTTCAAGACATGAGTTAATGAGTCATACTGTTTATGTTTCCCAAATAAATTAATAACAACAACTAACAATTCATTCCTAAAGTTCCTGCATGCCCACAATTCCAACCAGCTGCAGTGGAAGCCAGGAATGCTCTGCAGCTTTGGAAATGAAAGCTGTCCTGTGTCCTTCCCAGCAGAAATTTCTACAGATGAATCCAATGATGGATAAAGGGGTCACTTAAAATCTTTGGAAACTAAATTTTAAAACTAAAAATCCTAAACCAGTAAAACACAATAAGCTTGTTTATAGAACAGAGTCTTCTGAGACTATTACTCCCTTTGCATGTGCAACCTGCCATTGAGCAGGAACGTCTATATTTAATAAGGGTATTGCCATTGACAACACTATCATTAGAATTATTCGTTACTAATTATTCCCAACAGATTATTGACAGCATGGGTAGAGCAACCCAAGTAGAAAAATGCTCGCTTCTGTGGAATCACCAGCACCCGGCAAGAAAAGCTGAAAGCTGAACTTGTGTCCTGGATGAATATTTTAGGTGTGTGTAGGTATTCTTGGTACCTAAAGCACATCTGCAGGCAAGGATCTCAGAGGTTTGGGGGGCTGTTTGTTTGGGGGGTTGCTTTTTGGTTGTGTTTGGCTTTTTTAACAAGCTGAGTTAGCAATCCCTTCTCCGTGGGAAGGGAAGAGCCAGCTCAGGACAGCGTCCAGGTTTGCTCAGCACGAGGCATTTCAATGCAAACAGCAGCAGCCTCGTGTGCTGGGCTCAGCCTCCCAGCACCCACGCTGCCGTGCAGCTCTCCTGGGTGGGCAGCTCCGAGGAGTTCAGGAATGTCAGCAACACTCCGAGCCACTTTGGCTCCTGCAGCTGCCAGGCAACTGCCTTAACTCTGCCCTGAAAGAAATCCCCCGAGCCTGGGACTCAGCTTGGCCGTGGAAACCAGAGCACTGAGCCAGCAGCGCGGCGTGGCCGTGGGTCAGGGCGGGGAGCTGGAGCCCAGGGCAGCCGGCACTTCACCTGTGTGGGGAGAGGAAGGCAGGGCAGCCGGGGTTATGTAAGCAAATTCCCGGCTGGAATGTGCAGAATGTACACAGAGGGTGTGCCGGGCAGGCCGGGAGCGGGGGGCCAGGGAAGAGCCTGCCAGCCCACGGGCAGCAGGTTCCCCGGCAAAAGGAGCTCCCAAAGCGCAGCTCGTGTTCTGTGCTCTAGCGGCTCTGTCTGCCCTCGCACTCCGAGACACGAAAGTCATCGGATACAAGCGTGGACAGCACAGTGAACTGTTTAATGATGCTAGGATAATCATGAATAAAACAGTCAGCATTTCTCCAGTGGCCTCATCTCCTTCCTGAAAGGCAAGACTTGTGCAATTGTTGGCAAAAATAGTGCAGGCAAGATATACAATCAAAGGTAAAGAAAAAATTTCACGCCATTTCCGGAGCAGTCTGGGTTTTAGGCTCTTGCTACTTTGGATTTTTTCCCATGACTAATTAACACATCCCTCCCTAAAATCTACTCAAAACCCCAAGCAACTAAAGGAAAAAAAAAATATTTCAGTATTCAATGAGTCTGCTCTAACCACTGAAATGTTCCTTTTGTTTTTCTCCTCTGGTGGCACTTGAAGCAATCAAGCCCAACTGGTAAAGGTATTGAAAGTAAGTCTGCTTTAAATTTACAGATGTTTGTAAAGCAAGTACTTATGAAATCATGGAATAAAACCTCATCCAGCTGAGAAGTAGATTTATCTAACTAAAAAACCCAAGGATCTGAGTAAATTCGTGTGTTGAATACATTTACTAAATACCTGACCACTGGCTTTGCAAACCTGCTGTGGGCATACAAAGTGTGCCTGAGTATCCTCTGACTTCACTACAAAGCGAGTTAGGGGCAGAATTCCACTCCTGCACAGCTACAGCACTGCATCCTGTGAGTGTTTTGTGACTGCCAACAAGAAATCCGAGTTAAACTATCTGCAGTGGTACTTGAACTAGCTCCACTGATCAGAACTAATTATAAGAAAAGTTCACACATTGAATGTCAAAGATGAATCCACAGAGGAAATATAACACATGAAACACATGTTCCAGACATGCTGTTCAAAACAAATCTGAAAAAAATAAGGTCAAGGGACCCGGAATATTTCTCACAGAGATTCTGCAAGTTAAGTAGTGAAATGGCGTTAAATAAATTACATGGTTTCAGATTACTCACTCTGCAACTACAGGCTGCAGAAGAGTCTGGCCTTTGGGGTACCTGCTAGAGCACACCAAACGTGTCTGGAGAAACACACAAAGAAGAGCAGAAACTCTCGGATCCTGTGTAACTGTTGGCCATGACTCACTTTCTGTTTCATAAACAGCAATCTCTTCAGGAGCAGGGTGCTGAGTGGACTCACTAAGCAGCTCTGTACTGAGAAATTGAGAAGACAAGCATTAGCAGGAGCTGGACACAGACATGCAGGCTCACAGACTTCTCTGAAGCCCTCTCGCACCAGCTCTGGGCAGAACTCAGTGCAGGATTGGGGCACTAAGGTATATTTAATGTAGAACCAGATGTATTTCCCAGAATTTGGTTAATTTTGCGGGTCCAAAGCTTCACACAATTGTGTGACCACTATTTCCTGAGGTAACAACGTCCTCTTTTCAAAAGGGATTGTTCACCGTGCATTCAGCTTCTGTCAGAAAAGAGATCCCCACTTCTTCTGGAAATTTCATATTCTCAAGTGCCATTTTTCATAGAAATGGCCTCGTTTTTGAGTTCACAGACAGCGGAAAAAGCAATAAAACCTTTAGATGCGAGGTGATTTGTCATCTTGCTAGAAATACTTCACCACAATTCTAATTCACCACCATCCCAGGAAAGGCTGCCTATAACACACTGAGAGCCAGCTTGGGCTGTGAGCCAGCAAAGCACTCCAGCATGATTTCAGCTTTCACTGTACCGCTGCCTGGAGTGAGATGACTTAAAAACCATTACAATTAGAAAGCCTAAATGGGTTGCTAATTTAGAGCCTTGGTGTGAACTTCCTAGAGTGAGTATCATAGCACACAGCTACACTATTTCAAGTTTATCATGTCTTACCACGTGGCCCAGCCTGAGCAAGGCCCTACAGATGAGCTCCAGGTGAAATTAGATGGGAATGGACAATACTTGCAAAAGACCTTCAGCAGAGGCCTTTGTATTCAAGTCTTTTATCCCACTGTAGGTGAGAGTATACTTTATACATCCCAGGAGGAAAATAACTTAGTCAGAAAGCTCTCAAGGAAAGATAAAGAGTACAGACAGAAAAGCTATTGTGCATAAATCCAGGTGGAATCATAAGTCTTTCTCAAAATGCTGAAAGAATAAATCCCCCTCCCACAAACTACAGGAAAAGATGTGGTTCCCATACACATCTGAGTGGCAAAGCAACTTCCCACATAGTCACATCTGCCTCCTTTTTGCTCTGTTCCATTGCTTAAATTCTGCCATGCGAGTAAACACAAGAGGGGGCAAGGGGCTGTATAGGCACCTGGGCAGGGCAAGGAGAAAAGGAGGGAAGAGGATTTGTACCTTAGATATTTGCATATGAATTTGGCTTCAGCCTTCACAGGGTTTACATGCCTTTGAACACTTTCTGTTTCTTTCTGCATTCTTCACTGCTCCATTTTATTTATTTTCACCTTCTGCTTCTCAGATCTTCTGCCAGACTGCTTATTTAATTCTACTTGTTGTACTGAAAACACCATTGTTGTCATCCAAATTATTCCCTGAACATAATAAAAACCTCAAAATAGCTCAGACAACCAGTTTTCCATCCTTTGGTCTCACTTCAAGTACAGTATAAAAAGCCAGGACTTGGGAGCTCTGATAGTTTACACAGGACCAGTCCTAGGTACATGGCACTTAAGTAGGCAGAGGAGGCTTTTCCTTCTCCACCAATCTTTTCCTTCCACCAGCTGAGACTGCTCAGAGTCCCCCAGCCCAGTTATCCCCTCTTCCCAGGTAATCCATCGCAAGCCTGGATGGTTTTCAAATAAACTTGGTACTTCTGAAATATTGCCTTCTGTGACAGGTTAGCTGAGAAGTGAGGTAAACTAAGATTACTTTTACTTTTAGGGATGAGGGAAGGGAACCATCTCCTAAGAGTCTGTGCTGAAGCAGCAGGACACTCTGGCTGCAGATTTCCTGGTGGGTTTTCTACGTTCCTCTCCGTTCAAACTGCACAGTGGAAAAAAAAAATTAGGGAAAATAAGTCCAGCCAAAAAAAAAAGACAAGACAAGAAAAAAAAAAAAAAAGAAACACGATAGGACCAATATTTTCCCCAAGCCTGGATTGCCGTTATCTGCCCTCAAGCTCAACCTTTTTCCCTTGCAGTCTTCCCAGAGATGAGAAGGGCTCTGAAAAGAATAAACACTTTTTCTTGCTGGCTTTGTCCAGTCTCTCAGTACTGTATTTTTTCAAGGATAGCTCACCGATGACCCTTCAGTGTTTTTCGTTCCTTTGATTTGAATTAGATTGCAAATAAATATCATAATATGAGCTTAAGCAGCGCATCAGTGAGAAAAATATTCACTTGAAATATAAGCAAAACATTCACACTGAGAGTATAATAATTTTTGAAGCTGTTTCTAACTTTTAAAGGGCACTTTAGACCTATTCCTACAGTCTCCACGACTCCCATTTGATTTTTTTCACACAGAATTCACAATTATTCCTACCATTTATGTCATCCAGTAGCACTTCTAAATTAGAAAACCAGACTGGAACTTCAGCAGCCTGTCTGAGTATTAACCAATCTCGGCTCCTCTGCTCTGACAAAGCCCTGGCTGAGAGATAAAAAAGAATCACATACCTTACTTGTTAGGAGCTACTCATGCCAACTCTTCCTCTCACTGCTCTGTACTAATCACAAATTAGAAAGCATTTTCATGTTGTCAACACAGAGACCTTATGTGAATACAGATATGAGAAGTAAATCCAAAAAGTAACAAAATCTTTGAATGTATGCTTATGCTAATTTAGCAAAGAATTAATTGGCCAGAATTTATGCAGGCTGCTCTCCAGTCTGTGGATATGTGAGGTGCTATTTTAGCAAACAGTCTATTTTTAAAAGTGAGTCTTTAACAACAAAAAGTGTGATTAAATCCAAAACATTTTAAGCATCCACTTTTTACAGTGTCTTGATTTTGCCATTCACTGATTGGGGGAAGCCAAACTGTAGTTTTCTGCTTCACTTTCTGTTCATACCAGGTTCCCTTTTTAGCTCTGACACTAAACACAGCAGGACTGCATTTAAATAAAAACATGCAGTTTCCAGGGGTATTGTGGATGTATTTTCCAGCTCACAGATATTCCCACTCATATCAGACTCTGTAAAAAAACCAAAAAGCTAAGTCTAGCCCACATTTTAATCCTAAAATATCTGCCAGCAGTCCTTTAATCCTGAAAGATAAAACCAGAATAAGATCGCTACATTATGCGGAGCAAAAAGCCCTCCTAAAACAAAGCCTTATAACTGTGGGGAGTTTCCCTGAGTATTTTGCCATGCACTGAAACAGCCAATTGCTTCAGGAGGTCTGAGGCATGAGCAAAAGTTCAACACTGACATTTCCAGCCTCAGCAGAAAAATTATTCTGTCATTTGAAAAAGTATTTACCACCTTGTAGCTGCTCTTTCCCATGGCAGTGTTTCTATCCTCTCAGAACTGCTGAAGAGGGATACTCTTCCTTATTTTAACTTGGCTGCCATCAGTAAGGGCTAATTGATAGAGAAGAAAGTAATGTGCATAGCTGCCTGGAATCCTTTGAACTAGGAGCCCCTCAAAGCTTGCACTGAAAGGCAGATTTTTGCACTTGGACTGGGGCTGATATCCTCGAAACCATAATATTTACATTCTTTCTCTTTTATATTGCTTTTCCTAAATGCTTCCACGAGACAGTTAAAAATAGAAGGTGAGCCACTCGAGCTGCACAGAAGGCAGTCTGGCGGCGTGGTGCTCCCTGGGGCTTCTCTGTGCCTGTTCCTTTCTGATGAGCAGGGGAAATACCTCCTCGGTCAGTCCATGCATCTCCTCCTGCTCCTGCCAGGGAAGGTTCCCACACTGCAGCTCTCCACCCTGGCTCACGCCCAGGAGGCTACAGGATCTCTTGCACAGGTTACGTCACCAAGGATGCTGAGAGCTTCACGTGCTGACCCGGAAAACTGAATTGGCTCTTCCAGTTTGAGATCCTGCCTCAGTTTAGCTGACTTCCATGTCTCCTCATCTGCCACCCACGCCCGTGCTGGAGGTTATCTGACATTGCAGCACGTCAGCAAAATTTCAGGAATTTGCTCTTTCCTCCTGCATGTTGTCAATGTGTTTTTCAAGCAAATTGAGTTGTCTTTTCAATGTCTTTCTTAAGGTCTCCTCATTGTAACTAATCTCTTGAATATTGAAGTCTAATACAGAAAGAAGTTTCATCCCATCCTAGGCCTTTCCTCTCAGAAAGTTGTGATCTGCTTACTTCGGGGACTCTCCAAACTCTAACCAGTGTGGGAAGAGCAAGACCTGTCGCTCATCTTGACGTAGGATTCAGCTGAAGGATAAGACACAGAAGGAATGGTTCTTGAAATCCCTAGGATCAGTCACCATTTCTTTATAAATGGTATTTTTACAGTTTAGAAAGCAGCAATGTTCACATGCATCTGATGCTTTTTCATTCCAAATGCATTTCTTTCCTATAAATAATGTTTAAATCTGTTTAACTGTATTTCAACTGTGAAAAGGCAGATGTGACTAAATGATTTAACTAATTTTACTTCTTCCTCGCTTTATTTTGTACCTGGTTTTTTGCTGTTCTTTATGCTTGACTATTCTTTCATTTTGTCTGCCAAATGCCCTCTCAATTTAGATTCCTCCTCAAATCCAGTAATCTCTCCACCTCTACGCTTTCCTTTAAATGCAACCAATGGCCTCTTAAAGGCTTTAAATCTTTTCACTAGGCCTACACTTTCAGTGTTTATTTGTCCAATATCTGATTAATTTGCAATCCTTTGAAAATTCTTACTAATATTTTAGTAGGTTTTTTTCCCCTCACACTTAGGAAGTGATACAGTGTTTGTCTTTTCTGAAGCCAGAGAGATAAAACAGTGATCCATAACTACATGGACAAAGCACAGTGGAAAAATTAGGTGGTTTCAGCCAGAAAAACTAACAATCAAGAACCTTTTGGCAGGTCTGAATTTTAACTTAAAGCTGCAAAATACATCATTTGAGACAGTTTCAAGTCTTGACCAAATCTTTACTGGAAATTACAGTAGCAAAACAAAGCAGAGTCTCCTGAGACCCCCTCACATCTCAGCTCACAGAGTTAATCACCTGGCAGCTTGCAAGCGTTTATTTCACGTAAGAGGGAATGTTCCAGATGATTCTGGAATTTGATGGAAAAGATTGTTGAATTCAATAATATTCAAACTCTGGCAGCGCTAGCCGGTGTCAAACTTGCTGGGTCCAAAATATGATTTCTCTTCAAATATTATTTCCTTCTCATCGAGTTTAAACTCTGTGAGGCTCCAACTTACACTTGTTCTTTGCGAGACCAACTGGCATGAAATTTTACAGACAAAACCCAAACAGTTCACCCTGGGGCCTCACCATAAACAAAGTCATATATGAACGCTATTTTTATTACAAAAGCTGTAAAGATTTCCTGGAAGCTCATCTGTGAAGCTGCTGAGTGCTACATACCTAGCCGAGGTTTCCATCATACTGCCTCCAACTCCATGGACTTTCCAGGAGACAGGAAGATTTTGAATATCCTATTCCAGCAGTGGTGCTTAGGTTGAAGGAGAGTATCATTAGCCAGAGTTTAATAAATTTGTTACTCTGATCAAACATTATTTTTTTTTCTTCTGGAGATGGCAGTAGCATCCATGCACAGGTCACTTAATTGCCTTTCTGCCTTTTCATTTGCATGCCTGGAGAGAATAATTAATAAGTGGAAGATGTGACACAGAGAGACACTTTTGCAACACGTGACAAACTGGTTTCATCCTCTCTCCTCCCCATTTTACATCCTCAGCACGAGTCACGTCTTCATCTCTTCTCCAGTTTGTTTGGCAATAACGGCTGCTGTCAGTCACCTGCACACACAGGTCACAAACTCTGAAAAACAGTAGGTGCTCAATCATACAATTCTCATGAAGCTGACCTCTTCAAGTAAATTGATTTTATTTTTCCAGATCAAGCTTGTATCAACAATATCCCACCAGATAAATATAGCTGAGGAAATAGAGCCCAAACGCCATATGGGCAAGCTGCAACAATGCCATTAATCTGCTCACCTGCCTGTCCTGCCTCCTCCCACCCCAGCCCCACATCAACCCCAGATCTTTCAGATGTCTTTAATGTTTAGTTAAACAAAGAAGGTCTTTTCCTCTGTTCCAAGTCTTTCAGTTACTTGCCTAAATAGTTCTAAGTGACAGTTTTTTGCATACAGCTCTCTGCCTCCCTTCCAGCGTTATGCAGACCACCCAACACTCAGCTCCCTTGCCCTCCCTTCTCCTCCTACAGCTCCTTGCATCTTGGGTTGAAATTTCTCAGAGGATCAACAACACAACACGTGTTCACCTTGTAATAGATTCAGCACGTAATAGGCGAAGCCCTGATCCTAACTGGTCCTCGGATGCTATCAGAATACAAAGTGACACCATATATTTTTGGTTTTAAAATAAGCTTCTGATTCATGCTCCCCTGGTATTGGCAAGGCCACGTGAGTGTGACAGAAATAAACAGTGTGACCTCCATATCAGCAGGGGATCTGCTTCAGGTTGTGCTCACGGAGCAGAAATGGGAGAAGGGGGAGCCAAGCAAGCAGCACTTCAATCTCTCTCCTCCCCCTCTCTGCTATACCCTACCCTTCCAGGGCTCTGCTTCCATCCTCCAGGCCTTCCTTCTGGCCTAAACTTCTGTTTGCTTCACAGTGTCCTCTCAAAACATTTCCAAATTCTACAAAAACAAGCAGCATCAGTCTATTTTTTCTTCAAATCTACAGATGAGTGTCAGAGAGCAAGCTACTGTCAAGCAGGCAAGCTCTAAATGTCTTTCCAAACAGAGATTACTTTGTTGAATAAAGTGCATTTCAGAGCCAAGGAACGATCATGTTTATTTTCTTATCTCCTTGATGAAACAGAACTAATTTCTCTCACGTTCAAAGAGATTGTGTTCAGAGAGAGCTCCATTTTTAGAACTGCAACTCCTAACATTCCCATCAGGTTCTCCTGGTAGTTTAAACTTTTGCCAGCAAAGTACAGACAAATCTGTTGGGTGTGGTCTGATGCCCGTCCAGGAGGTCTCTCAAACCATATGTTTCTAATGGTTCTAACCTATGATTAAACAATCGAAAAGAACAAGAGCTGTGTGAAAGGAGAAAAGAACTTTATCTAGAAGTGAAAGAAAATTCAATCAAGTGTCATTTTCTGAGCTTTAGAAGGTGTTACATCTCCCAGCAGGTGCTAAAGACAGGAAAGCCTCACTCGGTGATCAGTGCTTTCCCTCCTGTGTACAGAGCAATGGGTTCTGCTCCTCATCCACGAACCACAAGACCAGTGAGCAGCTCTTCTAGCAGAAAACATGAAAGAATTTGCCTTAAAAAAAAAAGATAAAAAAGACAAAATAGACCCTCCCACAAAAACCTCACTTGTCCTTTGGAACCCTTTAGAAATCCACTTCTCTTTTCTTCATGTTTCCAATTGTAGAAATGTTGAGAATTACAGGGCAGTAGGCAGGTTTGAACTGTGTGTGTGTGACATGATGCACTCATTTGTGCAGAGCTGCACGTTTACTTACAAAACAGGTACAGAATTCGTAATGATAGTGTCACAACATTTTAGGAGAATACAATAACATGAACTCCTGTACCTCAAGTCCTTGAGATAAAAACTGTTCCAACCAGTTAATATGCTTTGCAGAATAACTATATTTCTAACCAAAAAATGACGTACTTGATTGTTCTGTAGTGGCACCAAATTACAGCGTCCAAATTTGGGGATCCCACATAAAATCTCCTATACCAGGAGCTCATAATAAGAGAGTAAATTCACAACGGAGCCATCTCTAGTCCCTGCCTGTTATCCTCCCTCTGGGCACACCCTCTCCTGGCCTGAACAGCGCTTCCCTGACACCCTACGGGTTTCGCCTGGCTCTGCATTGGGTCTGCACCACGCCAGGTACAGCATCTTTGGGACCTTCCTCTTGTTCCCGGTGTCCTGAGGACACGGCTGTGCTCCGGGCGCCCAGACAGGAGGACAGAGCCCAGTCAGTGCAGAGGCACCAATAAACACTGCAGGAGACAGGCAGCTCTGCTGGTGTCCCTGTGCTCTGAGCCCCGCCCTCCTGCATCCCGGGGGAGCCAGGCTCAGCCTAACCAGGGAGGTGGATGAAAAGGATCATTGGCTTATTTTGCTCCATCACAGCACATTCCTCGGACCCCAGCCCTCAGGGGCTTTACTGAACTTGCTGTGTGCTACACACACTTGGCTGTCTCATTAAACACCACGTTTGGCAAATCCTACCTGCCTTAGGCCATGTCTACGCAGTAAAGCCTCGCCAAAGTTTTGCACACCCAAGGTCAGCTCAGGGCATGGAAAATGCACGTCCTATAACTGACACTGTTACAATGGTGGGACTCTGGGGACTTGATATTACCTGCGCTAGCAGCAGAGTCCAGGTGAGTGCACCTTCTGCTGTCTAGGAAGGTGAAGTCCCTAAGCCACCAAAAAACCTGCTGGCAGGATATGCTGTGCCTCCACGAGGGTGTCTGTCCTGTAACCACAGCACAATAAATAGCTTTTGCTGGGTGCACAAGACCTACTAATTGCAAGCTCTGCCTGTAGACTCCCATCTGGCATCTCTTTGTTCACTTTCTCTTCCTTATACACCATAGAGCTCCTTAGCCTTTACTTTGGAAAAGACTCACCGTTGCCTCAGGATGTAACAGAAATTCTCTGTGAATTTTTCATGTCGTGTTTACAAAATACACAGGTTAAAACATGCTTTTGGAGCTCAGTTTCTTGCAGATATCATTTATACGAAGGCTCTTTTTGTTAAAAATACTATCAACGTTTCACTGGGGGAGACACGTTCAATACCAAGAATGCAAACTGATGGGAGCCAAGGGAGTCAGTGATAGGCAAAGAGGGCAACACCAGGTCTTTGGGATTGTCACTGACACATCATGACAAACATTCCCAAGCATGTTCTGTGCAAAATAAACTGTGCCCTTTCTCCTTAAAATAAACATCCTTGGTATACTTACTGAAACCAGGAATGTGCCGTTATTAATGATAATGTAGTGCAGGAGACAGCTTTTCTTAAGGTTACCCAAAATATTTTTGCTGCTTCATCAGATGTATTGTTAGAGCTCACCAAACCCAGAGCTGTGGTGCACCTGTTTTCTCTCAGCCACATCTTATTTTTCTTTCTTGAAAGTCTCAGCTGGCGTCCAGGTTTTCTTCAATTGCTACCAGAGCTAATTGCTAAATTGCTCCCAGAGCAATGCCCAGAAGATGGGGAATTGCTTTCTGCAGTGAAAGGTGAACAAATGGGTGGACTCAGTGCACCAGAATGGCCAAGGAGATGCAAAGAGCTGGTGCTAAGACCAGTGTGGGAGGGAAAAGGGGATGTGGCAGCCAGGCAGGCAACCGCAGCAGTTTCAGGGGCTTTGTTTTGGGGGTGCTCAAAGCAGGAACATTTTCGGGAGGCTCGGGGGAGAAAGGAGTAGCTTGGGGCTGGTAAAAAGCTGGCAAACAGGTGGTTCTGTTGGGAGTCGCTCAGCTATGAAATCACAAACCCAGGGAAAATATTTACTGAAGGCCAGATCTGCTCCACCTGAAGGTACAGAAGGCAGTCTGTTTTCTTCATTTGTTTTTTATTTCTTTTGCTTGTTTGGATGCTCTGTGATATTATTCCAATATTATTTTTAGGCGGTTTCTCATTTAGGGAGACACTGTATTCAGCCTAATGGAATGGCTTCCCAGCCTCTGAGCGTTCTTCCCTCACCGAAAAATTAATCTGAAAGTAGTAACTGCAGCAAACCCAGCAGTGGAAAGAGCAAATGGCCAAAGCTAAGAGTAGGCAATGGTTTTGAACTTGCATCCAGTTGGGGAAGAGAAACAGAATTAAATTCTGTCAGCAAACTCACAACTAGGTAAAGGCTTTGTTGAAACTCTTGCAGAGAAATTATTGACCACAAAATCATGTATCATGTTAAAACCAACAATAACAACCACTAATAGCCTGTTCTGAGGGGCCTATAATACTAAAATAATAATGATAATTTAAAAATGGAAGTAAATCTGGGCAATTGTATGCACGCACAATGGAAAAGACTACTTTCCTGTGATACTCATCTCAAGAGGCAATATCAACATTTTCACTCTCTGGCTTCAGGAACCACATCAGGAAATCAAACAAATATTATCCCATGTGTGCAGAGAACTTCTTTCTTCTTGTAACAAGCAAACAAAAATTATTTTCTTAATAAACATTCAACAGACAAAAGCACTACTGAGAAAGATCATAAGACCAAGAGAAAAAAACCCTGTGATATTGATGAAAACAAAAGCTTTCCTCCTTCCAGTCAGGAGTGCCTGGAATTGACACACATGGATTGCTTCTGGCTGGTGTTGCACAGAGGCAGCTTTGCAAGGTGCTCTGTGGATGGCACCGAGATGAGCCCATCATGCTGCTGGGGACGCCTTGGAAAATACCCACAAGTCATAAAACCAAAGAAATAAATGATGCAACCAGACATGTATAAGCTCAAAATGCCCAGTCAACGCTAAGTAGGGGTTCTCTTTGGGGATGGGATCTCAAGAAGAAAACAACTGTGCAGGAGAAAACCGCCAGGCTGAGAAATTCCAAGACTTGTCATTTCTCAGCTAATACACCACTCAAGGGATTTCAGGGAGTATCCCCAGAGAGCCCAGTATCCCCAGGGACATGTCCCCTGAGTGCAAACCTGCACAGCCTGTTAAAATGTGATGGGTATTAGAGGGGACAAAACTGGATGAAAGCCTCAGTCCCACCACACTGGATGTAGATTGTTATCTCTAAGAACCTGAGCACGGTCAAATCACATTAAACTTTGTCTGAGTCATGTTCCCATGGATTTCACACATGAAAGAGAGGTTGGGATATTGCATTAGCAAGCAAAGAAAATAGCATTAGAGATGGGCTTAGGAGTAATTCTGGGGTGGGTTCTTAGAAGTCTTCAATCCAAAGACCATTAGTTGCTACCTGAATAAACCACCCTGAAAACAGCACAGGACAATTGTTGAATTTCCCTAAGCAGCCCAGCATCTCTAGGTTTATATTTGCCAGGTTCCCCAGCCTCATTATCTCCCTTATGTTAGGGAGTGGAGTCCTCACCAAGCAGGATTAGTCTCCTGTGAGGGTCATTACATTGCCAAAAATAATAAACAAGCAATAACCATTTTAAACTTAGGAAGATTTAAAATGAGATTCAGGGAAATGCTCATTCTCTGCTTTCATTTTCAGGAAAAAAAGAAAAAAAATCTTCAGGGGAATTAAGGGGGAGAGGGCAATTCTTCCCTAGAGGTTCAAATATATCTCCCAGGCAGCACAAAAAAAATGTTGGTATTCTGTACCACCCAGTGCCTGCCCACTTCTATGCTTGATTACCTCGATAAATCAGAAAACCTGTTTGTTACAGACTCTCCTTCCATTACAGCTGCTGCTCTGGTTAACATCTTCTGAATCATCCAATTCATCAGGATCACATACATGGGGCTTTAATCCTTTGATTTTTTAAGTTACTTTGTTCTGAATTTTTCGCTTCATCCCCTTACTGACAGAGGAACTGGATAAAGATAAATAAGTCAGAGTAGCATTGTTTTTCTGCCCTGCTTTTTATTCTGCAAGGGGAATAGGAAGGGGGGAGAGGGTAACTCTGCATTTCACAGTTCTTTAGTGATATCACTCAGTGTTGATGGTGCAGCCTCAAATTTGAAGAGTCTGAAAACCAGTCCTGAACTTCTGAAGTACAGTCAGCTTCCTTGTGTTGTCTCAAACATTAAAATGTTATTTTAAAAAAATGTGTATTAAATAGACAAATAACTTGGTGGTTATTCCAAGCCCTCCATCAGTGCTATGCCTTTCACTACTAATTCCTGTAAAAGGAACAAATCCAGGAATTGAGTTACAGCTGAAGTGTAATAGCTACATAAATTATAGGGAGTGTCAGAGTGGGAAGGGAAAAGGGGAACACAGCAGGTCAAACGCTTGCTAATGGGCTCTCGAGTCATTCACCTGCTCAAATCAAAATCAGACATGAGTACAACACTGGAAGGGCACAGGAGAATGTCCCCCAGAGCACTGTTTCTCTCAGCAGGATTTTAGGATTAAGGCACACAAACTCTCCCCGTGCTCATCGCCATGTCCCCGGCAGTCACTCCCAGCGTGTATCTGGTCTGACCCACCCGGGCTGACTCCCTGGCTTTGTGCCAAGTGAAGATTATGCTTGAAGAGCAGTGACAACACAAACCTGCAGCCCTTCAGGGGACGTCAGCAGCAAGGCCACCTCGTCCCCAGGTAGGGCTGAAGCAAAAACAAAGAGGTCCCTGAAGGACCCAGCTTCCTCCTCTGCCTGCCTGGCACTCAACGCACGGGAATGCCAGCCCCTCGGCATTGCCACAATACAATAAATCATAATAACAGCTGTAACTAGGGGGAACGCAAATCTCTAACGATGTTAGTACATTTTTACATACATAACATACACAAATGTGAGAAAATAAAGGTGATGACTAAACCTCAAATGGTTCCATGGTTTTACTATTGATTGGACACCCTTTGTTTTGAAAATCAGACTGAGTATCTCTTTGTGGAAGTGACCTCTACAGAGGTTCCTGAGACTGAGTTGTTCAGTTGTTCAGTCTCAGTTGTTCCAAGTCTTAGCAACCTTCAGGATGGATTTCAAAATCTAATACAGACTATTTATGAGAGCAAAAAATGAACTGTGATAGAGAAGGAACACCTCTAATATTTTACAGACCTCATGCTGGAGAAGCCTCACAGCAACGTTTATAAATTCTTTAAGAAGAAAATACCACAGGCTTCCTTTTCTATCTTCCTCACCTGCTTTTTTCCATCTATTTTTTCCTCTCCTTTCAATAATGGCAAAACCTTATGTCACTGCAAGGAAGTATTTTATTGAGCAGAAGAATGGACTCAAGATCTGAATCCAAGGGTACCAAATGAAAAGTACCTGTCTAGCCATATTATGTCAGAAGGGACAAGCCCTTAATTATCGAGTTCCTATAATTTTGGTCAAGGATTTTGCTTCTGAATAATTTCACAAGAGCCATAAGGAATATATGGATCCAAAAAGAAAAGTCGATGACATCAACAGTAGTACAATTTCTGGCCTGTCATTTTTAAGGCAGAGAAAGACAGGCAAAGAAAACATGAATAAATGAAAAAAATAAAACATATACACAAGCCTTCCTTCAAAAATCTGTCTGATATTTGCTACAGAAAGATTTAAATAGCTGCTTTTGATTAATTTATCTGGTGTATTAAGCTCTCATTGAAAATATTTTGTACTAAAGGCTTTGAGCTCTTCTGCTGGTTGGACACAGTTACCCAACATAAATTTCACTAGTGGAAAATCATAAAATAATCAACTAAACTTGAACAGGAAGAAGTTTGTGAAGGTCCTCAGAATCAAAGATGCAGTTTTTCCACAGCATCTCTTTACCCCAAAGCTTTCACTGAATTAAACAGATCGACAGAGCAGGTAGCTGCATTAAAACTATGAGAAATACGAAAATAAAAGCAGTATTTCTACTCTCAAAATCCAAGTGGCTGACTGAGAAGACAATATGGGTTTCAAGAGAAGAGAGCACACTCGTTTTATGAGAAAAGGATACCTCCCTGCCATTGCAGAAAAAATCCCTCAAACAGAACAGGAAGATCCAAAAGGAGCAGTACCATGCAACATCCACCTCCAGCTGGGGAACAAACACAGACCAGGACCAAATAACAACCATAAGGATAAAGAAACAAGACCCACGCTAACGGGGACAAAAATGCAGCACATGGAAAGGTGACATAAATAGTCCAGCAGGAACGTTTACCAGACTGTGACAAAGCTTGGGCTGCAAACAAAAATGGCCCTGCTCAGAAAACAGGCTGGGGAAGATGACACTGGTTTTTAGAATCACTTGTTGAAAATAAAGTTGAAGGAAAGACACAAACAGTAACATCTCTGAATATCTGACTTCAAAAATAAAGATTGGACTTGGTAAAGGTCACTATTATCACACAGGGAAGACTTTTTACTTTTAAGTCTATAATTAGACTTCAATGGAAAGTTATATTGTAAGCACAAAGAAATTGCCAAAGTTCCAATATAATGTGAAGAATAGTACAATCTTTATTCAAGTCTGCTCTGGACACGTGTTGTATTTTAACAAGTACTTTGCACTGGAAAAGTTCTCAGTCACAGCAAATTTTTAGTACCATTGGAACCAGATATTTCAAAATACGTAGAGAAACAGATCATTGTAAAAGAGACATCAAAAGGTTTACCTTGAAGCTGTCCAAGGCATCCAAGTGTAGTGGGGATAAGAATAACACAGGCCTACTGCCGACCCCATGTCCCCCACCCCGTGAGACTGCTGATCTTGGAGTCCTGCATGAATGTCCCTGGCTGATGGAGGCCTCAGTGAACCTTGGGTCCTCATCACATCATCATCATAACTTTGTGCAGTTGGCACTCTGTCTTGCAAGGAAGTCAGAACACATTCAGCTCAGCGATTGAATTTCCTTTCACCTCTCCAGAGTATGGGCTTTCCAACTCAGGGTTAAGCTTGTTTGCAGTTCCTGGGGAAAAGGATTGCTGCAATTGCTGCTGTCTGTGCTGTGCATGGCTTGTGAACAAAGAACTCTGGTTTCTAGGGCTCTTGCAACTCTTTAAATAGTCACTCCCTCAACAAAAATTTCCTGAAATCCAGCCCTCAGATCTGAACCTCTTGAAAAGTAGGGGATGAACAGTCTGGATTTAAACCCTCTGAATCAAGTACCATGCTTCTTTGGTTTTAATTTATCCAGACCTCAATTCAGAAAAAACACAGATCTCATTCAACCATGACCAAACCAGAGTCTTGCCTTAGCAAATCTCATCCCAAGCTGACAAGGTCCTCTGTGAGGGAGAAAGTTACTCCTCCAAGATTTCTGCCAACTTCTACTCAAGTCATGCAAGGTCAAAGGCAGGATTTCAGCAGCCAGTAATCCAGACTCAGCCACATCCGTCTGAATATGCAGCCCCGAGCTAAACACCACCTCTTGAGGACCTCTGCAGTTCCACAGCACTGGGAACTGGACACTTCTGCAATCAACAAAGCCATAAGCACTGCATTAAAAATTGCAGTGTCTTCCCCCCTGCTCAAATGCAGCTGCAATAATGTTAAGATATACTTTAATACTATGCACTTGTGCAGACATTCCATAAACACCTAATCCTGCTCAGAAGACCTTTATTAAGGTTTAAATTTAGCTGCCATTCTCTGCTACTTTCCAACAAGCCAAGGGACTCTCTCCAGAGGCAGTTCTGATTTTCCAGACAGTCAGGGTCTACAGTGGTCAGACAAGAACCTGAACTTTGGGAGCTCTGCAGCATTCCCTCCAGTCATCGTAAACCAGCTGTGATGGGTTCAAAAGGAAGCTGTATCAGATGGGACTCGTGGGAAGTTACATCAGACCTTCATTTGCCCAAAGAAGGTCAGCAAGTCAGAGTGTTCAGAGAGAGCATGCAAAACATGGCACACATTGCAGGGTGTGGATAAAGAGGAAGGATCTTTCATAAGAAAGAAAAATAATTGACATGGCATATTTCATCTGACTGCAATTTTTCCCTGTTTCCTGGAGAAACCAAAGCACAGAGAAAGATAACAATTTGCACACACTCATGCACAGTGAGTGTATCAGAACACAGAGCTCTTGCAGGACACATCCCCTCTGTTTCTCCATTGCCTGGAAAGGAACACCTAGAGACTCTGTACTCCTAAATCTCCTGCTTTACGTGTTACTGTGTTTATGTTTGTTACCCTATTGCCTGAAAACTGAAGTGTTTCTGACTGCTGGTCTTTTTAGTCACAAAGCTCTTTGGTTCCAACTAGCTGGGAATGTATTTACACCCCAGAGCTGATTTGTTGGTCAGAGATCCACAGCAGACTGCAGTGTGAAGCAGCAAGGCCTCCTGGCTGACTTCCCAAGGAAGAGGTGGATCCTCTGTTCTGGCACACCCTACACCTGTTGAGGGACGCTGATCTCATAGGGTAGGGGGTGCTGGCCCAGCTTCTCCTGACACCCCATAAGGAGATGGCCTCATTACAGATTCGTAAGGGCTGGCAAGTCCAACATCTATTCCAGGTTCTTTGCAGAAACTCAATACTGAAGAGTGCAAAGCCCTGCACCTGGATCAAGGCAAGCCCAGGAGAGACTGGGAGCAGCCCTGCCGAGAAGGACTCCGAGGGTGCTCATGGATGAAAAGCTGGACATTCCCTGGCTGTGTGCGCTGGCAGCCCAGAGAGCCAGCTGTGTCCTGGGCTGCACCACAGGCAGCGTGGGCAGCAGGTGAGGGTGGGATTCTGCCCCTCTGCCCCGCGCTGGTGAGACCCCACGTGCAGAGCTGTGTCCAGCTCTGGGGTCCCCAACACAGGAAGGACATGGACCTGTTGGAGCGAGTCCAGAGGAGGTCACAGAGATGTTTCGAGGGCTGGAGCCCTTCTGCTATGGAGACAGGCTGGGATGTTCAGCCTGGAGAAGAGAAAATTCCAGGGAGACCTTTCAGTACCTAAAGGTGGCCTATAAGAAAGAGGAGGACAGACTTTTTAACAGGGCCTGTTCAATAGGACAAGGTGCAATTGTTTTAAACTAAAAGAGCATAGATCTCAACTAGAAATAAGGAAGACATTTTTAATGACGAGGACACTCATTTCCCATCCCTGGAAATACTCAAGGTCAGGCTAGACAGGGCTCTGAGCAGCCTGATCTAGTTGAAGATGCCCCTTCTCATTGCAGGGGATTTGGACCAGATGGACTTTAAAAGTCCCTCCCAATCCAAACTGTTCTATGGGAAAAAAGCCCTGCCAGTCTGCAGGTAACAGCATTAACTGTGTTTGACAATGGAAAAGAGATTGAATTATAACTTACTCTTTGTAGCAAGGTATCCTCTTTACCAGATTTCTGTACACTGTCAATGCACACCAGAGTTCCAATCTGTCTAAACACTTGATCAAGACTAATTGGCAATAATGGAAAAGCTAAGCAGGTTTTGACAGCACAGCTGAAGTCACCCAATAATCCTTCCTGACAGCAGTACAGCCCCCTAACTTCATACAACTGCCAGGAGTGAATTCTGGGGGCAAATGCTCTCCCAAACAGTCAGAGAAGAGTGGGACCTACAAATCACACTGGTCCCTTTGGCCTCAGATCAACACCCTCTTGTTGCTCTGGAAAAATCAAGCTCAGCATCTCTGTCCTTCAGCTCTTTCCCCTCCCCACTGAAACTGCCAATAAATTGGCTTATTGCAGTTCTGCCCATAAATAACAACAACAATCACTCAAGAAACCCCTTGCATTTGTCTTCCAGAAAACAGATATGCGTTCAGCAGCTCTTTTCACATCAGTTTCTATAACAAAGTTAGGTGGTTTTGTTCAGCCAAGAGGTTGAATGGAGGTTCATTAGGGTGAAAACTCACACTGTTACCTAATAACCTCTCTAGGGTCTGAAGGTCGTCTTCTTTTCCTATCTCAGTATCTTTAAAACCCTCTACAATGTATGTAAGCCTGAATTCTCATACCACTAGCAAAGCATAGCTCAGGTTTAGGGAGACCTATTTAAAATGAGAGATGAATGCACCAGAAATTCTATTCTGCTGTTGAAAGCACACTGACCTTGAGGCTCCCAATAATGTCCAGAATTAGCTTGTCAGCAGCCCCGAGATCCAATCTCAGTTTTCATGGAACTGTTCCCAGAGCAGGTAGATAATGCCCAATCTTCAAAGTAACTATGTCTCAAGTTTATCAAACAAGCAGGAAAAAAAATGACACACCAAAGGGCCTATTCACTAAACAGTGGCTTACACGAATCAGCCAAGCATGTGAAGATCTATTTTTCTTGCTTGGGTGACATAAATGTTGCACTACAAAGGGCAAGAATACGACTTGCGAGTAGATTAGGTGGGTTCAGCATGGCCAGAATGAATTATTTCAGCCCAGGCACAAATCTACTTTGAACATCTGAGTTTAGAATTTGATTCAAGCATTAAGTTCAGATTTGATTAGCAGAGACCAAGAAAAGGAAAACTAGGGGGAAAAAGAAAAAAATCTAATGAAAAATGTACACTATCTCAGTAGCTCAAGGAAAGCAAATTCCCTTAAGCCAGTGTAACACATGCTGGACATTTCTAATCCATGAATGAAAAACTAGATGCTTCGGGGTTTATTTAGACAAAATTTAAACTTCCTCAAAGAAACAAAAAACTACAGCATAGGCTTGACTCACACGAAGCAGGCATAAGGCCCCACCATAAGCATAGACTTGGGTCGTGCTATTTCTTGCTGTTCCCATTTGGCATAATTAGAAATTCTGTTACTGAGAGAAAAATTAAAACCACACAATTCACACCAGCAAATACCAAGGCAAAGCAGCAGCAGAAACAGACTGGGCCAAAACTGCAGTCTGAATGCATTTGTTTCTATCCATAATAATTATTATCATTATTATTATAATGGCAACACCTCATATTCAGGATATAAAACCAAAATCCTCTCCCAAGAAATGACTCATTGTCTTAACTCCCAACTATCTGCGAGATTCCTTGGAAAGAATCTGAGATACTCAATGCACAGCTTGATTTCATCCCAAAAAGCTGTCAGACCCTGCAGAGCTGCAAGGGAAGGTTTCACCACAAGCTCACACCTCACCTCAGGAGGAGCCCTGCACCTCCTGAGAGCCACTGCAGCTTTGTAGCAGAGAAAACACCTCTGAGTTTCAGGTGAGGCTCCCAGGATTTCTGAGCATCATGACAAAGACAGATATTTCTGAACATTAAAAGACATTAAAATGAACAGTGGTTCTGAGCAACACCTATTGCACTCTAGTGGGAAGCTCTGCATTAACTTGCTTCATGGTTCACCTTTTCGCTCTCTTTTCCAGGATTATTACAGAGACACAGGACTAAGAGCTACCTTGTTTCATCACTATCTCTACAATAGTCATTTGTAAGAGTGTCAGTGTTCCAAATGCAGTTCCTGGGATGCATCACTAGAAATACAATTATTTTTCTCAGACTTGGCAGGTCTACTGATGTTTTATTTGCACAGACCCAGAGTTCACATCATGGCTCCAATCATGCCCAAATGGCCTCCATCACTCAACATTTACTTCATTTAGTGCGTGGCATTTACTAAACTCCTGGAGAAGTCACACTGAAAACAGTATTTTAAAAAATAGTGTTTATCTCTCAGTTTGGGCATAGAGTATAAATGTTCAAGAGCCAAAGGAATTGCACTGCATGTGCCCAGAAAGCAAATTAATAAACCTCCTGAATTTGCCTCTGGTTACAGCACCCAGAACACCTACTGCTCTAGACTGTCTTACACACTTAATCTCCTCAAGAATATCATTCCTTGAAGGCGGGAAATAATTCACATTTTAGCCTAGATGGACTTCAGTGACTTTCTGCCAGACAGGTATCTATCTTCCCAGGTTTGATATCAGTTCTAAGTACTATAAAATTAAGGGTATTCAAGTCGTGCTTAGTCTTGACATTCTCAAAAACAAAACTGCAAAAAAATAAACAGTCAAAGAGAAAACATCAGAAGCAGCTATGCTTTTATCCATTCCTTAATTTTTTTACTTGAATACATGGGCCAAATTCTGCAAACCATCTTTATGGCCATCTCTTCAAATTACAAAAGCCCATGTCAGCTGGAGCAATTAAAAATATGACTGAGAATAGAGCTGGTTTAAGGCCAGCCAAGTTGATATTTCATGTAATCTCTCACAGTGATGAGATCATATTCTACTACCAAGCTAACACTATAATCAAGATAAGTCCCAGTTTTAGAGGGGCCATGACTGACGCATTCCTTCCATCTGCCTTGAAAGCACAATCCTGCTTTTACAGCAATCAAGTGTCCAGTGTTTTTTCTATAATTTTGTTGGATTTTAGGGGGAAAAACCCCTTATTTTGCCATTACATATATAAAGAGAAGAACGTGCTAATTTAACAAATAGCATATCGTTGAAATCCCAGGTCAGATTTGAACTTGTGTAAATTTAGCTAATTTCCACAGTGGCCCACAGTCTGCTTAACCCTGAGCACGTGGCTGCCTCAATATCCAGGAAAGGGTTTTTGAAGAGCAGCTCTCTTCCTGTCTTCTGCAGGAGGCTCTGCTCAGGCAACCCCAGAAGAACTGGCACAGCAGACCTTTGTGCCTGGTTTGTGACTGCTCTGCCCAGCTTCACCCGAGCATATTTAGTTGTCAATCTGCAAACAGGCAAATGTGTTTGTAATTAACAGAGTCCTTCATTTACTGTACATAAATCAGGAAAAGGGAAAGATACTGGTAAATGAAGACAGCTATCAAAGGAATTACTTTGCTTCCAATTAGGTTCATAAGGGAAAAGCCTTTTCAATGACCAGTTTCCGTCGGATCTAACGAGATGCTCTCATTTGTTTTGCAGGGGTCCAAAGATTAGCCCTTCATTAGGGCAAAGTTAAGTGAAATGGCTAATTTAAAACTCATTCCCCTACTCCATAGATTTTTGTCTTCCTTTTAACTGAGAGGATTTGCTGGTAGGTCATTTATCTTCTCTGACAGATGCTGCCATTTAGCTCTGATCACTTTGGAAAGTGCACACACACTCAAAAGCAAAAGATTTCAAGGAAATTCTATGTCATGGAAACAAGAAAAAAAATGAGTTTCATAATGGTGGGTTTTTTTCTAAGACATTATCCTGCCACAGTAATTAGCCAGCTATATTCTGCTTGTTACAAACTCTCCTTCGTTTTCCTTTTTCCCGTCTGCTTTATATTTCAGACATAACACTTATAACTAAGCAATCACTCCAACAGGCACAGTCAGTATTTGACAGAGGAGAGATTTCCAAAAAGCTCTTATGAAGCACTCTGGAAATTCAGGTAGGTAGACTTGACACACAACAAACTTTCCTTTCAAAAAGTATTAAATAAAAGCATTGCTAGCGAAAAACAGTAACTCTCACCATTTGTGGCCCTTAGTATAATATTCTCTCAGTTGAGAGAGCTTTTCTTTTGGTGCAAACCATATTTCAGAAGGCTTCAATAAGGAAGAAAAGAACTATTTCCACAAGCATATATGAAGGAAAAGCTTCCCTGCCCTAATTGGGCACAAGAATTGCTTCCATCCTCTCAGACTTGTCCCACCTCATCTTCACTTCCTGGCTCCAATGGCTAAAGCCTGGGTGCTCTGGGAAACCTCTGCAGAGGCAGCAGCCACACTCAGGCAGGTGAAAAAAAGAAGGATCTTTCTCCAGTTCTTGGGCATCCTTGCAGGTAAGCCATGCTGTTACTCACCGCATGAATGAACACGGCCATTGTCTCACTCTCACCACACAAAAGGCCCTCAATAGCGCACAGTGATCACACGTTGCTTCTCTGAACTTTGATACAGTTTCTCCCTTACCCACAGGAAAGCTGAGCAGAAAGACACTGATGTTGTTTCACAGCCCTGTGCTATTTGATTAATCCCCATTTGTTGTGTTCCTTTGCCACCCCTTTTCTCAAGGCTGTATCTCTCACACAGCTGTTCCACATTGAGTTGGGGAATTCATTTGGGGACTCAGGGAAGCAATAGCTTGGCAATTCCAGCACTGCAAAGGCAAAGCTGAAATGCCTTTACACAGCATCTGCTGAGGGGACCTTTTACCGCTTTCATAATACGGAACAGGAGTTTGGCCCCAAGGGGAGGATCTCGCTGTACACATGCAAAACCCCAGGTTCTGCCTCATTATCGTTATTGGCCTCCCAATTAACTTGCTTCCTGTGAGAGCTGGGAGGAAGGCATTTTGCGCACCGAGATTTCAGGCTCTACAGTTTGTGAAGTCTTTTGCTTTAAGGACTGTGTATATCCCTAATTGGTGTTTGTCACTAGCAATCCAAAATACTTTTCCTGGGCCAGTTTCTACACACAGCATCACACCCACCTTTCGCAGAGAGGTAAACTGAGGCACGGGCCAGGACATCTCACCATGGTAGTGCAGCATGTCTATAATCCAGCCCTCAAGATTCAAGGCACTGTGTGCAATCTGCCTCAACACAGCTTCTCTGATTACTCAGGTATCAGAGTATCATTTGTACGTGGCTTTAATAAGGAGTGTCAGAAACATCCATTCCTGGAAATGTTCTGTGTTTGAGAAATAACTGGGATGCCCAGTCCTCTGTGAGTTTTATCTAGGTCATCTAAAATGTCTTTCTGGTACATCATTCAGAGTCATCCATTGGCAATACCATCTGCAAAAGTAGGATATTTCACTTGTAATTACATTAACAAACATAAAAATGCCTGAAATAAAAGTTATCCTCTAAATAAGCTGTGTAATGCTTGCAGACTACTTAATATGAGCAGCATCTGTGATGCAGCACAAACCTACAAAGTGTTAAACAGTGCTACTGTAGTAAAACTGTCAGCCTTGATTATTTAAAAGGTGTCTACCTGCAGGCTTTGCTTTCATTCCCTGTTGTTGTTAGTACATCCCACATGTCTGACCAGACTGGCCAATGCTCTGTTCATATTACACTTGGCCCCTGTTCCTCATTTATCAGCCGTAGAGACAAAAGCTTGGCTTATCCTTTCTGAACAACAAAGATTTATTCTTGATGGCATCCCTCTGCAGTCAAATAAAATCCTTGTATGCATTTCTCAACAAATCCACACCAATGCCATAAACTGACACGAGTGTTACAGCCAAGACAATGACTGCTTGTTCTGATAAAAGATGGGGATCGTGCAAGTGTTGCAGTTGATTTTAACGTATAATAGAGTCGACATTGCATGAGCCATATTTTCCAAGCTCCCTTGCTCCCTCCTGTCCTCCTTCCTTCAAGTTCTTTCAGCTCTGCCCGCAGCCCCCATCTCATTCCCCACATCTGCAACTCCCATTTCATCTCATGTATAGTCCGTATTAATTCCTTGCATCACTGAAAACAGGAATCCTACCTAGTCAATCTCTGCAGCAGAGTTAAACAGTTTATACAGCCTTCACACCATGGCAGAAAAAAAATGTTTATGCAATCTTTGTGCTTCTATAAAACAGTAACATGCACGAAGCAATACGGGCTTATTGTCCCTGGTGGACATGGGGAGTAAAATACTCTTAAATGTTCCAGAATCTGTCCTTTCACAACCACTAAAATAACTTGAAAGTTTAAAGGGAGCTCTGCCTGATTCAGCAGGTTTAGCGAGAGTTTTTTAAAGCAAAACATTAAAATAAATACAGTCTAGATCATATTTGATGTGAACCTATAGGTGAGATTTTTATTGCTTATCTGTATGAATTAGACTAGCCAAAAATTTTAATACCATTTTGCATGCCCCGAGAGACAGAAAGATAAAGATTTAATTTTCTCTGAATGGGCCATTACTAGCTGTGAAATTGCTCGCTGTTATCTACAGCAAAGCTCTTTGTGGTCTAGCTGTATTTGTTCTGCATAATGAACAGAATGCCAGTGGTTTCCATCTCCATACAGCTCCTCACTCCGGGCACTCCACAGACACGGCTGACTACCTTTGCTAGTTAAAAATGGAGTTACCAGAGGCAAAGAAGATTTAGCGGTCAAAACCCAAGTCTGCGGCAGAGTCAAGAATAGAATTCCAAGCTTCTAAACTATTCCCAAAGACCTGTTTTAACCACTACACAGCACTGTGCTGGCAGGGTGCAACCACAGGTCGAGCTCTGCGCCAAAGGGAGACGCCGGCTCTGGTGCTGTGAGCTCCACGCGCGGTGCCGAGCATGTGCGCATTTCCTTCCCATCCCCCAAACCTTTACCGAGCTTTTCGTGTGTGTCACAAGAGAATAAATGCCTGAGACATTATCTGCCCATTCCAAGAGTTCAGAGAATGTGTATGACATCATGGGCATGACTCCCCCACTAATCACATTATATGCTGTTTAATTTAACACTGCTAAGCTTTGTCTGATAACATTGTAAATACCATTTTATTGCAAATTAGATTATACAAACCTCCTCAGAGTTTAGGTCAGTTCTTGTGTGAGGTCCTTGTTCCCCCTCCTCTCTACTACCACAAATTGAATCTTTTGGTGCCTAAACCAAGGCATTTCTACAGAAGGAAGCAGAAGAAACAAAGGCTAAGCCATTACCTAAATCGGCACTGCAGATTGCAGTAAATGGACAGAATACTCCATACATCTGTTCTTTTTCTCTCTCTTCCCTTGGAATAAAATCAATAGGTTTTGTTTTTCCCTTGAAGCTGGCTGGATTTCATTACAATTTTCCTCAGCGTATATCTGAGATCTACCATTTCCTTCTATCAAGCCTAAGCTGAGTTATAGCAGTTGGTAGCCACGGTGGGTGCCCTTCCCCTGGCCTTAAGGTTTCAGATTTGTTTACAAAGGAAGCTGCAGATGTGTTATTTTATTTTATTTTAATTTTTGCATTTGATTCTGATTTTTCTAATGACAGAACCTAACTACACTAAACCATAGCCCCAGCATCTTCAAAGTCATTGCCACACTAATGCTCCCAAGTTTGTGAGGATACTTGAATTTTCATATTTTGACTCATTTAATGCTGAGGGAGATATCTGATAAATTGCTAATCTTTTAGAAAACTTCAGCAACAGGATTTCCCAACACTACTGCAAGAGAAGATGCCCCTCATCTTTCTTCTCTAATTTTATCAAGGCCAGAAATATCCCATGCTATTAAAGCAGAGGTTTGAGAATCCAGACTTCTGCTTGTTGCTCAGGACCCTACACATCCTCAGGGCAACTTTCTTGCAGGACATGGAGTTAAGGAATGCTAAGGGAAGTAAACACAATCCAGGTGACTGTGCAGACCAAAGCACAGCTAACAGGAGTGCCAGTAAGGCACCAGTTAACTGCACTCAAGACAGATCCTCATGTCCTTGAGCAAACCACCTGGCTTCTGCATTCCTGCATGCTCCCATCTGGAGAAAGGCAACAGCAACGCTGCACAAACACAGCAAAGGATGCTGTAAAATAAACATTTTGAGATCTCCCATGAAACTCAATCTACCAGAACTGTGATTACTAAATACTGCATTTGTGAAAGGTTAAGGCTATAGAAACCGGGTTCTGTTAACTCCTGATTTCTCAGGACAGATTTTAAGGAAACTCATGTTATGAAACTCAAGTGGCTCTCCTGAAAACAAACACACCTCATCCTGCAGGAGGGTCATGCACGTTTCTTTGGGTGTCAATCTGATGCAAGCAGGTCTGTGCTCTCTTTACTGTGTCCTCCCTATCCTTTGGCTGTTTGCAGAACTCATCACAAACACACCTTTACAGTGTTTTTCTCAGCCTATTCATTCCTCTCTCCACAGAGATCTAGCGATGAAGCATCACAATTTGTGAGGCAGTTGGTTGCTTGATTGTGGAATTATCATTTCTCTAACCAAGTTTGCAAAGTACCTAGATGCTTTTTTGAAAACAGGAGAATAATGCTGCATTTTAATTACCTGATTCATTAGTGACAAGAACAAACCTAGTAGGGTATACAGAAAAGATAATTACAGAATAATTATCAAATCAGGTTATGTTTTTCAAGTTTTTATGTGTCTTTTTATAAGCATACTATACAAATTAACCCAGTACTATACAAAGGAACTTGAGTGATGTTACTCACATGAACAGCATCAAAGCTGAAAAGCTTCAGTCACCAAAAATGCAAAAACTGGAGCCTTTCAGCATAAGTAGGAGAAAGGTTTTTTGTTTTTACTGTATTTCTCCGTTTTTTGTCCCTCTATTCTTTATTTTAGGATGTCCCATCTAACCATCCACTTCTAGAATAACTCTGAGCTCAGATTCCTAACTCCACCTCACACACCAATATATTTCAGTTTTAGCTCTCCAGTGAGAGAACCAGTGTCATCCCTAAAGACAGATACAGAGATACTGGGCCAACAGTCCCAAAGCAACTTGACCACAGAAAATTACAGACTCTGTTCCACTGTGTAAATCTGTGCCTCAGTCTGAACAGTCACAGAACCAAGAGTTGCCTGAGGCATTGAAAAAAGGGTCCCAGGTGAAAAGGTGACAGCAAGAAAACTCAATGAATCTTAGTACTGATGTTCAATACAGGCACCTACAGCCATTTTGCAAGAAAATGAATTTAAGGCAGCAGCACAGATGACAATAACACAATAATATGAGGATTAACTGATGATCCCCGCAGGTATCACATGGGCAATTGCCAGGGCATTAAGTTTGGTATGAAATCCAGGTCAGGAGCAAGCCTTACTGCAAGAATAAGTGACATAACTGGTGATCACAACCAAGAGAATTAGATGTTTGACATCAGGAATGTTGGGAGCTCCCTACAGACTCAGAATAGGGTCTGTGATGTGACTCCTGCTGCTTCATATTCCATAAATGATCTGGAAATGCTGTGGGTAGGTGGCTGATGATACAAAGCCAGTGGGTGTTAAAATAGTAAATTTAACTCAAAGTCCATGGATAAAAAATAATGGATGAGGAAAAAGCCATTCTTGCCATACTTTAAATCCTCTATTACCAGTCATGAAAGAAATCCTGGAGAAGCGGATCATTCTCCAAAAAGACCAGCACAGTGTCAGCTGTCAGCATTTGGGGAAAACCATCCTGTTAAGGATTTTTAGAAGAATGGGAACAAAGCAGAAAATGGTATTATTCCTCTGAATAAACTCACAGTATGAGCACAGTTCTAGTAATTGTGGAAATGCAAAGCCACAGAAAGGGCAAGAAGCACGGTGTACCAAAGCTGCACATGAGGTGTTAGAAAGCCTTAGCACAATGAAAGCTTAAGTAAGCCTGAGCCTTTCAACCTGGAAAACAAGGATAATAACAATTAAGTTCTAGACAAGCTGTTACAGCACAGAAAAGGTAAACAGCAATGATTATTTTAAAGTATTCTTAACAGAAATAATAGGGCACCAACTCAACCTGGCAGGCAGCAAGCGGGTTCGAAAGCAAACAAAAGGAAGTTCATTTTCACACAATGCTTAATGATGTTGTGGAACTCATTGCCACGGGATGTTATGGCAGCCAAAAATACAAGTGGGTTTTAAAAAAAACTATTAGACAATTTTATGGAAAAAGGTCCATCAAGGAATATCAAAAACAATGATACAGCTGCAGCCTCTAGCTCAGGAAGGTCTCTAAACCAGAAACCACTGGAAGCTGGGAGGGTTTACCAAAGGAAGTATCACTCTATACTTGTCCTGTTTTCCATATACAAGTCATTGGCCATTATCAAGAGGCAGGATATGGGGCTAGGCAGACCTTTGCTGTGGCTCTTTTTTGTATTTGACGAACGCTCACTGACGCAGATATAAACACACACCCGCCATGGTCACGGATAATTCCATACGAAGCTGCTGCAGTTAAAAGGTGCACACTTAGAAGAGTAACATCATAAAGGCCAGCATTTTTTTATTTGAGGAGAACTAGAAGATTACTTGCCACCATTTTAATTGTTTTTCAAACCATGGCTAAAAAAAAAAGACCTTAAAAAAGAAGACAACGATGAAGAAATTTTACCAGGATACTCTTATTGTAACTTCCATCATGTCAGTTATAACAGCATAAACTACAACCCAAAAAATCCAAGATACAAACACTGAAGAGAGAAAAACTGCATCAGTCAGCAGCCACAAGGCAAGTTGCATGGGTGTGTAATACACTGAAGGATAGAAATACACAGGTACATATTCTCTGGACAGCTGGCCAAATGCCGAAGGCCAAATGACTCAATGGTCCTGTAATTCCAGGCCAAATCCCCAGAAAAAATGTTACAAGTGGAGACAACAGTATTAGGCACCACTTTGCCCCAATAAAGGAGCCTTCCCCATTCCTCAGTCAGCATCCAGCACTTGGAGATGTATTAATGTGAATAATTTGAGTCAGGACTCAAACCTGTGCTTAGCCGTGCCGAGGAACCTGCAATTTCCAAATGGGACAGAACCATGGTAAAACAACCTACCTGAGGGTCAACAGAGCTCCCGTGTTCATTTGCACATGTTTGTCCCTGACGTGTTCCCCTAACGACTGCAGATCTCAGTTACAGCAATCCTCTCCAAATGGGAGTTCTCATGAGCCAGAGTCGAGCCAGAACAGTTCTGCTTTCTGCTGTTAAACCATACTGGGATGATTAAAACCAGCAGATCCATGTTTGACACCAAACTAGCAATAACTGGAAGAGGTGGGTACTTCCTCGTTTGAAAGTCACATCATTTATTTAGGCACCTGATTCCAAGACCCAGGTAGGCAAGTTTGGAGCTTTGTCCTTAGACCCTTACCTTCATTCTGCCACCAATTCTAAACTTAAATACTTCTATACATAGTTCTATACCTTGATGGAGATGCTGTTGCCTTCCATTAGAAATCCTTGCACGAGGCAGAGCAGTGAGATTCCTCAGGTCAAGGACTCTGGTTTGTTACACGCTTGTTAACGCAGTATCCGGCACAAACAGGGTCTAGGGCCTGGAAGTGGTACTACAAAAGATGATGATACTAATAATAGGAGCTTAAGTAAAACCAATCAAAGATAAAAACCAATAAACCATCCTCTGCTCCCCTTAAGAAAATTTGTTTATTCACCCCCTCACAAAGGAGGTTGCCCTGTTTATCTGCCCGGAGAGCTCAGACATTCCTTGCATGTGCAGCACAGATGGTCACCACACCACCAAAGGCAGAAAGGCTCACGGTGGACGTGTCTGGTTTCTGGATATACAGAAACCTGGTCGGAGCTGCTGCTCCAGCAGGGCTGCTATGCATCCAAAATCCCAAACAAATACAGAAAGCCATCAATATCCTTTGGACAACATCTCGTAGTGGAAAAGGAGACTGTCCAGGGAAAAGGAGCTGCACAGTGACCTTGGTTATGAGTCTTAATTAATTAGCGTACATAGATTGTTTTGAGATCCCAAGGTGGGAAGTGCAAAGGAAGCAGAAGTATAATTTATTAAAGCTCAAGGCTCTGTTGTTTCTTTATCCTCAGATATTCTTCACGTCTGTTTTTGCATTCATGGCCATTGCTACTTCAAATTATTTCAGCTGTCTTGATCTTTTCTTTACCAAATGGAATAGCCCCAGGCAGAGGATATGCAGTATCCAGTAGCTCAGATACTGCGTTTGCTCATTGCAGTTATTTATCTTATTCTTTTCTAATTTATTTACTGTTCTGATCCCAGTCCTGCTCTTCCTTTGATTTTATAGCCAGATACCAAATGTGGCTGCTCTCCATGGGTAGAAATTACCCTGACAGTAAATGCCATTAATATTTTTACTACCCCACTAAATACACTTCTACAGTGTGTGGAAGGGGTCTGCAAGGTCTGTTTTAGCAAACTGGGTATAAAAATCATTGTAATTCTTCTGAAAACTGAAAGGCAGAGCAATTTGGCAGTAAGCATTTCAGTTCCCAAGGTGGGCAATACAAACTGTAATCAAAGAATAAACTTGGTGGAACTGAATCAACTGAAACAAAGCAGAGCAGAAAGTTAATTTTGTAACACTCTGTGTTCAGTGACACAAACTGTACGTAAGTTTTTGTCCTCCTTTAAGAAATTACTGAGTGCAGAACTGTGTTCTATGTAATGCATGAAAAAAATCGCTACACTTGTTTCTGCTTTTGGAGGAGTCATTCTAGCTTTCAGTACTTAAAATACATCCCTCTTTTTCTTCAAAAATACAGGGTACAAATCTCTGCTTTTTCCTCAGCTTAGTAAAAACATAAATAAACCAGGAAATTAAAGACAAAAAAAAAAAAGAAGAAAGATGAGAAAGCTACCTTTTCCACATCCTGTCGTGCCTAAATAGAACATGTTGTACCAGCATGTACAATTTCTCAATAAAATGTATCGCGGACACTTCAAAAGCTGACCATAATCAGGAGAGTTAAGTGAGGAATGTCAGCTTGGATGGGGGATTGTGCTGCTTTTGTTATACATTAGTTAAGCACAAAGGTTTGTGGGTTTTTACTTTATCTTGGATTTTACTGTAGTGTAATTGAACTCTGTTACCTTTTTCAGTTTCCTAAGTGTTCCACTAAGTGCTTGTGTGGATTTGGGTTTAAGGATATTGTAGACAGATCCAGAGGTGATTGAAGTCAGTGGCAGAGGCCTCTGCAGAGTTTGGCTAGTCCTCCACTGCGGAAACTAGGTTTTTCTCTCACTTCTTAATCCCCCTGGGATCAGCCCTCAGACATGTGCAGAAATAAGGATTTGCAAACATGAATTTGCTATGGATCCACAGGCAAACCTCACACTTACATCAGCAAAACCAGGTTTCACAGATTAGTGTATTTGATTGTAGTGGGATCATTCACATTACATTAATGTTATGCATTAAATTCACAGCCTTTATGGGATTGCATCCTTAACAGTAATTCCAGTTTTGGGGTGTCCCATCAGCTGTGTCTGGCCCCTCCCCACCTTGGACCTCTGTCATTTTCACCAAAGCACAATTTATTTCCTTCAGTTACCTCACCACACCTGAGTCTTCATATAGATACTACAGCAATACAACCATCATCTTTGCAGTGGGATGCTTGAACTCCTCAGACAGTGGTATCTCCATGTAACCACACACGATAAACAAATAGTCAACAAATGCACTTCAGTAGATTTTACTACCTCTGAAACAGCCTATATTTCTATAAAAAACATGAGTTTAGGCTTCATGTGTCAAGTTCTGCATCAACACCCCTTTTACAGCCACAGCTCTGACAGGAAAACCACCCCAAATCCCATTTAAAAACCAGACTCCTCAACCACTGCAGACACACGGGCGGGTGTTTCACATCACGGTATCACAATTTCCTTCATGTCTTCACAAGAGAACACTGCCTGGGTCTGGAGGAAAAGACCTGCAAGCAGGGACCATTTTAACCCTGTCTCTGGGGTGATGTGGGGAGCAGCACCTTACTGACGGGAAGAGACCTGCTGAGGGGACACCCACCATGGCAGGAACCCAAATGAGGGGAAGAGATTTTCTCCACCATGGTGAGAACCCACTTAGGGCGAATCCACTGTGAAGGAGACACTCTCCGAGTTGAGAGACCTGCTGAGCGGAGACCCATCATGGCGGGAACCTCCTGATGGAGAGGGATGTTCTGATGGGAGAGACACGCTGAGGGCAGACCCACCATGGCAGGAACCTCCTGATGGGGAGGGATGTTCTGATGGGAGAGACACGCTGAGGGCAGACCCACCATGGCGGGAACCCTCTGAGGGGGAATCCACTGTGAGGGTGACACACTCGGCGGGGAGAGACCCACTGAGGGGAGACCCACCATGGGATAGATTGCTGAGGGAAGAGAACTGCTGAGGGCAGAGATGCACTGAAGGGAGACACACAATGGGAGGAACACACTGAGGTGGAGACACTTTCTGAGGGGAGAGACCCGCTGAGGGAAGACCCGCCATGGTGGGGACCTTCTGAGGAGGCATCCACAGTAGGGAAGATACTCTCTGAAGGGAGAGACCCACTATGGCGAGAACCCACTGAGAGCGTATCCACAGTAGGGCAGACACTCTCCAAAGGGAAAGACCTCTTGAGGGGTTAGATCTGCCATGGGATAGACTTTCTGAGGGAAGAGACCTGATGAGGTGATAGACCCACTCGGGGTGTACCCACCATGGCGGGAACCCCCTGAAGGGGAATCCCCTGGAAAGGAGAGATTTTCTCAGGTGACAGTCCTGCTGAGTTCTCTTCCACCATATAATAGACCTGCTGCTGAGGAGAGACTTACTTAGAGGAGAAAACTTCTGAGAGAAGACTTGCTAGGGGAATAGACCTGCTAAGAGGAGAGACACGCTGCAGAGAGACCTGCTGAAGTAAGAGACCAGCTAAGGGAACAAACCCGCTGAGGGGATACCTGCTATGGGAGGACCCGCTAAGAGAGAGGATATCTGCTCAGGAAGAGTCCCCACGGTGGGGATACCCCGTGGGGGAGACCCGCTGAGGTGGACATCACCGATGCCTCAGCTCTGCACGCTGATGCCACCCGGAGGAGCCGCTGCAGCAGAGCCGGCTGATGGCTTGGGGGCAATTTTGGGTGCATGCGGTTGTTTATTTGTGCGGTCTCTGTCTCCTGGCGGGACACAGCGGAGGGCGCGGGCGACACCCCGCTCCAGGGACACGACAGCCCAGTCCCAGCCCCGGGCCCGCCTGGGCCCCCTCAGCACCCGCGACGCGGCCCAGCGCCCCGGGGCGGCGCGGCGCGAGCAGCAGCGCCGCCTGCCGGGCAGGGCGGGGCCCCTCCGTGCCCTCGGTCCCTCCCGGGCCCGTGTGTGCCCGATTCCCCCCGGTTCCCCGGCTCCGCTCCGCTCCGCCCCGCCCGG
>VZTF01008038.1:285979-369829 GCA_013397755.1 Cnemophilus loriae | reverse complement strand
TCTGCCCGCGCCCCCGGGGCCGCTCCGCTCCGCGCCCATGGCCGAGGTGGGCGGCTTCCTGGGCGCGCTGGACCCCGACCTGCACGGCTTCTCCCCCGCGCTGGGCGCCGGGCTGCCCCTCGCCGACTCCCCCGGCTTCCTCAACGAGCGCCTGGGGCAGATCGAGGGGCGGCTGCAGCGGGGCTCCCCCACCGACTTCGCTCACCTCAAGGGCATCCTGCGGCGGCGGCAGCTCTACTGCCGCACCGGCTTCCACCTGGAGATCTTCCCCAACGGCACGGTGCAGGGCACCCGGCAGGACCACAGCCGCTTCGGTAAGGGGCCGGGGGGGTGCCCGGCCGGGCCGGGAGCAGGTGCCCCGCGCGCACAACTAATTACCCCGCTAATATAAATCATCCCGGGACGGATGTAATTGGCCTCCTAAACAAATGCGCTCACTCCCCAGCAATGCGGGAGTTTTTATTTCCAATTTCCTACTCTCCCGGCGCTCAGCCTTTCTGCAGGTGCACTAAAACGTGCCTTCGCAAGGGAGAAAAAAAGAAAAAGTTTAAAAAAAATTAAATAAAGGAAAAAAAAAGAGGACGGTGGCCAGCTCTAGCTGTGCCTCTGAAGTTAGTGCTGAGGGAGGCAAAGCAGAGACATTCCTCGTTGGAATTTCTTGGAAATTCTTATGTTGGAAAAAGAAATTCCTCACTTTTTTTTAGTTGTTTCCTTTTTTCTNGGTTTTTTTTTCTTTTTTTTTTTTTTTTACTCCTCCTTCTTTTTGGCCTTTGCAGATATTTGTGAGCTGCTTTCTTTTACATGCATGACTTTGATTAGAAGAGTGTCTCCCCAAAGCGGGCAGGGATCAGTGGCTGGAGGGGTGTCAGGAGCTGGATTTGGGCAGGTTGTTAGAAAGGAAAGGGGGAAGCTGAAGAGGGAAAAACACTTAGGGGACCTCGGAAAGAAAGAAGATGGAACAATAAGGCAGAGCACCGTGGATTTACCTTGCTGCCCGGGATACAGCTGGAAGACTGCAGTGCCTGTATCAGTGGCACACAAGAGCAGGGACCTGTAATGAGACTATATGTAATCTTCAAAAAATGCATCCCAAGCCACAGGCGAAAGAGCACAGTCAGTTTGAGCACAGTAAGAGAAATTCCCGCTACTCCAGCATCTAGTGCAGGTGTCTGTATAAGCTATCAACAAGTCCCATGCCAGTGATCTCAGCTATGCTGTCAACAGGTTGCAAGACGTGCTCGCAAGACTTTTTATAGTTTTCAAGCGATTTAACTCCTCGGTGAAAGGAATTCTTTTTTTGCCTTTACTTGTTTGCAACCAGTCAGTTCTGATACTCCGGGAGGTGCTGCCGCTGCTATTGTTGGAGGTGTAAGGCAGGTTTTTGGAACAATTGGGGAAGCTTATCTCCGCACGGTGCTTTCCATAAACACCAGGTGTGTGCATGGCATGTGCCTGCCTAAATCAACAAGAAAGTCATAACCCGCGGGTCAGAGTCAGGTGCTAATACGCTCGTGGGGCAAGCATTCTTTAATTACCTCCTGAAAACACCCATCTTTTAACCTTTCATGCTGCAATACGCCATGGGTTTCCACGTTCAAAGAGTTGAAAGCAAACCCATTGCATCTGGTTGGTTTTAGCTCAAGCTGCCACGTAGTGTTTCTAGTCTATCAGTTCTCTTTCCTTACCTTTGTACAACTAAACAGCGAGTTTCAAATGGCAGCATTTGTCTCTGGTCCTTTTTTTTTGTCTCTGGTCCATTTCTTTTTTTAAAGATTGAAACAAGTGTATTTTCAAACTTGGAAAAAACATTTTAAACATGCTAAAACTTTTCATGGATTTTGCACACTGAAGCTTAAGTCACACAGTGCTTTCAATAAATCGAAACATTGGCATTCCCTAAGTGTTTTAGCAGTCTGCATCCAGCTCCGTAAACTAGACCAGACTTCAGATATTATAGTTCTCTGCTGCTTCAGGGTTTTCCCAGAGGCAGTGTAAAATAAATAGTTATTTGTTGTAATTGCAAGACAAAGCCCCAAAGGATTAGACTGGAATCCTTGCGTTCAGATCAAGTTGGACTAAGCCTTGCTTCAGCAGAGACTCAAAGCAATAACGTATTGGCACACAGTATTCACCATCTGCGTTCAGTAGCCATGAATATTTAAATTCCAATGTTACTGGTATGGTTCATATTAGGATGTCATGTATCGATGCATTCCTAAATTTTGCATGCAACAGTCAGAAAGAAGTAACTTATAACAGGAATAGGCAGCCTGAGCGATTCTGGGGACTCCAGAACTGTGGTGAGGGATGCAGAGGTAGACAAGGGGTTCAGGGAAGCAGTTTAAAGCTGCCTTAAATCTTGGGGCATCTGGAGGAATACTTAGAAATCCAGGACCAAGCCCATGGGGCTGGAAGGTGCTCGCTGGTATCATGAGCAGATAGTTAAGGTGCTTCGTGGATGGCTGCAATGCCACAGCCCAGGCACGTGTCCAGCTGCAGGTGGGATTAGGGTAGAACCGGACTTGGCATCCCCGTCTGTTAATTTGGAAGGGATTCAGGAATAGACAGGCAGTATCTGCACCCTCCCATGCGCAGCCATCCCAAAAGCTACCAGATGTGCAAGACATCCACATCTTCCAGAGAGGAAAATAGCCAAAGCCCCGCTGATGCAGAACAGAGTCCCAAGATTCCAACAGTGAGGGCTAAAGGGAGAGATTCTTTTGTAGCACAGCATTTGGGGGTGTGACTGTAGGACACAGGGGAGGTACTGGCATCATCCACCCACACTGCCTGAGCAATCACAGAAACTACTGCCTCTCATCTGTCAAGGACTGGAGCCTTCCTAAATCACACCTGTCTTCTGGAATGTGATATTTTATACTTGTTAAAACACAGATTCTTGCAAGAACAATGGAGCACGGCTTATTTTTCCTAGAGGAGCTTTAATGCAAAATGTGGCAAAGCCCTCTAGGTTTGTTGGAAGAAAGCTCATTCTTGCACTACAGAAGTGCCCAAATTCACTCTCTGAACTGGCAGCTCTGGCAAAGTCATCCCCAAAAGAATACAGTGTTTTCCAAAATGTATCTATCTCTCTCACTGCATCTGCTAAGAACCTTCCTCTTACAAAGAAATAAAGGACAATCAAAATCTGGAGGGGGTCTGGACTGACATTAGCACCCCACATCCTTCTCAGAATGAAACTGAGAGAAATTTGCCAGGAAAATCCCTGCCAGGAGGAGCTGCTCCTTTTCTGCCTCACGTCTCTTTTACAGCAGCATTAAACAAGTGAACCCAACGGTGCTACTCACTGCATTGGAGGAGAGAAAGAGACCTTGAGGTTGCCCTGCAGATGAAGAAAGGCAGAAAACAAAGCTCCTCTTGGGTACAAACCTGCTCATGGATCTGTTACACAGCCTCCTAGAGAAGCTGCTGAGACCTCCAGAGAAAGTTTGGCTGTAATTTTGACATTCAGACCATAGTGCACCTGTTGCTGAACAGTTGTTGAGGTTTTTAGCCGAAGCTTTAGGTTTGTAGCCATTAATACAACATCTGATGTTTCTGTACCCCAGCTCCTGAATACAGTCATGTAAGAAGAGACAGGTGCAGGGAGCTGAATTGTTCTTTGAGGGATGGTTTAGAGTAAGGCGAGAGTGTGTGGGTCTGGCCATGGCAAAGCTCGGGAGATTATTCAGTGCTTTGGTGGTAAATGAATCCAGTCGGAGTCTTAATCAAATCTCTCAAAGTCTTACCTGCAAAGGCTCAAGGAACAAAGAGAATAAATAATCAAAGCGAGGAAAAAAAGAGGCAAGTCCTGGGGGAAAGAAAAAAAGAAAGCAAAAGAAAAAAAACAAAAGCATGTTCTACCACAAAAACACACCGCTACAATTGGAAAGAGAATTCTTGAGCTGGCCCCAGTGGCCACTCCCTGTGCTGCTGGAGATCAGATGTACGAAGCTGCAATTTTGTCTAGAATTGGAGTGAGTTAAGGACAGGATGGATATCCGCCCACATATTTTCAGCCTTCACTCTGTCTCCTGACTTTTGTGGGCTCAAGTTATGTTCTTAATGCTCTTTCAACATAGTCATCTTCCATGCGTGTCTCCAAGTGCCACTCAGAGATCAGAAAAGGGGAATACTGCAAGGAACGTTGTCAGAAGAGATTGTCATGGGCACACCTTGGAAGAAATTTCATTTGCAAAGCCCGTATCTACCCAACCTGCACCAGGTGAGGGATGTCTCACCTTCCCGCCCAGAGAGGGAAGATGCTGGTGGTGCTCCTGGCTTGGTCCTTACCAGGTCTTTGGAGACCTGGATTCACGTGCCTTGTACAGAGCATGCTTGTGGGCATACTCAAGAAAAGGTCTGGGTTCCCTTGCCTTAGACATCCCTCAGTTTCTCAACAGAACCAGCAACATTTTCCTGCTTCCCAGAAGTGACAGGAGACAAAAAAAGTGCTGATACTCAGGACTGTGTCTATACCTACAGGAAGGCCCATCTATCATCCTCCAGTTACCTGATATGTTTCACTTGAATATTCCCTTTTCTCCAGCCTGGGAAAGACTCCCCCATTCCTGGGTGTATCTCTGTACTCTTGTTTTACTTTTTACACTCCCTGTAGTTGTCCACCTTCCTTCACTCTCTCCTTTTCAGAGTGGCTGTGGTAATTTCTGGTCTGTGGATGGGAAAAAGCACTCAGCAGTTCAGTAACTCCCTCGTGTCAGAACTGGTGGGAAGTGAAGGGAGGAAACCACCCCTCATCCTGCACCTCTCTCCTCCCTGTTCAGGATTCTTTTCAGCTAAGAAACCACAATAACTACTGAGGAGAGCAGAGCCAGGGTCTGTGCCTGTCTGGCTTGGAAAGGCTGCCTTCCCTGCCTGTGCTGCCTGTTCCTGATGTTTCTGCAGGCAGGATGTGTCCCCAGGCCAGGATGTATAGCTGGGCATATTTCAGCCTGTAAAATGCCTGCTCTGGTCCATAAAGTGTGTTTTGCGGGGTTCGCTTCCCTGTTTGTCTCCAGGACTTGCTGCTCCCAAGTCTGTACTTCACGTCTCCTAGCAGCCACTGGTTTCAGGCAGGGCTGGATTAGATGCACAAGCCCCAGAGTAGGCAGGGGGAAAGGAGGACGGCAGGTGTGATGGAAGGTAGGAATTCCTGCAGCCAGCTCAGCTTCCTGCCAGCACCTGACGATGAGTCTGAAGTGGGTCAGGGGTGTCCATCGCTGTCTGGTCTGTCCTATATTTAAGCAGTGATGTGGTGTCGTGTGAGAGTTGTCACATCCATGCTCCAGGCTGAGGGGTGACCCAGAGCTGTGGCTGCCACTGAAGTCAGCTGGCTCAGGTGGCTGCTTGTCACGTGGTGGCTTTAAACCAAGGCAATACTTTTAAGAGGAGCTCTGGGAGGTAACCTGATCAAAGCATCAGTTGCCCAGGGCTGGATGTTTTGGGAGCTATATTAGGAGAGCTGGAGCCACACTAAAGGTTAGAGCAACTTTCTTCTCCCGTCAGTGGAGACATGCAGTCATCAGATGAGATGAGGAAAACCCTCTTCCTTCTGCCTCCCAGCTAATTAATCCTGCACTGGACACTGGCAAAACTGCCCATGACCTCTAGATAGGTAGTGTGTGAAATCCACAATAACACAGTCCCACCGCTGCCTTCAGGAAGTCTTCCTGGGAAGTCTGAAGGTCCCCACCACTTGCGGGGTTGGGTAGGGGCTGTTTGTTTGTAAGTGCTTCACCAAAGGTTCTCCTGTTACAAGTCTTTTCCCCCACTGAAACAGCTGCCGGCTGTGGGGGTGCAGCAGCCAGACTCTGCTCTTTCTTTCAGAGGAAATGAGGCTGCCCCTCATTTTTAAAGTATCTGACACCATCATAGCAGGCTGCAGCCCATGGGTAAAACAGTTGTTCTTGCACGGCTGGGGATGGCTGGGGACGGATGCTGCTGGACTGGGGAGAGGCTGGCAGGAGGCTGGGACAGGCAGCAGGACATGGGGGGCACGAGGGGGTTCTGGCTGTAACCGTGGCAGGGGTGACAGAGAAAGGACTGGCAGTGCCGTGGCTCTGAAGGCTGCAGAGGGAAGATGCGTTTCTACCTGTGTGCTTTGAAGCTGGATTTTATCCCTGTGGCTTGTATATATATTTTGGGTTGGCAAGTACCCCACTGGAGTGCCCGGATGAAGATGGTCTTCACAGACATCTCTTCTAGTGCTTTTCACTTCTTTTTACTGAACCCATGACTTTAAAACCTGTGGGACAATAATCTTATTCCAGAAGACAAAATCACACTCCTTTTGGTGAAGAATAAAACCCAGCGTGGTAACAGCCTTCTGACATTTCTAGTGGCCAGCCACAAGTTTCTACATCTGTCTTCTTGGTGATAATTATGAAAAAAATCCAAACCCAAACCAACGAAACCTTGCAAAGCTTTTCTCATTAGCAAAGGTAATCTCTCTTGGGCAACTCAAATTCACAATGCTGGGGAGAAGCCCAGACTGGAAATCAGAAGATTGCACGCAGATGGGACTAGAGAGTTACGAGCTGTATTGTTACTGGGAATGGCTGGTTTGTTTTTGTTGCTGGAGCCTGGTGTTGCTTTTTTTTTCCTCTGTATGATTTGCAGTTCTTTTCTCTTTTAGGGATTTTGGAGTTTATTAGCCTGGCAGTGGGGCTGGTGAGCATCCGTGGGGTGGACTCCGGACTCTACCTCGGCATGAATGAGAGAGGCGAGCTCTATGGGTCGGTAAGTTGGGGCTGGGCTGATTCCACCCTGTCCCACTGCCAGCACTGCAGCCTGTGGCCTCAGCCGTGTCACAAGCTGCTCTGTCACAGGCCCCCAACATCCCTGGGGTGCCACTGATCTCCATCCTACCCCCGATGCCACTGCTGTTATAACATGAATGATATATAGGAAACTGGGTTTGAGGGAGGGTTCACTCCTGCTGTGAGAGCCCACAGTGGTGCCCAGCTCCCAGACACCACACTGAGGTTGTGCCTTTCAGAAATGGTGTGGCAATGGCCAGGGAAAGGCAGGGGGATGTTTAGCATAAAGCCAGGAACTGTTTATGTGTTTTCACAGTCCGAGGAACACATCAGTTGTATTCTCTGCGTGGTCAGGTCTACACCTATGTGCAGCTCTTATCTTTGTATTAGGGCTCTTTAACCAACAGAAGCTGAAATTGTGGCCTGAGTGTTACTGCAAAATTCTCTGTAATTCCTTTTAGGAGTTTAGGGCTGCTGCTCATGATTTCCTAGAAGTGCCCTTTTCAGGCTAAAATTTTCCATGTTTTGACAAAAAACCCCAAGTGTAAACTCGTTAAGTGTTACGACTTGCAGTCAAAATGCCAGGTCTTAACAGCTGGGCAGAGGTGCTTCCTACAGGTTAATTTAACTCAATTCCTAATTATTTAGCTCAATTAAGAGTGGATCACAGTAAAAATAAAATGGAATAAAATGAACCAGTTTTAAACCAAAGCAGAAGGCAGTACTTCCTCTCGCCATCAGATAAGTCTCAGTGTACAAGTTAAAACTCTTGTACTCTGCATACACAGAAGCTGGTAGAAAACCTCTGATTGGCAAACAGTAAACCACGAGTTTGGCTCATTTTTCCTTGTCCCATTTCCACCTGAGACTGCCACAGACCTTTCCACCATTTAAGATGCAGTTGCTGTTGTTAATCTGAGATAGTTGCCCAGAGAAGCTGTGGCTGCCCCTGGATCCCTGGCAGTGTCCAAGGCCGGGTTGGATGGGGCTTGGGGCAATCTGGGATTGTGGAAGGTGTCCCTGCCCATGCCAGGGGGTGGAACTGGATGAGCTTTAAGGTCCCTTCCAACCCAAACCACTCCGTGATTCTCTGATCATCAAATACTGCATGCACCAATAACTGTTCTTTTCCCACCTCATTTCTGTAATAGCTTCTACCCTGCACAGCAGTTAAATGCAGAGACACTAGTTAAATGACAAATGTGCAAAACAGAAAAAAGAAAAATCGCCAGCATTCCATAAAACACAAAATCACCTGGAGCACACTTCGGAAAGCAGGGCTGGAGCAGCACCTCTCCTGTCAAACCCTAATGCTGCTCAGCAGCTCCTGGAGTTGTAGCTTTCACTTGTGCCTGCTGGAGAACATGAGCCCATGTATCCCCCCCCTCTGCCTTCAAACCCTGCAGCTCTGATTGTGAATCGAGTTTCGTGATGGGTTAATTAAATTCTAGAGCCCATGTTCATGTTACAACACAGAAACAAAAATAGGGTAACATTTACAGCACTGAATCTGGAAACAGAATTGACCTGAAGACAGTCGTGGGAGCTGTCCCTGCCCATGGCAGGGAGTTGGAATGAGGTGATCTTTAAGGTTGTTTCCAACCCAAACCATTCTGGGATCTTGTGCACCGGGCAGGACGCTGCAGGGACACGGTCAAAAGGCTGCTCCAAACTGTGCTGGCGTCACGAGCCAGGTCCCCAAATAACCCTGGAGTTTTAAAATCTGGGACACGTGGGTTGTACAATGATGGCTTTTGGAACTCAAAAGCCACTACAGTATTCTTAATTAAAGGTCCATAAAACAGCGCCTGACAACAGCATTAGCATTACAATGGTATTTTGGGAGATCACAGTACAGCGGTATTTTTAAATTTTCAGCAAGTTTATTATTTCCCTCTGTGCCAGTTTTGCCTGATGCCTGTGTTGATGCAGCCAGAGCCAGCCATCCCCACAGCGACACGTGGAGTCCCCTCGGGACACAGAGCTTTTCCGCCTGTCCCTGTTGACCTCGTGCCAACATTTCTGTGAAGCTTCCCAAGGATTTCAGAAATGCCACCAATACTTAGGGCAGCAAAAGTCGTGGGCAGCACCTTGCCTGCTGTCTGTGTGGTGTCAGGTTCAGTGGGGACATCCCAGGGGTTGGAAAGGAATAAATCACCCCTTGCAGAGTCACCCCAGACTCGCCAAACATTTTCCACAAACACTGTACTCCAAAGTGCCCAGTGCAGCACGGGGGAATGGGGGCAAGGCAACAGCCAGAGTTCAGCCAGTCATCAGGTTCCAACATATTCCAAGTAGATGGCATTCGAGAGGAGGGAAAAAACCCAGCCTGTATTTATTGACAGATCTGGGAAGAGAAGCCTGCGGTTCCCTGGGTCTCAGATGGCCAGGGCTGTGGCCTAGGACTTTTGGAGGGCTCATGACTCACCTCAGGCTTTATTTAATCAGCAGCAAAACATTGAAAACAGGTTCTGAGCACAGGTGAGCTCCTGGATTGTGTTACAAAACACATTTACTGCAGGCAGTAATATTTACTGAGCACTCTGTGTGCTGCAGAGGGGCACATTCCCTGCCCGGATAGTTTACAGTGGAGGGACAGTGGGTGTAACATTAGAGCACTCTACATTTACAGACTGCCCTTCAGCTGAAAGGGCTCCCAGTCACCCTGGCAGCACCCCTGTGGGATGGGATGGGATGGGATGGGAGGGGATGGGATGGGATGGGATGGGATGGGATGGGATGGGATGGGATGGCTGGACCCTCTGTGACAGCACAGCAGTGCTGGCAAAGCCACCCGTGTCCTCGTGGGGCAGGGGGACAGCCCTGCTCCCCACTGCAGCCAGGCACACCCCTGTAGCTGGCACATGGAGATGGGAGGGAGAGGGAGGGAGCACTGGGCATGAACTAAAGTCCATCATCAAACAGCCACTGCCAACAGCCCCCAGCTGTAAGGGCTGGATGGAAAGGCTGGCTTGTGGCCGTGGTGACACCAGTGCCATCTGTCCCCCCATGCCAGCAAGGGATGCACCAGCCGCACACCCTCATCACATCACCTGTCACCACCCTAAATCTTCCCTGGGGTCTGGCATCCCGCGTCCCTCTGGGTCTTGTTACAGCCTCCCATCACAGCTCACTGGCACTGGAGGAGGTGAAATCCCTGAGCAGTGCTTTCATTCCCATCTCAGCGCATCCAGCTGTGTGCCCTGAACTTCCAAACGGTGCTTGCTCCTGTTTTGCTGTTCAGACCCTTCAGATGTGCTGCCTGCTGCTTCTCTCACCCAAAAGAGGGGATTTGGGGTCCGTGGTACCTTGGAGGGGGCTGCTACAGGGGGACGTGTCCCTGCCTGGTGGCACAGCCACCCCAGCGAGCTCAAACTCACACCTGGACAGGTTTGGAGCTTTGCCGTGTGCCTGCCTGATTTATTCATGGGGCACCTTTGCAAAATCCACACCCACCTTCTCCTGCTTTTGTCTCCTTCCTCCTCCAACTCCAAAGGTCCTTGGGTCCTGACTTGTGCCCATTTCCAGCTCTCATCCAGGGCAAGCATCCCCAGCAGCACATTCCTCGTCCTCAGGGGAGCCAGGAGAAGGCAGCTGGGAAAACGCTAGAAAAATAAAGTAAGGAAGGGTGACAATGTTTCCTCTTTTACCTTTTTGACACGAGTGTCTCTTTGTTCCCCCGCTGCGCTGCCCACGGCAGAAGAAGCTCACCCGGGAGTGCGTTTTCCGCGAGCAGTTTGAGGAGAACTGGTACAACACGTACGCCTCGACCCTGTACAAGCACCCCGACTCGGAGCGCCAGTACTACGTGGCCCTCAACAAGGACGGCTCCCCCCGCGAGGGGTACAGGACTAAGAGACACCAGAAATTCACCCACTTCTTACCCCGGCCTGTGGACCCCGCCAAAATCCCTGCCATGTACAGAGACCTCTTCCACTACAGGTGATGGTTCCTGCAGTGTCAGTGTACATACTCGGGCTCCCAAGCTTTTTCCCAGAGCACTCTATTAATAGTCATTCCATCATTCCTGCACGCGTAGATGACCTAGGGAAGCACTTACATTGAATTCAGACACTGCTGTTCCTCCTTGTTTCCAGCGTATATCGAACCTGGGTTATTTATGGGGCGGGGGTAGGGGAAGGGAGGGAACCCTGCATTTAATCTTCCATTTTCCTTCACTTTCGTTACCCGGTTGCTACAAGAGAGGCTGAATATTCAATGTCATGGTTGCTTAAAGGAACAAGCAGGTGAGCAAACCTGATCGTTGGGGAAAAGAAAGCCCCAAAACAACCTAAAAATGAAGAGAAGAAAAGGAAACAAAGACCACAGAACTGCTGCAGATGCTGCTGCTGAGCTGGGATAGCTCCCTGCTAAGGAAAAGCCTTTGAGTGGTGCCCTGCTTAAGCAGCCTGGGAGTTTGCTACATGGATGATGCTCCATGGACTGGTCCTGATGTGTGGGGTTCTTCCTGCTGTTGGGGTGGGAATGGGGTGAGGAACATTATTCAGATGTAAGCATGGATACTGTGCATAAGGACAAAACTATTTATAAAATGTATATGATATTTATTTTATATATTTATTTATTTCAAAATAATTTTATTTTTAATGAGAGATGCTATGACCGGATTTTCATCAGGAAGAATAAGGTCCTACTGAAACAGGAAAAAAAAATGAGTTTTAAGAGCTTATCGGCAATAAAATTGTCTTTATATTGTAGATTTCTTGCCAGCCCTTTTTTTTTGGCACTCTTCAACAACTAACCCAGTATTTCCCCATCAATACGAACATTAAATCCACCTCTAAAAGGGCTTTGTGCAGTAAAGATCAATTAGCTAAGCCCCAAACTCCTGCAGAAGGATGACATCAAATCACAGGTCTGGGAAGCAGCAGCTCAGCTCTCGGCAGGCGGCGTGGGCAGCTCAGTCTCCTTGGGCATCCCCGTGGATTTACCGTCCTGCTCAAAACCAGGAGGACAAACATTTGGAGCATCTGCTGTGTTTTGGATGGACCCATCATTCCTGCAATAAAAGCAGCACATCTTGCATGAGATTCACCTGCAGCACCATGAAAAATCAGTGGAGAAGTAGAAAGCAACGACAGCAATTGTACACCCCGTCACTTTCAGGCAATTACCGTGGATGAGGATCGTCCCTGCAGGCAGTGCTTGGACGTTCGTGGCTGTGTGGCGTTCTCCTCTGCAGAAGCTGCCTGGTCACACAGTCCTGTCACCTCTCCTCTGCCTCCAGCTGGGCTCAGCAAACCCGATGGCTTTTGGCAGCCCTGAGCCAGCCCCATGTTCCCAGCTGGTGCCCAACGCTGCCAGGGAGCCGCAGCTCTCCTCCAGTCAGGCCAGGCCAGGGACACTCGTGGGGGAGGCTTGGCTGTGCCAGCACAGGCCCTCAGTGACACTTGTGCCACGTCTGCCCTTGCTGCCTGCTTGGGATGTCACAGACCTGCAGGGAAAGCTTCCAGCAGTGCTGCCAGTTCATGTTCTGTGCCCTGCGAGCAGCAGAGAGGGATTTCAGCACACGGTGGGAGCAGGAGGGCGTGGTTGCAGAGGCACAGGCACTTTGCAGCACGAGGAGAGGCCAACAGCAAACAGGGTTCTCTGGAGTGTGAAAATCCTGAACAACTACAGCTGTGGTGGCTTTGGGTTTTCCTTGTCACAACTGCTTTGTCCACAGTGTTGGTTCTTAACCTCCTCCTTGCAAAACAGTCACGGTAAAACCTCAGCTCCTTCATCTTCAGCCTGTGAATTCCCAGGACACTTTCACTGACCTAGAGATGATCCACACCAGCTTCTTCATGAGCTCCATCACTAATGGAGCAGCAGCCCTAGTGCCCAGCTCTGCTCCCATCTGTCGCCCTCTCTGCCACCTCCCATGTCCCTGCCACGTCCCTTCGCTGTCCCAGCAGGTCCAGCAGCCACCAGACGACAGGCTGGGCTTGGCAATGAGGAGATTACAGGAGCTTTACCTTCAATGATCCAGACATGAAGGAATTTAATCCCGTGTTTGAAATAAAAAGAGTTTATTTAGCTTCTTCCTCTGAGTCACTGCCGAAACATCTCATCCCCGGCTGCTGTGTCGGGAGCTCGATCGCTCACGAGACGCGTCCTCAGGTGCACTTTTGACCTTCCCCTGCACAAAGGGAAATCCCTCAGCCCTGGAGGGATCCCTCTGCCCCCCGGGATGATCCTGCTCCCTCCAGCCAGGGCTTTCCGTTGTGCTTGAAGATAAATCTGGTGGTTAAGATCCTGCTCCTTTTCGAAATGAAGGTCAAAACCTGATCTCAGCAATGCCAAGTACATTTTTTACCAACTCCAAAGGGAGATGATTTGGCCCATGGGGGCAACACTGGACTTGTTCTTCTGATACCCAACTCGAAGAGCTGCTGCAGCAGAGCCTCCTGCCACAAAGGGACACACAGGTACCAGGGATGCTGTAAAACACCTTTTCAGGATCTGGGTTCAAAAAACTCATACTTGCAAAAAGCAAAATCCACAAAGAATTTACTGGAAACCCTTTGGTAAAGGCTGGTGTCCTGTCCTGTGTGGGGCGTTCATTAAATGGGGAATTCAGCACTGCTAAATCCCACCCAAATGGTTCCTTCACAGGAATTTACTGTGTTTGGTTCTGGTTCCACAAGGCAGCTGAAGATGTGAGTGACCTGGGAGCTGAACAGCAGCAGAAGGAACCACCACAGACGTGTGGGGTGCATTTGGAGTGGCACAGGAGCGGGCTGTGATGCGTAGGGGGTCGTGTGGACACACTCACCTCTCCACCCCACCCCGTCCCCCTTGGTCCAGCTGTTACCCCACCTGGAGATGCCAACTGCTCCTTCGGCTTGGAGGTGTTACAGGGCTGGCAGATGGACCCTGCTAGGGAAGTTGAAGAGGAAAATATGTTTGGGTTGCTGCAACCTGACAGAATCTTCCAAGTCAGCAAAAGGAAACTGTTTGTTTGGGGTCTCAGCTCGTGTAGATTCCACGTGATTGAAAGTCACAACAGCCAACTGGAAAACCTCTCAAGGGAAGGCCCAGGCTGGTGCAGGCAGTGCCCCTGACCCCAGAGCTGTTCTACACACAGCACTGTGGGTCTGGAAACACCCCAGCAAAAGGGACAAAAAGCATCTCTTTCAACCCTTCTCCTTCCACCCGAGAGGGGTGGGCCTGTTCTGTGGGAAACATTATCCTGGGACAGCTGTGCAGAGCAGGAGGGAGGAGGCTCCAGCAAGGAGGTGGGAAAGTGCTGGAGTCTCACTGTGGAGGGTGCAGGAACGGAGGGGAGCTGCCTGGGAGAGGCCGACGTGGAGCCAAGCACAGCAGTAAGTGCCCTTCTCGCTGGCTTGGGCTCATGATCCAAGGCACAGGGATGGACTGGATGGAGTGTCTGCAGACAGACGTGCAAGTGCAACATCCACGTGCCCTCAGGGACATCCCCACAGAGACCCTGCTGCCTGTGGGGAGCTCTTCTGGGTGGAACGCGCGGCTTGGGGCGCCTTTCTCCAAGGGGGAGAAGGAGAGGAAGCCCCAAAGACTCACCTCCTGTGATAAGAGCGATGGAGAGCCCAAAACTGCAAAGGGAATCCAGAAACTCAGTGCTGGAAGGCAGTGAAGGTGTCCTGGTGTTTGCCCCATCCCAGACATCCAGAGAGATGTGCTGCAGCTGCCAGACTGTGGCTGAGGTGTTCCTGGGAGGGCACCCAGGGATGGAGCATTCCTGAAGGAGAAGGGCTGAAGTTCGTGTCGATGTGGAGACAGAGACATCCGCAGCCCTTGGGATAGCGCTGGTTATTGCTTTATCCAAAACTGCCCCAGAGCTGCTGAATTCTCCTCATGGAAAACACCAACTGGTGTCACCTCGTGCCTGTCCTGGGTTCGAGCAGGAGCCCGGGGAAACTAATTCCAAGGATTCTCAGGCTCTTCCCTCACTGTGCCAGGAGGTATCTGGCACTGAGATGCCACCAAGCAGGGCAGGTCACCGCACCAGACGTGGCCAGGGCACGCGTCCTCCGCCGCTGCTGCTCGTGGGCATCGGCGACAATCCAGGGCAACGAGCGACACTCTGTGCAACAGAATTCCAAAAGCAGCTGTTGCGGCTGGATCTGGCTTTGAGGAGAGCCTCAGGTATCAGTTACTGTCTCACACTCATTCTCAAGCAGTTTTTGTGCACACACGAGGCCAGGGTGGCGTCTGAGATCAGACCTTGGAAGTGGCTGAGCACAGACCCGAGGGGTGGCTCCCCCTCCCCCTGTACCCCCTTCCCTGAGCCCCTGCCCTCTCCAGGGCAGTGTCCCCACATCAGGCCGCAGCCCCTTCCCAACACTCTCCTCCAGTGACCCCCAAGCCACCTCCTCCCTGGGGAAAGCAGGAGCTGTGGCTGCATGGAAGGGTCACACACAGGATGAACTCATCCCACTCCTCCCAGCCACACGCAGCAGGGCAGGAGCTCCTCCAGACCCTTTACAGCAGCACAGCTTTCCCAGAGCCACGTTTGGAATTCTGCTGGTGCTCTACCCCAGGCCACATCCCCAGGGTGGGTTTGCAGCACAGAGGGTGCACAGGGGGTTATCTGACACCTGAGCAGCTCTGGGAAGTTCAGACACCACGTGATTACTGGTGCTGGTGCTGGAACACCAGCATTTTTCCATACTCCTCCAGCTGGGAACGTTTAGGACATTTGGCTTTCCATAAACACTGAAAATCTATCCAACTTCAAAACTACTTTTTGCTTGAACTGATGAATTGAGTTTTATTTACTGTGCGCAGAGTGGTTCTGCTTTTAAGATAAAGGCAAAAGCTGCTCGGGCTGGGCACAGCTGACACAGCAACGGGGCTGGTCAGCGTGGGGACACCTCAGCACAACATTCTGGACATGGGACTCGTCCCAGGACAATTCCCAGCCCAACTCAGCCAGCCACATCCAGCCTGAGCTGCCCGCTGCCCTCCATCAAAGCGTTCCACCAAGTTAAAAGTCACAGGGATATTTAAAAACACGCTGCCCACAGGGCCTCTCTTGGAGCACAACTTCACCCCAGACACTGTTTCCACCTCCCTCAGCTTTACCAAGAGCAGCCGTGCCCCTGAGCAGCCCCAGCACTGCCAGGGAACGAGCACGGGGCACATTTAAACACAATTGTTACACTTTTCTTTGCATAGGAAAGGGGGTGTTTTGCCCAACAGGTGGGATTTAATAACTAAGGAAGGGAGAAGTACAATTATGAGGTTAAAGTATGGCAGCACCTTATTCTGATTTGACTAAGTAGAACGTCACCTCACTTTTAACCATCTCACTGCTGGATAAGTCACTTCATTTTTAACAGACAGACTGGCAGAAGCTGCTATGAATAAAGTAATTTGGAAATCTGGACCACAGCTCTTTTCTCTAAATGAAATCAATGGCTACATCCACTCAAGTCATCACAGAAAACAGTATGAGCTTCAACTCACAGCACAGTTCTCCAAAGACACGTTCCCAGGCTGAATCCCTGTGGAGTTAATGCTGGACTGTGAATGCAGCACAAGGCACGCTGATGTATTTTGGTCACTTTATTAAATGAGATATTAAATAGTTTAAGTTTCAACTACTAAAACAGCACTTTGAATGGTGAAAACACAGATAGTATATCGTCATACTTGAATGCTTCTTCTCTTTAAAAACACATTTCCAGTCCTTATATATATTACAAAACAGCCTTATAGGAAGAGGGGACACTTCTTCTATAGTACTTAAGATATTTAATACAGAACTGAAAAGCCATCTAATAGAAACAAAGGCAAGTCTTCACAGCTGTATGATTTCAGCAGCCAAAGCTGGTTGATGGACTGAAACATTACTATACAACTGGGACAAAACATATACAATATCACGATACTAAGCAAAAACGCTTTACATCCAAAGGAATAAACAGGTTACAAAATGTGGATAATTTAGCAGGCAAAACTGTATTACAAGCAACATTTTTATTTGTCATCTTAAGCCATTTTTATCTAGTTAAAACATCTAAAACAAATATAAAAATGAGCCTTTTATTATCTTACGGATGTACGTTCTGTCTTTAAGTACTGGTTAAAGCCTGATGTTATACTCAAAGCACATTGTTATGCAGCTAAAATGTCGAGTGAGAAACGTAAGCAAAGTGGTCCAGGTTTTACTTCAATGCTTATCTCGGATTCCTTCTTGTGCATTAATCTTCTGTTATCCATAGGTTTGTCCAGGATGAAATAAAATGTGCCTTTCAATGTTGCCTAAAACTTCCACATTTAAGTCTTTGAGTTACTGTAAAACTCCATTTAACATTCCCAGGTTTGGTAGAAAGTACTTCTCTTATTCACAACACGTAGGAATATCGGTGAGAGTTGCCCAGAGTACATTTGCCTTCAAATGTCTGTCTCAACGTCTCACGTTTTGTCTCTTCTAGTGCCAACACGTCTCTCTTTGCTCCCTCCCCCAGATCAGAGTTAACTGCAGAGCTGGCAGAGCACTAGAACACACTGAGGGTCTTTTGTGGTATCTTGTAATCGAAGAGTCCAAGACAGCAACTTGTCAGCTGGGTTTGCAGCAGCCCAGCCAGGCTCTGTCCACGTCACAAACCAAGCGTCAGCCCCACACCGAAACACCGTGGAACATCTTCATGTTTAGATGCAAAACTTGTCCGTTCGGGGCAGGAACTCAAAACTCCTGCAAGAAACTTCCCAGAAACCAAAATGATTTTAGTTCATGCCAGCGCATCAGGAGAGTCCAGCACGATCTGGAGCCACCGCCTCCATCATCTCCAGAGCCTTCTGTTGTCCACGCACCACTGCCTCCATGTTCCTGCCACTTACTGGTGCCCCCAGATTACCAACGGGGTTTTTTGGGGGGTAAGAATCAACCAAACTCTATGCAAAGGAAAGCCCTATTTGTATTTAATTAGATCTTCACAAGCACAACAAGTGTGGGTAAAGAGAGTGATAATGATACAGAATAAACCCCAAATTTATCTCTGGCCTACGTTAAAAAAAATCCAAAACAGAACAAAACCAAAATCAAAAAAAAATCAAGCTCTTTGTGTCGTAACCCATGTTTGCACACAACTGCAGGGATGGGGAGGAGTGCATAACCACATCTCTATCAATGAAGTCATTTCACGCCTCTGGCAGCTCTGGAAGTTGCTACAGCACTTTCTCTGTATCCATTTTCAATCGGCAATGGTTCTGCCGTCCAGAGGGCTTCTCCGACAGGGCCTGACCCTGGCCACCATCACTGCTTCACCCCCCAAAGACAGGAACTGAATTGTGTTGGCCCGTCCCCCATTGCCGGCAATGGGAGGAGACAGTAGCACCAGCATGAAGGAGTTCCCAGAAATGCGCTTTGTGCTGGACTCCGCAGCGAGGGATTAGCGCGTGAAGGAAAAACATCTCCCACTCCCACATCACCAGCTGTCACTCCACCACATGGAACTGAAAATAAGAGATGGCTCCAGACTGGGGAAGGCCCAGTCTGTGTGTTTAAGGCTGGATGCACAGTTTCTCTGTGCCTCAGAAGGTTCAGAGCAGTAGTATTTACGAATATTGCACTCGGTTCTGTTTCAGAGAGTATTTTCAGCTCCTGTTCCATTCAGCACGGATGATCCATGAAGGAAACTAAGACTATCTCTGTTACAACGTCCCCACTAACAGAAAGAAATGGGTAAGCAGAAAAGTATTCCATAATTTGAGGAATCAACTCTAATCAAGAACTCAGCTGTTTACAATTCACATATGTCAGACTGAACGTACAGACCTGCAGTCCTTCCTAAGCTTCCCAAAGCTTCGCAGCCACGAAAAGCAAGCGTAGGAGTTTAGACAGGAAACCTGTGGAGATGCTACTGTAACGGGAGGACTTGTTTTCACTGAAAACAACTTGTTATCTCCTGTACTCAACATATGTAAGAAGATTCTAGGCAACATCACTGACAACAGGGAAAACATCGTGTCCTATTTAAACAAAGCTGAAACGCTAATATGGAACATGGTGTTTAAGGGGAGCAACCAAACTATTCTTTTTAATTTTTTTTTTTTTTTTACAGTTGAGTTCTGTTAGGCCATTGATTCCTAAAAAAATAAAAAGTTCTTTCTCTGATTTTAACAATCCTTTAGGCTTTTAGTGCAAAATCACATTGATTTCCCTTGGGAAGGCCCTGGATTTTTGCCTCTCATTGGGGGTGGTGCTCGTTGTAGGGGCGGTGGCTGCATCCCACCAGACACTGACTGATACATTCCTCTCACATCTATGGCTGGGTAGCTGGAAGGATTCATGATTAAGTTGGGAGGCTTTGGCATCATGAGGTGGCCCATGGCTGCTTGCTGGTAGGACATCTGCTGCTGCTGCTGCTGGTTGTACTGGTGCTGGAGCCGCCTGTTCATCAGGATCCTCTGGACGCAGCCGATTAACTGTGAAGGGAAAGCAGAGCTGCCTGAGTGCACGACCCGTCCCCCTGCTCCCAGGATCAGGTTCAGAGCTGAAATCAATTTGTTAGGGACAGCATGGCTGGGGGAAAAAGCCCCATTGTTATCACCATCCCTAATGTGATGGCATTCAGCAGCCCATTACTGGAGAAACCATTTAGTAACAGCATTTAGGGCTCAGCTCTCCCGAAGACTCGGCTATTGTGTTGCAGGCAGCATTTAGGTGAGTTGCCGTGGCAACGTGTGCTCTACTGTGCAATTATTGCCAGGTATAAGTTACATCATCATTTGTCAGGTACCATCCATCTTCCCTTTGAAAATCCCGCCTGTGGACTGCCAGCGTGTGTTTGCCTGAGACAAAACTCTTCCCTCTGACATCATCTGGGCGACTTTCAGATTCTGCAAAGTAATTTTAAGCTAAAACAACATTACCAACACTTTCTAAGATGTGTTTCCTAAGTGGCTGGCTGAGCTGTGGGAATCAGGTTTCTCTCTACGCCTCCTGACCTTGCAGCAAAGCACTTCAGCTCAAAAACCTTTTTAAAGGGTGGCTTTTTTATGAACTTCTCCCACATCTCCCTCGCTGAGGCCAAGCAATGAACCCCAGCACACTGCTGACCATTCTGTGAGGGGTATTTACGTGCCTAAACATACACTTGTAGTTCAGGAACGAACAAGATCCTCGTTCCAACAGTGGCAGTAGATAAATAAATGGAGGATATTTTACCATCTGCTGCTTCCCGAGGACGTCGTTGTAAATGGCTTCTCGGCGCTTCACATCCAGCTCCTGGCTCGCCTGTCTGTTCAGGGCCAGGGCCTGCACCTGGCTCTCTGTCAGGGTTAAGTTTTCTTTCCACTGAAAAGCAAAAAAAGCCAAAACCTTCTTGGCACTGGTCGATTGAACAAAAGCCTGACGGTAACAGAGGCCCCGTGTCACGTTCGCAGTCGCACCAAGAGTTAAACCAGCCCAACTCCCAGTCAGTGCAAAGCTGCTTCACCACATCCAGAAGCAGGAGTTATTAGTTCTTCTAACTGATAATTAGCAGTCCACAAAATACAATAACCACTTGCCTGTAATTGCTATTCTGATTTATAGCAAAACCAGCATTTTCTGAGCACGGCAAATACTTATGGATCTAAACTGCCACTCCTGTGAGGCTCTGTGCCAGCTGAATACCACCAAGGGTTACTGCAGGGATAAAGGTCACTACCAGCTGGAAATGATACTCATTAATAATGCAATTCATTAGCTGGATGAGCATTTGCAGTAGCAATATCTTTGTTTGATAATGTTTATGTTATCCACTCCTGCCCTAAGCCCAGGGTTATCCATTGCACTCACTATGGATGAAATGATGTCTTCGAGGGGCTGGATTCTTGCTGCAGCCACACTGTTGGTTGCTTCCACTACCTTCTCTCTTCCTTGATTAATGAGGTCCTGAGAAAGCACCAGGAAATCAGTTATAAAGCACGGAAACAACAAACACATTTCTTCCCCAACCCTTTGTTAAGTTCTTAACCTTTCTCTTGTACATACCTAGACTTCAATTACCTTTTTGCTTTCAATTTGCACAAATCAATGAGTCTAAGCTGCCACCCCGTCTGAATTTCAGCACAGAGCAGTTGAACAACATGTATAAACCTGGCAATTTGTAGACAGCATTTGTAAAAACCTATTTTTGTACTCACAGGTTTTCAGACCAGCACAAGAATTCTGCAAACCCAGGAAAATTTTCTACCATACTGTCTTGAAGATATTACAGTTTCAAAAGTGATAATTAAAGGCTGCAAAGAATGCAGGTGATGCTCCAGAATCCTGACAATCTGACCAGGTATAGGTTTATATACATGCAAGTTAAACTTCAATAAAGCTACATGCAAAAAAAAACCCCCAAACCGCCAAACTATTAAAAATATAAAGATATTTCAGACTGACAGTATCCACAATTTGTGACAGAAAACCCTTGCAGCAACACAGGCATGCTGTGCTCCTCACCTCCAGCTGCTGGTTACTCATTGCTGACAGAGCACCCAAATTGTAAGGAATATATGTCTGGGAGTTGAAATTTGTGGGCATCACGTTGGTCCCTGTTGGCATGTTGAAACGCATGGTCATGCCCTGGAAAACACAACGTGCACTTGTCACTAACTCTGGTAATTCTGTAATAACCACACAGCCAAAGCAGCCCCTAGAGAGGGCCACAGGCACTGAACATCAACCGTGGAGGTTTCCAAACCTCAGCTCAGAACCACATTTCAGTCACAGAGGAACCCAAGTTCCAGTCTTGAATGATCTCTGAGTTCAGCTTAATTGTCATTATTTGATATATAAATGACCAAGGCTTATTAGTATAGCTTAAGTTGCTTAAGATGAATTTTTCATATTGAAAACCCACTACTTAATGCCGAGTTTGACCAGCCTGTAATGAAATTCTGAAGAAGTGAAATGCATCATTTATTAGCAGGCATGTAAAGCTCATTGCCCATATGGATTTCTCATGGGGCAACTTCAGATTTTCCTTTCTTTATCTCCCTATTTCTTCTCCCTCCCCAAACCTTTTCATCAGTCCACTCAAGGTGGACAGTGGCAATTTATACACCCACTTTTTGTACTTTTAGTGGAAAGCTTTTGAGGGTGCCTGACCCACTGAAATTCAAAAGGTAATTTGGGGTAACGCCAACAAATCTGAAAGAGAATTTCAACCTTGGTGGTATCTCATTAACTTCCCTTATGACCCTGCCAAGGGTAAAGGCACAGCTTTTGTTTTAGCAACACGAAGTGCATTGCTGCACCCCATACACCCAATTAGTGGGGATAAAACATCATGGAACTGTATCTGATACAGGGCACAGGCCAACAAAAAGGGAACAGGGTTGACCCTTATTGTAATTTCACTGATTTCTGTTGCATTATTAAGTATTGATTTATATGTTAATGTGTGTATTAGCTAAGAAAGGTAACACTGTCACACAGAGCCCCTCACAGGGACACCCTCAAATGGGAAAAGAGGGATTACACAGGACATCAGCTGGGTTTTATCATAAATTAGAAAAAAAAAGTGGGTGTAAAAGTAACTTGTAATTAAAGTAACAAAGCAAACACACAGAAAGAACCAGCATTCAAAGAGCAAAAAAGACACAATATCTCCATTTTTCCTATGTCAAAATTTTCTTTACATATTTATTTCTTGGTCTAGAACAGAATTTAATTATCCCAAGACAAACTGAAAAGGTAATTGGGACTCTAAACCTGGGAAGGTTATTTTCATATACATAAACCAGATTTAACAGCTTTACCTTCTTCTCTGCTTCATATTCTGCCCAGGCTGCCTTCCTTTCTTCCTCAGTGAGCTCCTCTTCCTCCTTGTGGTCCAGGAGTGAATCATGTTCGTGATACCCAACGATGTACTCCTTGTTGATCTGGAGCAGCTCTGCCAGGATGGTGTCCTGTTCGAGGGAGGACACAAAGGAGGAGTCACTCAGCAGCTCTGCCCTGCTTGCTCCCCGTGTCTCCCCTCCTGCCCCCTCCCCGTTCCACACACAGCAGCTCCGAGCACTCCGCAGCACAACAGAACCTGAAAATCATTTACGAGTACAATTTTCCTCAGAGGGAAATTAACAGATTAACAATCTGTTGCAGAGATGACAGTCCAGTCACTTAATAAACCACAGGAAGGCCCTCGGATTCCACAACAGTAAATGCACTTTCAGAACCTAAAAAGAATGGAATGTGCTCAGTGGCTTTTCCTTTTCCTAGGCTGGACAATGGACAGGTCCTATCAATAATCTGCATTTATTATACATAAACAGCATCCCTACAGCTTTCAAACACTGAGCAGTACTTTTGGGTCCAGCATCTCCAATTCTTTTAAGTCAAACGTTTTTGTCTGAAAGTCGAGGTGATGCTGCAAAGGATGAAGACAAACATCCCTACAGGACTATGAAAAACTGCTCCTTTTCTCAGGTCATTATTAAACAGAGTTTTTTACACTATTTGTGTGGCTCATAAGCTTCATGAATTAAGGAAGCACCAACACACCTCAGCATTCAGGCTAAAATTCCTGATATGAAAACATCATTGAGCCCCTCCTGAGAGGAATTCCAGCCCAGGAGTTGTGTGAGTACCTCCAGCCCCTCCACGTCCTGCCCTCCTTGTGCCAGGCTTTGCACAAGCAGGAATCCAGCCCGTCCCACCCTGGCATTTTATAATCTCAGCTGAACAATGACTGGAAAAAAGTGCCCACAAACAAACAAACAGATTCTTGCAGCCACTCAGGGAAGTGTGTGTGGAAGCCCTGACCAGGGGTTCTGTCACAGCAGCTACACGAAGCTGTTTGTTTCTGTGTGTTTGAGAAGTTAATTACGTTAACCAATTACCAAGGAGCTGCTCTCTGTCCCACCCTTCCCCTATCTGGTGTGAATCATGGTTTCCATCACCAGCTCCTCCCAGAATATCCCGGGTGGGGTCGGGACCACTGCTGGGCATGGGGAACAGAGGATGGGGGGGTTTGGGGTGCTGGGAGAGACCCCAGGGATGGGGGTGACACCAAGCCCAGAGGAGGTGGCTGAGGAACCCAGGACGTGTCACCTGCAGGTGCAGGAACTGCCCTGGGAACAGCAGGGCTGCAAACAACCCTGGAATATAATCCAGCCTCCCCCAGCCAGCACAGCCCTCCAAACGTGCTTTAAATTACATCCAACTGTGTGTTTGCTTTTCTTTGTCTGAACTTTATTTAGCGTTGACTTTAATGACAGGAGCTCGAAAACGGGGATGTGGAATAAACTCACATTTAGTTCAACCTTACAATAAAAAAATAATAAATCCACCTTACACATAAAAAACCATCAGAATAATTATTTCTTTACATTTGCTTAGCTTGTTGATAGAACAATGATTATCAGTTGGTTTGTAAGCTTTAGGATGAAATCCTGGTGATGAATGAAAATATGAAGAGGGATTGAAAAAGGGTTTTAAATTTTAAAAAAGATATTTGTCTTTTTAAAATCCTGATGGAAATTAAATGCTACAGAGAAATCAGTGTATTAGAAAGGAAATCTTCCATGAAAGAATGCAAGTTACGTTGTAATTCACAGGTTTTTCTAAACCAGCTGAACATTTAACACTAAAGTTAAAAATAAAAAGAAATCTTCTTATCCTGAGATCAAAATTCACAAAGTTGTCCCCTAGTATGGAACCACAGTAAATCACATCTCTGTCCTGGGTAGTATAAAATACTGCTATACCATATCCAACTGACTCTGAACTATGATTTTAATCTGCTTTTCCAATCTGCATTACATGACCTCAACTGAGCCAAGTTTTCGTTTCACATCAATAAAAAAGTGACTTCAAGTCTATTTCCCTGACTGAGGGATGGGGAGTGAGCCCAGGGCAGGGGTGCAACAACAATGCCAGCTCTGAGGGACACCCAGTGCCCCAGTACTGCCTTTGTCCAGCTCATGGGCTGTACTTCACTATTCTGTAAATTAAAATGCCATTATTTCTATAGTTAAATACAGCAAAGGTGACCAAGTGATCACTCGGCCTTAAGACACCTTTTCTGGACTGAAATTCCAGAGCAGCCCTTTCCAGCTGGGCAGGGATAGGGGATGAATGAAATCAAACAGTGGAAGTTAAGACTAAATAATTCATGTGAACCACATTCTTATTACAAATATTCTGTTAGCCCCAAGTATTTGCAGAGTTGAAGAGCAGGGGCTGTTTCTGAGGGGTGAGGGCAGCAACTCCAGTTGGGGCTGCAGCACCAGAGGCACTTTTTCCTCAAGAACCTCCACACCTCGAGGTCTTGTTAGACCACAGAGGGTAGAAAACTGCTGCTCCAATTAAAACTGGACATGAAACTTGGATAAACTTCCAGGAAAATGACAGACTGCACATCTGCACTGTCATTTTTATAGAAAATAAAAGCATTCAACATCTTCTCCCCCCTTAACAGCTCTTTCGAAGAAAACTGGTCCTGGACTCAAAGTTGGATTGTTGTAAAGCCAGAATTCTCGAGGATTTAATTTAAAATCAAGCAGGATTTGTTTCTTCACTCACTGACTTTTAAAACAATACAGAATGAATTCTCCTATCCCAGTAAAAGCAGAAGAATTAAATATTTGTTTTTTTCTTACATTCGAGAAGTCAGAAAGGAATTAGAAGAACCCCAACACTCAGCTGTGAATTATTCCTCCTCAACCCACACAAATCCTGGCTGAAGGACTCCTAAAGACCCTTCCCACTGTGGGCTGTCACTGGAGCCAAGCAGGTTTCTGAGAAGAAAACCTATTATTCCCACAGGATTTTCCACATTCATGCTTAGATGGTTGGAGAGAAGATGGAACACATTTCCCCTAATCCCTGCTCCCAGTTCCCTCCAGAAAGGAGCAGTTCTAAAAAGTGCATTTTCAAACCTCCTTGTCCCCATGTTCTGAGGACTCTGCTCTCCCAGAGCCAGGCTGGATCTCCCCTTGCACTCTCAAATTGTGTAAAAGCACTAAAAGTTGTATTTTTACCCTGCCCTCATGTAACAGGATCTTGAAGAGAATTCTTAGCTCTAAATGCTGTGTAATTACTTGATGTTACAGTAAAATGTTTTCCTATCAACACATTTTTTAATCCACTTTAAAGAAAATGCTGTGTGTTGTTCAATTAATTGTTAAGGAGATTTATAACTAAGCTGAACCATGCAGCTCTGCTGAAATCACACTGAAATAAGGAATAGTTAAATGAGTTCATGGCTGAGGAACCTTGCACAGATAATTTCCTTGATGATTTACAGCCTTTTCAGCCAATAAACAAAAAGGGATTGGAAATTTGCACACAGCATGTACCGAGATGCACATCTTCAAAAGGGCAAAATACCATCTGCTAAAACCATGAAAAAAAACCCAAAATAATTCCAGTCCCCAGATCTGCTCTATTTACAGGCAGGAAATGGTTAAAAGCTTGCATTCAGCTTGACTGACAAACCTTACACTGATGGTGGCATTAATATGGAGCTTAGTACGTAAAACTGAGTGACAGAGCAAGTTTTGAGCTTATAAACTCGTTTATTGATTTATTTTTGTAAAAGAAAACCAGCAACCTTCAAAATACAATTACTGCATTGGATTGATCAATGTTTCAAGTAAACAGATTCAGCTGCTTCACAAGTTTTTGAGCTATTTTTGTATTTTTTTAAATAAGGAGCAGCATCAGCAAATGGTGAGGCATTGGCTCTATGTTTGTGGAGGCACAAATGCACAAAGCATGAAATAACTAAGAATGTAAAAAAAGATAAAATACTGTTAATTATATAACACCAGACACTGCAGAGTGACCAAACCACAGAAATTTAACCAGTCCATGAACTGCTGGCCACTCCCTGACGTGCTCCTGTTTCCCAAATGCTCAGAAGCAGAGAATTCCACAACAGCTAAAGGATGAATTAGCCTTTAGCAGTCCACAAACACAGAGACTATAAACGAAATACAAACCCACAGCCTGATCTGAAATATAAACTGACTTAGGAAAAAAAGAATAAATTCATGGAACCAGTTATTCTTTCCCTTAAAGTTTATTCTTACCTAAGTGCAACTCTTCCCTTATCTTTACCTTATCTCTACTAATGGTCCCCACAGGAAGTTAAACAGGGAACTAAAACCCAAAAAGTCCTGGCAAAGGAAAACATGGATTAAGTTGACTCTTACCTCCAGAGCCACCTCACAAACTGAGGCTGTGCTGGGTATCACCAGCACCCGCTCAGAAGCTAATTTGGATTTTCCATAGTTTCGTGCAGTAAAACTTCATTCAAAATGTGTGAAAAAGTGTCTTTGTTTGTTCTGACTTAAAAGTTGGCTCTTTTAATGAGCATCTTTCTCTCACAGTGTCAATTACACTGAGAGGAATCTCCTCACCCAGCTCATTATGGGATGTGTTCTATTAATAATGGATTTTATTGTGCTTCCTGCTATTCACCTCCACTCCGGGTGGCCGGCGCTGCTCCGCACTAAAAACCTGCAATCTCTTTAAACACACACAGCACAGAATTCCCGGCCGTGGCTTACTTTTGGCAACATGGGGGTGTCCCTCTTCTTCTTCTTCTCCGAGTTGGGGTCATCCAGCAGGTCTGGCTCGAAGGTGTAGAGCTCGGTGAGCTCGTTCATGGTGAAGTGACGCTCCACCTGCTGCTGGTCCACCACCCTGAAGGACAGCGACTGCTTCGTCACCTGCCGGTCGTAGATCTTGTCCTCCATGGTTCCCTGGACACACACACACGTTGCTCAGCCACAGAAAATACTTACAAGTCTAAAAAAAGCCAAAATAACAACCCAGCAGCTCTGCTTTCCTTGTTTCCATGGGCAAGTTTCTCCTCCTTTCAAGCCTTTTGTTTGCTGAGCAATAAAAGGAAAGAACCTGCTGGAAGCGACACAGCAGGAATTGTGCATGGGACAGATGTCATCTAGCTGGTGACTAGAGGAACAAAATTGGTCTTTTAGTGGTGTTTTTAAGAGATCCAGTTTTGCTTCAATTCCCCAAAGCAGGATTATGACCAAAAAATGGCAACTTTCACAGCACGTACCTTATTTTGCTGCTTTGAGCAGCCTGTAAAAAGGAAAACAGATACCATATCACTGTGGTGGAGAGGAGAGGGGAAGGGAGGCAGTCAAGTCTAATTCACCACAGCTGTGTACAAAAAAATTAGATCTTTGATGGAAAAAAAGGAAAATTACTTATTTTTTGAAAAAAAAAAAAAAAAGATGACTGAGAAGGACGAGAACAGCACAGCCTGTTCTGAACAGAGTAATTTAAAAAGGGTATCAACAGTTCAAAAGTGCACAGAGAAAACTACAAAAATAAACTGAAGCCTGAAGAAAAACCTCATTTCTGACAGTAACGTGTCCCAGACAAGGATCTGCTCCAGCTGGGATGGAAAGAGGGACTGGATCAAGGGTTAAGTGCTACTGGGAAAGGTCTCCAGGCTCCTCTGTCACACCTGAGGAACCAGAAGCTGAGCAAGACACTCCCTAACAGAAATAATGGCCTTCCACAAAGCACAGATCAGTGTCCACCAGTTATTAGCCATCTTTAACATCTGCAGGGTGTGCTACAAGTTTTCAAGTCAGGACTGGATGCCTTTTCATAAAAATTAAGTTCTCTCCTCATGGTTTCACTGCAGTTGGACCATTGGGGTGTGCAGAAGGAGCTGCCCTGGGCAGGGCTGTTCCCTAACAGCACCATCATCCTCTGCAGGGATTGCTCCATTCCCAATTTTTAGTGGTGTGCAAATTCAAAAAGCTGAGACTCGTGATTTGAGTCTGGGTCTGGACATGTGGATCACTGCTGGAATTCCAGAATTTGGGTTACACAAAGCGTCAGACAAGGGGGACTGAACAGGAAATAATTTGTCATTTATTTCACCATTCTTTCCTTCACGAGCTGCTTCAGTGGCCAAACACTGCTCCAGATCAGGGCTGGAATATGACTGGGTCAGCTTGGCTCACCACAGACTCCAACAACAGTCCCCACAGTCCCAGCTCCCACACCTGACTGCAGGATGAAACAGCACAGAAATAGCAGCCAGCAACGTACCTGAGCCAAAAACCTGTACACAAACACAGGCTTGTTCTGCCCGAAGCGATAAACCCTGAAGATGCTCTGGATGTCATAGGAGGGGTTCCAAGAGGCATCAAAGATGATGACTCTGTTGGCAGCCACCAGGTTGATTCCCAGGGAACCTGCTTTAGTGGAGATGATAAACAAGCGGCCTCTGGAACAAAGAGGAGTTGCAAAATTTGAGTATTTTGGGAAATAATTGTTGTTCCTGTGTTGCTGGGTTACTGTGGAGTTGTTCATACACTGACAGAACTCTAAAACTTCATTAAAATAATGTATTAAGCATAAAACAGATGCAGATTTTACAAGAACAACGATTTTAGCAAAACATATACTCCCAAAAATACACATCAAGGCCTTTTGCAAACCAGCTGTTAACAAAAACTGGCAGGGAAGAAAAAACTTTGGGGTTTGCATTTTCAAGCTCTAATGAAATTAGTTAGATCAAATTAAACCATAATTTTAAACAGGCAGATTCCGTGCCATTGAAACTCCTTCCTGGCCTGCAAACTTTCAGGACAACTCTCCAATGACACTGTCTCTTTGATATATCTGGTATTTTTGAGATTCAAAAAATCTCACTCAGGTTCACCTTGGAACCAGTTCTTGACAGACACCTGACAGAATAAACTATTTTAAAGTATTAACACTGGATTAGTTCACTTCTTAATTTAACTTCTTTTCCCCCCTGCACATTATAAATGACTGCACCACGATTACATACTTTATTTTTCTAACAAATCTAGGAAGGTGAAGCTCCTTAACCTCATTCAAATACAAGTTTGTACCTCTCCAAATCAGACTTGAAAGTCCCATTTTGGATGAGCAGCAGAGGGCTGGGAGCCAATTCTGGAGGCAGCTAAGGGAGTTAATTTGCTCCTGAGTGGCCCAGGTGCAGCCTCCTGGCCACACCCTTCCTAGGTCCTTCTATCCTTGAAGTAATTTCAATAAAAACATTGTGTGATTTAAATTGGTTACAATCTAAAGGACAATGAAAACAGCAAGGAAACACTGCTGAGTACAATGGGATTAATCTGAAGTCAGGAACACATTGCTGCACGTTTTCTGTGTGAGTTCTGGTCATTATTTGCCTGGTCCTGAGGTCATTGAGCTAATAAAAGTAATAAAAAATAGGGAACAAAAGAAAGAAAAGGGGGAAAATAAAGCATATATATCTCAGGAGAGATCTCACCTCACATTAGTTTCATCATTGAACTCTTCAGCCCATTTCTTTCTGGACTGAGCTGTGGTTGAGCCATCCAAGCGATAATAATCAATATTTCTGAACCATTTTCCTTCACCTGTAAATGTAACAACCAAGATGTGAAAATGCTGATGGTGTAAATAACCAGACTGGTAACCAACTGGAATTTAAAGACAGAAATTTTTAATAAAAAAATAGTTCTGAGGGTAAATTTAAATTTAATTATTTGAAAATACCTGAGCTTTTTTGAGGGGGGAAGTCCTCTTATTTTTCACCATTTCTATCTGTATTTATAAATTTGCAGAGCTATGCCTTAACTTGGAGCCAAAGTTAATTTCAGAAGTCCCAAAGATGTGGTTACATCTAATCTTTAGGTGCTGTAGCACTAATTGCACTTTTCCAATTGATCCAGGTAGGTTCATGTTACAGCACCAGTGTCAGCCAGTCTCCCACACAGCCAGCACTGGTAAGTCTATGCTCCAAAGGAGATTTCAAAGGTCAAACTCTGATCATTTTGGAACTGAAATCCAGCAAAATCTTTGGGTTTAATTACCCTGTGAGTTACAGCAACTTCTTGTCAGATTGGGGGGAAAAGTATCTACAGCTGATGGAGGATTTTCCTCTCTCCCCAGTTCACAGCAACCTTCCATCTTCTCTGGCCATCGAGGTGTATGTACACAAAATTAACACCCCTGAGCCATCAATCATAAAGAAAACAGCATTTCTGGGAGCCAGCACTGCTCAATTCAATCCATTGTGAGAGGCAGACTGCTGAGTTCTGTCAGGAAAGGTGAATCTTGCCATGATAAATCATCTAATTGCTGGCCAGAACTACCACACATGAAAAACCCTAAACTCTTAAAACATTATCTCAGAATAAAGGCACAAACTTCTCGAAAAGACACCTTGTAATGTCTGAAATGACAAAATTCAGAAGAGGAAGCAACAGCCAGGAGAGACAGATACTGGAGATCTCCAGTCACCATCACTGAGCCACTTTTCCCTTATCTCTAAGTGCAAACTCATGGAAGAGTTGGAGGAGAGACTGGAAAGGAAAAATAGACTTGAAGAAATTCTTTAATACAAATGTCCTGGGAATGAAACTCTGTGTGAGGAGGAATAGCATCCTCAGGAGCTCTGGGAACATCCTAGTGAGAAATTCCATGCCATTTGAGCATCACTAGGATAATAATTAATTGAACACTTGCTCCCTATGAAATCCCATAAGCCAACCTGCTGCTGTACACATGAAGCCTAAATTCACATTTTCCACGTTTTACACGCTGGTTTAAAGCAGCCTCATTTTCTTTCACTCTCTCTCCCCCAGGAGCAATGATCAGGATTTGCCACGCACCAGAATTTAACATTTTTGTGCAGAATTTAACCAAATGCCTCCTCTCAGACGTGAACATTTAATCTGCTTAGGCTACAGCAAGCATGGATGATACAGAATGAAATCAGAGAGTCCATAATGGGGCAGCAGAGACCTCCTGCAGGGGAGCCCAATAATCCTGCCAGCCTCAGTCCAGATCATGCAATGTCCTACTGAAAACATTGATTTCAAACCCATTCCCTGGGCACTGAATAGAGATTTGTGAAAGGGTTAAAAGCATTGCAGCTGCTGAAGGAGACACTCACCTTTGTAGATAGGAGGCTTATCTCTGTCAGATTTCTCCCTGTTAGCCAGCTCCAGGAAATCTTCTATCAAATCCAGAGATATTAGAGACTGGCTGAACACTAGGCTGAAAAAAGAAACAGGGAGACAACAACATTATTCATCTCTGGAGTTATTTTAATTATTGTACTGCTTCATTTTTGTTCCCTCCTTCCTCTGTTACGACCTTTGAGACAAACAGAGCAAAACTTCAGCGGAGCACAGGCAGGTGTGGGAAGGCTCCCCGACAAAAAGGAGTGTACCACACACTTGTGTGCTTCAGAAAACAGCCCCAGCAGAATGAGGAGTGGATGGGGAACACTGTCAGTCTAATATATCCCTAAAATCTTTAATAACATGTCCAGAGCTGACTTACACTTTGTCTCCCAGCTCCTCTGCCATTCGAAGAATTTCGAAGAGCAGCACCATCTTGCCAGAATGTTCCAACACCTCAGCATCTGCATCAGTGACAAAATCTTTGTACCAGTCTGGAGCTGGGCTGCCAGGATTGGAAGAGGATGTAGCTTTGCCTATTAAAAAAAAAAACAAACAAAACAAAACAAAAAAAAAAACCCAAAGAAATAAAAATCAAAGATGAGAACATGGTCTCCATTTAAATGCTTTGAATGTCTGATCTACAGAAGTGTTCCCTCATTATGAGACTTAACTGGTATGAAAAGAGTTAAAGAGGCAAAGAAAAAACAGCCTTTGCACTGTCGGCAATGACAAGGCTGCACAAGAGTTAAATCTTTAGGGGGTGCAGAGACACAAACTCACCCTGCCTATAATGTAATTCCTTTAACACATTTAATCTCTGTGTGTAAATGTTTTACATCCACGCCCTCCTCCCCTGACACATTTACGAGATGTTTGTCATTGGAATGGGGGCAAAAAAAAAAAAGATTCCTCACCTGACCTGTCCCCAGAAATTTAAATTACTTAGGGAAAAGGATTAGACACACATGAAATAAGAGAATCAGAAAGTTATCTCTGTGATACCAGACAAAAACGAGATTATTAACGGAAAAACCAAAAATTAAGTGTGCAGCTGTAAGAAGTTTGAATAACAACTTTTAAAAGGTCTTGTATTTCTGCTGCACTGGATCTGCTTGCTCAGCATCCAAATCAAATTCCAGATGCAACAAATTGTGACACATATATTTCCTCATCTTTCCATTAATCTTCCAGCAATATGTTTTAAAAAGTTGAAAAGCAGCACAGTTCCTCTTCAGCTGATATAATTTTGTACTTGTGAATTAAAAAATGTCACTGTGCAGCTTCCCTGCCTCAAAGCCCCCGAGTTCTTGTTTTTCCAGGATAAATACATTATCCTGGATACATTTCCAGGAAAAATCAGAAGCAGCAGGAGCTGTAAGTGTGGAATTAAGGAATTTGCCATTCTGCCACCCAGCAGAATTCCTGCCAGCCCTCTCAAACTGCCTTTTGCAAAACGAAGCTGCCTCACGTTTTCATCACTCTGTGTCATCCTCACCTTCATCTGACTTTGTTGACGCAGGGTTGTTTGTAAGATCTTCTACATTTCCTTCCCCACCTCCACGAGATCTTGAATTCCAGACTTTAATGACTTCAACATCATTGTCACTGCCACTTCCACTTGAGCTACACTCTTTCCTCACCTTTTTCCCCTTGGATTTTTTTTTCCTAAAAAGCAACATTATACACCCCATTATTTTTTTAAAATCCCACTGAAAGAAAACATATTCTAACAGACTCATAAAATAAACATGCACTTCATGGAAATCGGTTCTGTAAGGGAAACAACACCAACAAACAAAATAAAAGCTCAATTACTTTGCATAATCATCAGAACTTAAGCTCATGGAAGTTTCATCGGAGTCTGAAGCTATGAAGTCATCCATGCTGTCTTCATCAAAATAGCCCTCAAAAGAGAAAAAACAGAAATTATTAAGTGTGTTCATCCAGAAGCTTTTATTAAACCTTTAGCCATCTGCTTACTCTTCATTTAAACAATGGTAAGTTCTACAAAGGCCTGGCCTTGCAAAATGTTTTAAGAATGACAACATACCCAGCAAGAAAAATATGACAAAACCAGCAGCAAAATTACCCCACAGCAACAAAGATTTCCATTAATTTGATGAAACTTTACCTACAGTTTGGCAGAACTTCTTTGGAAAGTTCTCAAGTGAGAGTATTTTGATATATCTAATTTACCTTATTTTCTTTGCTAATATAGTCCAGCTGCAAACACCACGGGTGAGTCCAGATTCTGCTCAACATCTGGAAATCCTGGAATAGTTTAGCTCCAGCTTTGCCTCTTCCACCTTCATTGCCACCACCTACACCTGACAATAAAGTTCAGGTTTTAGAGTGAGCCCTGAAGTGAGTTTGCCACACACTGCTCCCCTTTGAAGAGCCCGGCAGGGCAGATCTGAGTGTTCTTTCCAGCTGCACATCATGCTGCAACATCTCTTGTAAAAGGGCTCAAATTACTCAGTCACAGCCATTTTTTTCTCCTAGTTAAAGTTGTCAAAATTAGATTTTCCCCGTTTTCTTGATAATGAGAAACATGATTATATTTTTTACATAAAAGCACATTGCTCCCCAGCACAGGAGTGTATACAAACCCTCTTAAAAAGACAGACACGTCTATTTAGGTTTTGTAAAAGCAGCCCAAGGTAGAAAACACAAAATAATATTTGCATTTAGGTTTCAATGAATCTGGCTAACTAATCTGAGCTACCTTTAATGATCTGTAACGCTGCAGTATTCTCCTACAAAAAAAAACCCTAAAAAAACCCAGCCTATTTTTTCACTGTCCAAGCACTTTACTGCACAGTACAGTGTTCAGAAAGTTAATTTTCACCTACCAACTGTGGCAAAATGCCCCTTATTCAATGCCATCAGAGCTGCAGGCACATACCTGTCAAATGATCCAGGTAATACTGGTACAGCTTGCACTGGATCGGGGTCATCCGCACCTCGAGCACGTACTCGTATTTGGGGGGCAGGAACTTGGTTAATGCTGTGTAATCCTTCCTCTGCAATTGTACAAACAGTGCTTCAGTCACAGAAACGTGGCAACGCCTCCTGACAGCTTCAGGGCTCGTGGCATCTCAAAGGACAAAGCACCGTGGATCAGTGACAGAGGTTCTGGTGCTTTCCAGCCACAAAGGAGGAAAGCCAGCCCAGGAAATGCAATTCACTCCAGGCCCTGCAGCACAAACCCCCCTGCCCCGCTCAGGTGCTTCTTAGGCCAAAGTCTACGACCTGCCAAGCCCATGGCCAGTTCCAAGTCCTTGCAAAGTTGTCTGCAACTCCAGGAACTGCTCTGGGAACGACTTTCGGGGCTTTTTTTAGAATACTAAAACCAGATTTTACTTGTTTTGGGTTTTTTTGACTACTCTGTCACTGCTCTGTCTCTCCACTCACCCCACGACCACAAGAGAGAGCCGCTCTCTATGGACAGGATCTGCTCTGCACAGTGCTGGGAGAAAATCTATGTGGGCTACACCCAATGCTTTTTTTATCTAAAGTCTATAAGGTAACAAGTTCTTCACCCTTCTGGACCTGAATAATTTTCCTTCTCTCTTGTTTTCTGTTGTTCTGATTCTCACAGATCAGAAAAAATACATATTCAGAAACAACCGACAAACTATGGACCAGCAAATTTCTGTGCAGACTTTAAGGCAGTTCTTAAATGTGCATATGGAATTAAAAAAAGAGTATTTCAAAGCAACTTATATCCTACTTCACCATAAAATGTTCTTGTCTCTCAGCAGGAAACAGCTGTATTCTCTAATACCTGTATTTTAGAATACATTGACCTTTGGAGAAAAACTATGAAGTTTTTCTAGTCACAAATAACACAGAGATCTAACAATCAGTGAAAATATTTAAGTTAAAAGATTGATGGAGCTCTCAAATCAGAAGTTTACAGGCCTTTGGGTGATTTCATCAGAGTGAGATGAAAGAACTCCTCTCCTTCCCTGCAGTTAAATGAAGTGATGAGTTAGGGACAGACCGGTCTCACCTGAACACAGCCAGCCAACATCTCATAGAGGATGTGAGCGCGTTTCTTCATCACTCTGACATCCACCAGAGTGGAGTCTGCACACTGCCCATTCTGGATGGGATTGATGAATCGATTCCGGAACTCCTTAATTGAGCCAAGCAAATTCTCCTTGATGAAGTTAACCATGCAGTGATCTGGGAGAAAAGGATCAGACTTGAGTGCTTCAAAATGGAAAGCACAGTACTGGGATTAATGCAACCAGAAAAGAAATGTGCCACATCTAAATACAGAGAAACCTAGCAGGCAGCTGCACTGTTTCAAATCCTTTTCTTCCAATCAAACTAAATGTATCTTCATATGGCTGACAGGCAAACGTGGACTGAAGGAAATAAAAGACAACTACTCACATTCTATAAGATTATTCTGCAGTGGTGTTCCTGTCAGAATGATTCTTCTCCTAGACCGAATAGAATTCATTGCCTTAGAGACAGCAGATGCTTCATTTTTCAGTATGTGTCCCTCATCACACACCACGAAGTCAGGACCTGGAAAGAAACAACATTAAATCTCTCCACGATATTTTATTGCCACAAAGAGCCTGAGAGAATGAAGAAGCCAAAATTTGTTCTACCAATGTTACTTAAGCGGTTTTTTTAAACTTTTTTTGGTGTGTTTTATGGTGAGGTTTTTTAGCACTGATTGGATTCTCACTCAGCTTTAGCACAAGCACTCAGGATAGCCACTCTGGCAAAATCAAGGCTGCTGCTTGTAAAGTCTTCATGGGAAGGGTTAAATTCAGTTTTGCAGTATATTCCTGTTAAAATGGTCTATTCCTGCTGCTGGTGGTGCATGGCTGCACCTCCATCCACCCCGTCAAAACTCAGTAAAAACTTCTTTCTCTCCAGCTTTAGGCTGCCATCTACTGACACTTGGGCAATCCCAAAACACCCAAAAAAGCAGGTAACCTGAAATTTTTCATTAAGGCAAGAAGGGGGACAGAGTGCAATCAGAAGTCTTAGATAATATAAAATACAACCAGATTTGATCTGAATTACAGACAAGTGAATTGCCACCTTGCAGCTGAAAGTCACCCCAGGAATGTCCTCAGCTTTCTTCCAGGAGATAAAATATCAGTCTGGTTTAAGTGAGCTGCACAAGGAATGTCAAAGCCACACCACAACACATTCCCACAGTATGCAAAGCAACTCTAATAATAAGATAAAGATTACCCAACTTGGCAGAACACACTCACTCTTAATCGTTTTCAGACTTAGCACAATTTCTGGAATTTCTTTCCTTGAAAATGAAGATATTCTAGGATCCAACTAATAACTCAGAATAAATGTTTTACCAGCTCTAAACCTGACCTCAGTTCCAGCACTCTCAACTCTGAAAGCAGCTCACGACAAGTTGCTGCACCTTGGAGAAAAGCCACCAGTTGGGTTCAGCAATTCAGCTCTAAAAAGGCCAATATTTGAGGAGCAAAGGAGGATTTGTCAGCAAGGACAGTCTCATCTTTTATAACTAACTGAGAATATTTTTTCTCAGACTAAATTTAAACTGCCTTGTAAAGAATAAAATTAATTCTAGGGCAGTGATCAACAACAGAGAATCAATTACACCTCTGACTGCTCGCAAGCCAGTCCAGTCACCTTAATCATCTCATTTTAAGGTGATTTAAAAGTGACTTGAATCTCACACGTGAAGAGAAATGAATCAAGAAGATATTTCTTTCCAAGGAAAAAACCCAAACAAAACCAACCCCAAACTTTTGAAACAAGTCTAGAAGACAATTCTGAAAACCCACATATGAATTCCAAATGCACTTGTCCAAGCCAATGCATTTCTGAATTTTCCCACCTGCCACAGAAACATCTCCCCATATTATTTCATGACTTTTGTACCTTCCCAGTTTTGACAGAATGAAAAACACTGAGTGAAACACACAAAGCCTTCCTTTCATTTTACGTAACCATCTCTTAGCAGTGACAGATCCTTTCTCTAGCCCTCCTTTCATTAAAGCCTGTGATTCATTCACATGAAGTTAAAAAAATTAAATTAAAAAACCACCTCGAAACCTGCAGTTTAGAGTAAGTGAATGACGGTAAAAATATGAAAAAAGCCCCTATCTCAGTACAATTATTCATGGTTTGTTTGGCAGGCATGTAGCACTGATATCTTGTACTAACATCTTGGCTACAGTTCAGCAGCAGGGATTTTCATCAATTTGTGGGGTTTTTCCCTTGTTCTTACAAAACAAAAATGCAAATCATTGTAGACAGAACATTCCTCAAAATATGATGAAGGAATGTAAAACTTAAAGGGACCTCAGGGGATCATTTAGATCATTTTCTCCATCTGAGATAAGGGTTATGAGAAAGGAGCAGACCTGACAGAAGTGGGAAACTCCACAGCCTCTCTCTTGCTAAAACACTGTGCAACAAAACCCAGTTTGCTGCAAATCTGAATAAATTCTGCCCTTTCCTTTCTCCAAATGATGTCAAAGCCAACTGACAACACTCCTTTCATTAACCAGCTCTCAAATGGTGGAAAATTTGTCAGTTTAGTTGGTATTTTCTAGGCTAAAAAGCCCTACTCATGCAACCTTTCCTCAGTCTTCATTTTCTCACCCTTCTTACTGTACTTGCACGTTAATATATTGAAATACATAAAAGATAAATATATACACACAGTTGTCCTGTTCCTCTGAAGTCTACAAGAACTTTATACAACTGCCAATTAAAGAGAAGTCTCCAAGTTAAACAGTACCAGAACTTTTGTTAGTAGCAACAAATTTAAAAAAATACGAAGTTATTGAAGTGCTGCAAGCAGAGCACAGCAGTGATCAATAACCAACAGCCCTTCAGCAGTGGCACAAGGCAGCCTGGAAACCCTGCATGTGAATAAAATCCTGCCATTCTTCCACATAGCAGAGCTGGCTAATTAATGAAATCACTTCTCCACCCATAAACTTTGGCTAAACCTTCCCCCTCTGGTCCCCTTGACAGTGCAACACAAGTTTCTCCTATATCATATCTCACCCCAGCAGTGTTCATCAGACACATCTCATTAAATTAGCACTCAAATCCCAAATTTGCAGCTTTTTGAATGGGAAGTGCTCCCAGAGGCCAAGGTTTCCCTATTTCCAGTCTCAGCAGCAAGGCAGCACGTGGCTTTCTCCTGCTCTGGAACCTGCAACTGGCCACGCTGACTCACCCAGAGAGCAAGAAACAAATGAGAATATTACAATGCACATTTAGCCAATCCAAATGGCTCCAAAAATTAATGGATGACAACACATGGACACTTCTGTCTTTCTGCAATCAGTTCAAACAGAGAAAGAGATGAGGCAACATGAAATGCCCTCAAGTTGTGCCAGGAGAGGGTCAGGTTGGATATTAGGAAAAATTTCTTCACTCAAAGAGTGGTTAAGCGTGGAAGGAGCTGCCCAGGGAGTCACCACCCCTGAAGTGATCAGAAAATGGGAGATCATGGCACAGTTTAGTGGGCATGGTGGTGATCACTCAAAGGCTGGATTTGATTTTGGAGGTCTTTTCCAACCTTAAAGTTTCCATGATTCTATAAAAATAAATAAGGAAGTTATTTCAAGGTTGACTTCCCCAGTGGTTTCACAGCACTCTATCAAGCAGTCCTAGAAGAGAACAGAACAGGAGGCTCCACGTTCATCTGGAGTTCCTCAAAACCTGTAAGGTTCAATGTGCTGCAGCTTCCAAACTCAATTAAAACCACACAAATCCATGACCTAATCCCAAACACTGCTGTGTCCCAGCGTCTGAACAGGTCTGGAAGGAGAACAGGAACACAGCAGGATGTAAAAACCGTGGGATGGGACAGGGAAGGTTACACCAGTCACTGTCTCCTCCTAACACTGCACGTCCAACATCCCCCAGCCCAGTATTTTTGGGGTGACACAAACACAAATCCACGAAGGGACAATGCTGCTGTAAAGACACACGGTAGCAACCCTTATGTTTGCCCTCCCTTACAAAAACCCCACAAAAATCAATTACTGTGTAACATTTTATGTCATCGCTGCACCAGAACAAGACCCACTAAATACAAATTTACTGTCCTGCCACCACTACTTTGAGACAGCAATTCACACCTTTTATCCCTTAGCTTTGACTTTCCTGGCAATATTCTCAATAAATGCAATATCCTGAGAAAATCAGATACAGAATAGCACTGACAGCACAGGGTTCTCCCCTTCTTCTTTGGTTTTTGGGTTTTTTTTTGTTCTTAATATCTACAGCTTAGGTAGGAGTCAAAAAACCCACTGGCAAGAAGTGCATTTCTTTCACTGCTTAAATAATGTGTGTGGAATCAACACATTATATATCAACAAAAATAGTTAAAAGAGTTCATCAGCTGCTGTACTGGAGCTTCCCTGACTCCACAGCCATCGTATGACTTAGTCAAGCTGGCAGAAAATTAATTAATTCATGTTTTAGCTGCTCCAACAGCCTTTCTGCAGAGCTGGAGATGCCAATTCCACTCAGCCAATGCCAATAATCACAAAGTCATTTTTGCCCTTAAAATAAACTCTTTGTCTGTTAGAACAAAATTCACAGCCCTACTATGAATTGAAACATCACAAAATCAAGCTCAACAAGTACAATTACCAATCAGAGAGAGGAGAAAAAAAGAAAATCAATCACACACTGTCAATGTAAAGTGCAGTCAGATAATTAAAATCCAAGAAAAGTCACCTCCATTTACTCTGCCTTCCATATCTGCATTCTCAAGGAGAAATTCCAACAGTACAGCAAAGGTGCCTTTTAAAACCACTTTTTAAGACACCCTGCATAACCCTAAGTTATTTTCAGATATCAGCTGCCAGTTCAGAATTTGTAGGGAAATTTTGCTGTTTTGGTGAACCTTCCTAATCCCAAAATTTTTAGTCCTTTTTGGTGACCAGAAATACAAACCAGTTATATTAACTTGGAATACTTTCAAGTGCTTCCATACACGTTGACATAAGTTTGCTCGGTTCAGCTCAGCTCAAACCAGACAGCTGCTTCTCAAGGCTGAAAAAATAATTAACTGCTTTATCTGCATTCCCTTAATTAGCACTTCATCAACACTTGTTTTTTCACACTTCTAAGGTACATTGCCTACTATTTTCATGTGTAGTTGCCCCCTTAATGGTAGATTTCCACCAAGGACAAAACATCTTGTGGTTGTAACAAATTAATAGATTAAAACAGCCTTGGGCCCCCAAGAGCCACCTCCAATTACTTTGCAAAGGAAGCACTGCTAGCAAATAAAAACACTTAATAGGAGAAGTTTCCAGAGGATATTCCTTGTATTTAATAGAAAAGACTGTTACAGAAATCTATTTACAAAAGCAGATGGGGGAGATTCTGAACAAATTTCTGTAACCCAGCAAAAGCCAACAAAGAAAATCTGATGAATCTCACCAACACTATTTATTTTCTTTGCTCATACACATAAACCTAGAAGTCCAATCTATACAACCTGTATTCATTTTCACTCACCTGGGTCCACTAAAGCTTTATTAAATATTTCTTTCAGTTTTCTACTCTTCACATTCCTGCCTTGTGCCAGGTTCCGATACATCTCGTAGCCGATGATCATCACACCTCCCTCGTCCTGCCAGTGCTGCAGCATGTAGCTCCTCTCCTGAGGCCTTTTCACAGTTGCCAGCTCACACACCTTCCAAAGAGGAAAAAAAACCCCTTTAATTCCTCTTAAAATACTCAAAAGAATGGTGCAACTTTTAATATTTCCAACGTATTAAGGCAAGGAGATTTTTCACCTAGTTAAACTACGTTTCTTAGCCCTTTAAGTGGTGGAGCTTCCCAATTTTGCAAATCATGCAGTTATTTCGTGAAGAACTCTTTTTAAGCCTCTTACCTCTAGTCTTTCATCATCTTCTAAACCTTCTTGCCATTTTTCAAACTCATTCAGCCAGTTCAAGGCAGTGTTGAGTGGACACACGACCAGAGCTGTCCGAAAATCCAGTTTGTCACACAACAAGACTGTGTGGAGAAAACTTACTACCTGCAAGAGAAAAAACAGGCAACAGAAAAAAACACCAAATAAACACCAGGAAAGAAAGGTAAATATATCTATTCAACTACGTAATTAAATTACCAACAACAGTCTTGTTTAAATATATTTTCTGGTTAAACAAATTGAATTTTTGGTAAAAATTCATACGGGTGTATTTGGAGTTCATCCACTCCTTACTCTGCGTTCCATGGCTGCACACATCCTTCACATATTGAGATACACTTTGGAATTGCTGAAGGATTTCATAGAGAACCCTCCCTTTACATTTCACCCATCACTTTCATAAATTAAACATTTCTATCGGGTCATTTTTAAGCTTTCTCCCAACACTCTCCCCAAACATAAAATAAATTCACAGTCAACTTTCTCAGAAGTGAGCTTCAGTCTTAAAGCAGTTTCTCACACTTTTTTCAAGGAATTTCAAGGCAAAGTCTCTCAGAAGAGCTCTGCAGCAGGTTATGGCAGTGTTTTCCAAGGATTCACCCTGCAGCCAGCCTGGCTGTGTGTTGAGGGTGACAAAACCTCCCTGAGGCCTGGGAAAAACCCAAAATCTTTTGGTGTCACTCAGTGCTCCTGCTGGGCTCCCCTTTTTGAGCAGCAGCAAACAAAGGCAGGGCTAGAGGAGAGTCAGTGACCCCATGGCAGCTCCAGCTCTCCCACTGGACTTTGGATGTACAACAGCAGAAGTTCTTTCTGCCTAAAACCTTGGGATCTGGCAACTCTGATTTAATAGAGGAATTTTAAACTGCGTGACCGTGCTTGGAACACTGCAAAGTGCTTTTAAAACAAAAGGATTTGCTGGTGGTTCTGTGGTAAGATAGAATTATCCTCTGTCCAAAGTCCTCTGTCCTGGCCAGCAAGTCCCCAGTTCCCTGATTTCCCTGATCTTTGCTGACATCCTGCCCTGCAGTTTCCAAAATCTGCTAGAACTCGTAGCTGGTTCAGCTCTTTTAGGAGCTAAACAACAAATGGCATCACAGAGCACAGCAGAGTGACTGGCAAATGGACACACATGGAAAAAACAACCACCTCAGCTTCAAACAGCAGCCTTCAAAATGGTTTATAGTGATATATGTTTCTAACTGCGGCTTTCTTTGATTATCAAGAAGTTACAGCCAAAATGACTGTCATTAACACATCTGGATCACTATAAAAATACCTTCTGCTCCAAGTATTTCATCAAATGGTGGATAAAGTGTAGGTGCAAAAAGTCCCCTACACAACAGTTCTGCAGAGCATTGCAAATCTCCACTAAAAGCTGTGATTAACTCCTCCAGAACCACAGCACCTAAGCTAGGATCAAGTGTGTAAAAATACGCCTTTCAGAGGTGATTTTCAAAGTGTTCTGTGGAATTGCAGACTGTCAAAATACTGTGTCTGTCACCTCAATTTCCCTAAACAAAGCAAATTTTTAGATATGCTGCAGCTGGAGTTAAAATCCTGCTGTGCACCAGCACCAGCCACAGCTGCAGCTTGGTTTGCCTGAGCTGCTCATACCATGAGTGACCTCGGTCCCTCTGATCATGCTCAGCTCTGTGTCACTCCAAAAACCCCCCCAAACCCACCAGCACCTGACTTTACCCACAAAGTCTGCCATTAAAAAATAAAAACAACCAAACCTGATCAACTTGTACTTGATCAGCAGCAAATTAATTTTGAAAACAGTTAAGAAAATAAACCATTTAAGGGGAAAAAAAATGAATGAGGAAGACAGAAAAAATACAACTTGCTTAAGATTATTACACTGTCTTAGAAAGAGGTTCCTGAAGCCTCTCTCCTACCTGCTGTATTTATTTTCTTGTTCTGAGGTGCAAGGGAACTACACAGAAATAAATTCTGTTTCTTACCTGTAAGGTTTTCCCCAGGCCCATACAGTGAGCAAGAATGCAGCCAGAGCCAGGAGATGTCTTGGTTTTTTTTACAGATTCACAACAGCAATCCCACATGAACTGAACACCTGAAGGAAATCATTGAAAGTTTTCTGATTAAACATTCATTTAATTAAAGTTCATCCGATAAGAAACAGCTGAGATCACTGAGATCATGATAACTCTTAGGAAAGCAGTTGTCAGGATAATTATGGATTCATTTCTGTCCAGTGGGTTGTATGTGGGATGATCCTTGTCTTGAACTTGATTATATTCTCAGTTTCACTGAAGATGTGGCAGCTGGGTTGGAAAATATTCCTGTGAGGATGCAGATTGACTGATGCTGGGGACAGGGAGAAGAGAAGACACATTCTGGTTTTACCTGTCAAGGAGTTTTTATTATCCTAATTCAGTCTCCATAAGGTGCTGTGCCCCTGGAGAGAAAAATTTTGGTTTTTTTCTTTAAACTCTTTCCTTACCATCTACCTGGTGTGGTTTCAGTCTGGTCACTATACTCCTGTGAACCTGCACTAATGGTTCTTTGGTTTCTTCATCTTCATCTAAAACCAGCTTGGTTGTAATGGGACATTTCAGAGGTGAAGCATCTTCGATCTCTATCACCTGCAAACAGAACCAGGGCATCAGAGGAACATTCTCAAGTGAGTAACACCCAGCATTTGAGACACATCAGCTTCAGCAGAACTGGAAGTCATAATTTATTTAGTAAAGAGAAACTTTCAATTCTTTACTGCAGCACAACTCACTCTGGCACTGAAGTGAAGCAGCAGTTTAGAAACAACTTTCTAAAGATCAAATAAAACTTACCAAGGTCAACCTGCAGGAAACTGCAGACAAAACTCGTGGCTTACACGGCTCCATGTAAGCAGTTTTCAAAAATTACTCATCAAATTACATTGAGGTTGAAATTTATCACCTTAAACATCATCAGGAATTCAAGTTCACAGAATTTCACACAGAATCCAGACCATACCTCTCTCAATTTCTCTCTCTCCCGTTCTCTCTCTGCTATACGTTTTCTTCTCTCTTCTTCTTCTTTAAGTGCATTTTGTGTTTCTGTTCTAAGCTTATCATCTTTAATGATTTTCCTGATTTTCTTCCTGCCTTTTCCAGGAGATTTTGAGTCATCATTGTCCTCATTCTCGGAGTTACTCTATTAGAAATTAAATAAAGTACACGTTAGCAAGAAAATTATGGCACAGCCCAACAAACCTTTCATTCTTAGACGAGCTCCCAGAAATTCTTATACACAAAAGTGAAGTTCAGCTAATAAGAAAAATGAACTTTTTTGAAAGTATGACAAAACCATTGCCACCTTAACTGTATTGTATTCTGAGATATCAAAGATAAGCCCAGCTGTGCAAGGGCAGTACTGAAGGCACTGTTGGTATTTGATAGGAGCTAATAATTATTAATAAAGCACTTTTTTCCTGTTATACTGGTGCTAAATCAGACCAGCCCTTACCTACACCACACAGGAAAAGAAACCCCAACACTTCTAAAGCCTTAATCTGGAATTTGTCTGATCTACATTTAGATTAAAAATTCCATTTATTTCAATGTCACGCATTTTTATCAAGATCTAGACAGGAAAAGTTTTAGTCAAACAATGTTTTACCTCCACAGTGGTGGCATCTTACAAATTTTAGCCTGAATGGACATTGAGAAATGTTTTAATTTTTTACTGTCCTTTGTGCAGGGCTGTTTGAGATACCCTGAGCAGAAGAGACAGGAACTCCCCATTTATTACTTCAAAACATGATACAGCACCTTATTCTCATTTTCACTCGATGAATCCTCTTGAACCTTTATCCTCCTTCGTTTCTTTTTCTGCTTGTAACTGCGCTGGTTTTCTTCTGCCTCAGCTTTTTTGGCAGATCTATTAAAATACAAAATGGGAATATTACTGATTAACCATAATAATCCTCTGCCTCGCTGAAAAACAATGGGAAAGGAGTACTACACCATTAACTAATAAAATATGCACTCCTTTTGTGCAGTTAGGGCTGACTTCCAAATTCCTTCCTGCTCAGCCCACTGGACACACACAGCAATGAGAAAACCCCACAGAATCTCAGTACTGTTAAGCATTAATTTTATACTGCAGTCCATCAGTTGACAGTGATGCAGATTTTTATTTGGCATAAAAATGTTGATTTTTTTGTACTGGCTCATCAAATTGTCGTGCACCCCCTACCGTGGTACAAATTCAAAACTCCCACATTTGCCGCAAAATAAATTTATATTCTAGAATTCCTACACACAAACACCATCAAGGGTTTTAAGAACTGCTCCAAAGTGTTTTAACTTTCACCATCTCCCTGCTTAAAAAGTGCACTGTTAAAACCCAAAGTAAACACAGGGTAAGCACAGTCCAGTTTTATTCATACCTTGTCCTTGGCCGCTGGTCATCCTCAGACTCGCTGACCTCCTCGCTCACCGCAGACTCGTGGAACTCGGAGTCATTCGAGTCATCACTGCTCACTTGGGAAAGAAAGCAGCATTTATTTCATGGTGAGTACCACTGCAAAGGCAGCAGCTCCTCACTGTGCAGCCAACTGGTGAAGAGCAACAAGCACTGCCAAGGTTCATTTCAGACAATTTGAGACCCATATTGACAAGAAGCAAGAGGGATAAAAGGGGTACAGAGAAGAAAAGGCTGGAATTGAAGCACTAGCTGAGTCCTTAGAGGGCTTATTGTGCCACAAGCCTTAAGGACTTTATGCATGAACATCTACATTTATTTTACAAGCAAATGAGAGAGAGCATTAAATGACGGAGGAGAACTGTGGGAAGAGTATGGAAGTCCAGAAAACAAAAGATGATTTTTAGGTAAACAGAAGCTTTTGTTTCAAATGCTTTAGATGTCATTTTATAACCATTATTCAACAAAAGGGTCCTTATTTACTAACAAAATATAGAATTGCATCACTGCATTTATGGCTTGGCATTTCTTCAGGTAATGCAAGCTCAAAACTGCCTCAGAAAGCAATTAAAAATACACCTAAAAGAGCAGCATTAGGCAATACTCTCCTAAAACACTTTGAGGAGCTATCGCTGGCATTTTCAGGTAATGAAGACACCAGCGTGGCCTTTAACACCTTTAATTTCAGCTTGACCTTGAACACAGTGGAAAGTTTAATTGTTTTCTGAATGACAAGGCTTAAAACCTGGGTTGTCCTCCACACATGGGGAAAGGTAACATTAATAACACAGGGCTAAAAAGGGCAAACTGAAATCAAATATATTGTTCTGTTTGAGGGCAGTCAACTTCAAAAGCTTGCACTACAGAACCCTGAGCTGCCTCTCATTTGCACATTAATTCTAAGGTAATTTGCAGTTATTCCTCCTGACAGAAATGTTGTAGGTAGAGTTTTAATCCCGTAAGAGAGGAATATGCGAACAGATAAAAAAGAGAGTTTTCACGGAATAAAATGCTAAACAAATCACATTGCATCTTTTATTGTGTGGAAGACCACAGAAGCTGGCTGGCATTAGTGCACCACAGGGACCAGGGAAGGCCAGTGCACCTTTCCTAGCCAGGAAACACCCACGGGTTCTTTGTTCCTGCCTGCAACAACGAAGCCCCAGCCCAGGCTCATTTCACAGTGCCATCTGCTGCTCAGCTCCAGCCTGCTCCACTGCAGCTCCAGCGTGGAGACATTCCCCAGGCACTACTGCCAGGCCAAGAGAGAAATTACATAAAGGACAAGACTGATTTTCCCAGATTTAGACATCCTGGGCTTGCCTCTGCTGTTTAGGATAGATATTCTAAGACTCCACAAGATTAATCCAATTCAGAGCATACAGTAAGTGGAGAAAGCTGCACTTGCATTCGACATTTCAAATAAAACTATTTATCAAACAAAGAGAGGGCAATTCTAGATTTCATACACAACCAAGTTTATACAGAGATTTTAATATCACCAAGGTTGAGATCTTCATTCTGACAAGCTTTGGATTTATTTTATAGAAGCAAGTACTTCTTATGATCAAAAAAAGAGATGTGGATTATGTACCTTTCCTTCTATTTCTGCGCTTCCCCCCTTCCTTTTTGTCTTTTGGTTTCACCACCTTTTTTTCTTCTCCAGACTCCCCGTCACTCACGGTGAGCTTGTGCCTCAGCAGTCTGTGCCTGTATCTGGGCTTCTTGGATGTTTCTTCTTCCTCTGAATCCGACTCAGAATTACCTTCTTCCTTTTCAGACTTCTTGTCTTCCTTTTCGTTCTCTCCTGTCACACAGAACAGTCAGTACCACATGCATACCAGTTACTTTCTGATCTTACATAAATTGGGCAAGAATTAAAATCTGCATTAATTTAGGCTAAATCCCGTGCTTTTCCAGGGAATTACAAGCAACAACATACCAGTTTCCTCAAATGTTGACTATTTCCCACTGCCTGAATGCTTGGAATGCCTGTTCCAATGGCTGTGTTAGCCAAATCTCTCCTGTGCACTGTTCTGTAGAGATTATCCCCCACAAACCCCTAGGACTTCTTAATTGCTTACAAAAATCAGACTATAACCAAAAAAATAAACACACAGAAGACTAAAAGAGATGATAATTCTCATGACCACGCACGTTGGCCTCTATGTGGCGACCAGATATCAACAGCAGTAATATTTTTTGCTGAAAATCTTAACAATCATCATTTTCCCAAGTGACCCTTGAAATCATGACAGGTGCCACAGCATTTTTCCCAGATGCTTTTTGGTGCTTACCATCATCTCCTGTCTTTTCAGTTTGCTTTGCACGTTTCTTTTTCCCTTCCTCCGGCTGCTCTTCTGAAGACGTATCCTCATCAGAGGAAAGATTGGCTTTGATTTCTTCTAAAAGCATTTTCTTGGCAATTCTTTGAAGTAAAACAGAAAACACTATTTATTCCATTGTTCAAGTAAATCTATGAACGACAAGTGTAATCCTACACCATTCAGAACTTCAAAAAACAGGGCTGAAAGCGGAACAAAAAAAAAGACACGTGATGAAAAGTCATTGTGGCAAGACAGGATCTATCAGCAAAAATCTCCCATTAAATGTAATGTGTTGACTTGCTTTTAGAAAGCAGGTTTGTATAAAGCTTCTTTAAAAGAGAAGTTTCCTGCTTTACAGCAAGACTGGAAATGGTTATAAAATGTACAAACTTAGAGATTTCATTTTATTCATGGTCTATCTGGATAACTAACTACAAGCACTTGCCTTACAGCAACTCTAGCAAAAACCCTTACATGTTTATACCCAAAAACATACAAACCTTATGTGTTTATACCCAAAAAGTCTGACCAACACTACAGGACCTGAATTTCACATAAAAATCACCATTTCCTGCTCCACAAACTGTCCACTCAGCTTCCTACAGTTTCACTGCAGAACAAGTTTCCAGCTAATGCACAAGTGACTATGGAAAAATTATTTCTTTACGTTGCACTTGCAACATAAAAATCTTGTCTGAGTCTACCCAAGGCAGGACATAAAATGGTATTTCAAAAGCACAGGAAAATAGTGGACTTAGCAGAGGACTTGTACTTCCAGAGGAAAAAAAATAAACCAGGTCTTCCTCATATAAATATCAGAAATACAAGAGTTTTCATTCTGAGGTCATCCATTTTAAATGAAATACGTGTTTGCTAGGTGAAACCTCATCTGTCTTGCCTTTTGGGAGAATTAATGCCTACTGTGTGTGCATAGTTCAGGATGGGAGAGCTTTCACACCAAAACAACAGCTCAACAGCCGTGGAACTGAACCACAATCCGGGCCAAGGAACAGGGATGTCTCAAGCAAAGCTTCTTATACAACAGAAAACTGAATTGTTGCTTCTATGGAGCACTATAAAACAGGCTTTTAACAATCAGTATTTCATTCTCCAGCCTGCAATGTGTCCCTAAAACAAAAGACTTTTTTCAAAGGGAATCTCCCCAAGCTATCTCTCCTGCCACTCCACATGGTATTTGCTAATTTTTAAGCAATAGTGTATTTTTTTAAAACACTCTCATACTAATTTATATTCGGTTATTATTAAAAGATGGAAGCAAAATAGTTTAACAAACATTTCAGATTGTTCAGTGAGTCAAGACCACCCACCAGCATTCAAAACACACCCTCCCCCTCTCTCTGGAGAAATGGCTGGTGAAGAAAAAGCTGATTCAAACTTTACCAAGCAGTACCCTTGGAGAACTTTAATTCCACATCTATCAAGAGATCACAGCATGAACCCAAAGAAAACTTACTAAAGTCCACAGATAAGTAACATCCTCTTCCAAATGCTTTTTGCATTAGGTTCCTCCCAGAGGATATTTGGAAAAGGGACTTAGGGTTTGATTGGTTGTTGATTTTCCTAAAACCCAGCACATCACGTGTAACAGCAACAGAAATAAACAGCTCCTCATACAAGAAATTCAGACTATATTTCTTCCATCTCTTAATGGTCCGAACTTTTTCTTCAAAATGAAACTGCTTGGAATGTCACAGGTTGGCTTCCCTTTTACAGCTTTTAACATCAATTATTAACCTTGACTCCTACTCCAGAAAATGCAGAGAGCAGTGGTCTAGCTACTCTTCTTGTTTAATAAAAACCCAAAGTTTTGGAAGAGGAAAAAAAAAAAAAACCGAACCTAGAAGACCTGAAAAAAAAATTGAAATTGAATCCTGAAAGTCCTGCCTTTGACTTATTTTGGCAAGTGCATCAGCAAAGTGAACACAGCTTGTGGATGGCAATACTTACCTCTGTACAAGTCACCTTTAAAAGGATGACTTTGGTTCTTAGCAAAACAAGACCTTCATTTTAATTTGTTCTGTAATGAAGTATTTTTTTAAGAGGAACAGAAAACAGCAAATGTATCTAACACCTAAAAAGACCATGTACAAAATCTACCATCCATAAAGAGAAGATGCTCTCATTTTCCTATTAATCATCAGCAGAACCAATAACCAGACTGGGTAAACTGATTAGTTTCTAATTATTTTATGATCATATTGATTAAGGAGTTACTGTTATGGTAGAAAATTAGTCCTATTTTTTATCTAGGATAAAGACTTCACCACTTGCAACCAAACTGAGATGGGACTGGTTTTTAGTGAGAAAAGCTGCATTTTCTTCAATGCATTTCCTGGTACGAATTTAGGCAAAAAATGTGAGACATTATTAAGATGTTCAGGATTTAAAAGATGCCCATTTTTAATTAACTACGTATCTGATAAGAACGGTAAGTGTAAGCACTATCAGACCCAAAGAGATTAACTCTTGTAAATGCATGTGACAAATGACTGCTGTAACAAATGGCTGATATGAATCAGAATAAATTGAGTACTGGACTCTGGAAGCTGGTTTTAAATTAAACCACAATAGATGTTGACCAGGATAACACATCATATTTCTATTTTATGATAAAACCCATTTAAAGTGACCAGGTTTCTAAGCTAAGAAGCTCCACATGGGAGCTTTAACATTTTACTGTTTGCATTATTAGCAGCAAAAAAACCAAGCTATGATAGTGTGAAAATTCCCTCACTCATATTCTTCCAGAGAAAACCATGGAAATCCAAATGGACTGTAATATTTACTCAGGTCAAGGACATAAAAGATGCTTGGCCATTCAGATGTAACAGTTGAGCACCAGCAATGGATTTAATTCAGGAGCACAGAGAGCCCTATGACCTCCAGCACAGGGTTTCAGGCAGTAAAAAATGAAGTAAAAAATAAAATAAAATTTTAAAATCCCTGCACTTCCCTCATTCCTGCCCTGACCTGCTGTGACCTCGAGCATGTCATGTTGCCCCACTCCATCTTATCTAAACTCATGGTTGACATTTGTATGAATGTCATACAAATTGTGTGACACATACAAATGTGTGTCTCCCAACACACATTTATACAGTGCCTCTCAGAATGGGGCTGCAACCTCAACCAGGACACACAAAACCAACCCTAGAATCAAATAACAGCACATGCACGCACAATTTTGTATCAACTGGGATTTAAAGATATTCCCCCTTTGTAAGAACGACACCAGCAGAACACATTTCTAAATGATGAATTGATTGCTATGGATTTTTAAGTCGTGCTAAAAGAAAAGAGTTTTCACAAGAGCCAGGCAAACTGGAAGTTCCCCAGGGGTTGCTTAGTTACACTGCAGGATTACTTTAAAAGCTCCTTCAGACATTGCAGCAGAACTGCAACGGTAGGTGCAGCCTCTCATGATGTGGAGTTAAGCCCCCGTGGTAATTTGCACCATTCTTGTGCAGGAATTTTACAGTGCCAATACAAGGAGATCGTTCAAAATCTTGGTGAGACAATGCCATCACTGTAAAAATCATTTTTCTTAAAAAAGCCATGATTTTCAATTTTAGTTCAAGACTGTGATGTTTTATTACCAATTTTTCTTAAAATCATTTTTCTTAAAAAAGCCATGATTTTCAATTTTAGTTCAAGACTGTGATGTTTTATTACCAATTAGATTACATCAGCTCACACTCAGTGTTCATAAATACCTACTAATTAGATGTAGAAATAAGGTTGCCTGAAACAAGCCCTTGGGTGGGGGAGGATGTTGGAGTGTGGCTAATAAAAGCCACCAGAACTCCAGCTAGAGAACTACTGGCTTAAATGGGCCTTCAGGATACTACCAGAAAATTCAGAACCCTTTAAAATATATTTTAAGAAATTAACATTTGGATGAAATGTCATACATGTCTAAAAAAATGAGTGAAAACTGCCAAACACTTTTTTCTAAATACTGTGCTGTCTTTGTTGGAAGAGGCTGATTTTCAAGCTGTCAGAGTTGGGTTAAATTAAATGCTTGGACAAGAAAAACGTTTTACAAAAATTTATTGTAACCATCAAATACTTAAAGGCATTCTGCATTAAATACACTATTAACTTCTTAATAAACAGAACTACTGCAAACATATCAAACAGTACCATTTAAAAGATCAGAAGGACCAGTAATAGTTACACAACAGAAGATGAAAGCATACAGCACTGTATGGCATAGTATGACCCACTTGGATATTGCATTTTGGCAAAGATGATTTCAAGACTATTCATATTCATGTCATGCACATCCCCAGGTATGCAAATAACAGAACATCTAAACTAGAGACTTGCAAACAGGAGAGTTCCCACACTACAAACACCCAGCAGGTACTAGGTACCCTCTTTGGCCTGGAAGAAAATAGGCAACTTCTCTGAGTCAGTAGGTAAACTATTGAAACACTTGGTGTTGAGTAAACAGAAGAACAAGTTTTTAGCTTCTCGAAATTTGTTCCATCTTTTTACAGTTTATAGCTCTGATTTTGGTGCCAAGTACAACACATGATGAAGGTAAAGTCAGACTGCATCACCAGTTAACATGTCTGAAGGTTGACAACACTGTTTATTGACAGAATACCTCCCCATCCCATAAATAGGTGTTCAAAAGATCCTCTAAATAAAAACTTAACAAAGAGGCAGCTTCAAAACAAAGTACAGAAACTGATTTTTAAAGCCCAAATTTATATTACTGTCTGTTATCAATCAGGTTCATTCATTTGCCAATATAGCTCTTCAGCTAAATCATGACTGAGTTCTGTCAGAAACGTTTGTGTAAATACTGAACTTCTGACAAAAGTGTATTGGTTTAGTTATCAACCAGAAACTCTCAGCAACAAAAAAAGAGGACGAAAAAAAAAATTAATTAAAACAGGACTGAAATTAAAGCAGAATTTTAAAAAATCTTGTTATACCAAAGTTTACATGTTCTGCTTATGACCCTGTGCTGTCAAGTCCCTAAAAAGCATCTTTCTTTAAAGAGCTGAATTACTGGGTTAAATTTGATGACTGAAAACACACAAGAACTAATTCAGCAGCAGCATTTTGATGCCAAACTGAGGTCCGTAAAGGATATAAAACAGTGTTTTTAAAATTTACTTCAGCCACATATCAAAACATACAACTCTGTGAAACAAGGATTCCATATTCTAAACTAGTAAGGCTCAGAAGCAGAAAAAGACTCCACCAGCAACTGGTCCCACACATGCTATATGGCCAAAACAAAACAAAACCAAAAAAATCAGTTTCTGAAACACTGTATAAAAATTGGTTGAGCAGCTCTTCAGCCTAACTACAATAACTTCCAAAAGAAACTGTGGCTTGAGCTGAGGGTTACTTCATGTTGTGCATTTACTCTTTAGGAAATGAAGCTTTTACATCTCTAGCCAGGCTAATTTTGATAGCTACAATGGTACTGGTAAAATATGACAGGTCTTAGCTAACTGTATCTTACAGAGATTCTTTTTTATTGAATTCAAAACTGAAGCAATACATGTAAGCCACAATTCTGAAAATATCTATGCAAAGACTTAAAATATATAATTAGTCTCTTTGATACCAGTTGAGCCTATGCACAGTGCTTGTAGAATCAGGGCCTTAACTCACATTAGTCACTTCAGGTACTCTTAAGTGGATTAAAACTCAGTTGAATTAACAGCTGAAAATACCTAATATGGTTTTCTCCACATTTGTGCTTTCTCTTTATTGAGAAAAGGCGTTCCAATTTTAAAAAAGCATATTAAGTAACAGGAATAACCAAATTCATTCTGAAAATACTGCAGCACTGCATATTGCACAGATGCAAACTGTCACCTTCCACCCCCCCAGAACTAGCTGAAATTCACATTTAGCAGCAGCAGCTTTTGACCTGCCTGCAAGATGCTTGCCACCAACCTCCCACCCGCAGCGGGAACCCCGGCGGGACAGCGCTGCAGTGCACTGAGAACACCCCCTAGCCAGGTGTGTCAGCTACCACTTCTAAACGTTTGCTTTGCATTCCTGGCTCTGGGCCTCTGTTTTCTGGCCCCGTGTTCACACTTGCGGGAGGCCCGTGAGCGAGTCTTTACCGGGCAGGCAGCCGTGCTTTTTACCACCTGCTTGCTCCTCCGTTGCGCCGGTTTGCGCCCACGCCTAGCGTGTGTTATAATCGTTTTTAAGTCCTTACGGAGGGTATCATACCTATTCTCAGGGTCGTCATCATCATCATCTTCCTCCTCCTCCATTGGGATAGTCCTTGATAGAGCCTCTCCCTCATCTCCTGAAAGAAAAGCCAAACAGAAACACTTAACCGCGTGTAAACCCACCAATGAACAATACAGCACAATAAACAACACGTTAACTGCGTCTCCATCAACAATCTCCATTTAAAAACAGCTTGGTAATACCACTTTTCTACCAGTTACCTGTCTTGACATATAAAAATAAAAACTAGTTTAAACTAGTAACTCTAGTTTTTCAGTGCACATTATGCTTGCTACTACACACGACTTGTGACTCGTTCCTAACTCCATGCTGTGAATTTGGGGTTTTACATCAAAACGTAGAGACTAAATACTCCACCCAGGAATCAGAAGTAAGTTTCCTAAGAAGTTATTGGCTCTGTCAGAAGCTTCACTAGTGAGTTTGTGCAAAACTGAAAAGAAGGCACAAACAAATATAGGACAGAACTGCTTCCCAAGCCCACGGGCTGCCCTGCTGCCAGCAGGGAAGTACTGGAGAACACTAATCCTTCCTATTTTTGCTTTCAGATTATGAGTGTGTGTAAAGAGCTGTACTTTGAGAATTCCACATGCTATCCTTACTGCAAATATCAGCTGCACTACATGGCACTGTCTCATGTACAAAGGACATCAAAACCAACAGTGTGGGACACGTGACAGAGAAGGAACAGCACAGTGTGAACCCTGCCCTTGAGCTCCTCTGCACTCTCCTGGCTGGACTGAGGAATTTGGATTGTTTCTAGCACATTCCCAGGCCACTCTCCTTGCTTTTCTCTTTTTTTTTCTTGCATGCAAGTCAGACAAATCAGCTAGGTAGTGCAATTAGCCTTAGGGAAAGAAACCTCACAATCCTAATGAGCTGGGATCACCTCATTCATAATTTGTTTATTTTCTGTCTGAGGGGACTGGAGGACTGGACTAAAACTAGGCTGTGAGGGGCGCCCTCCAAGGTGATCCCACAAAGCCCCTCATGTGGATAAATAAAAGCATAAAAAAAAGCTGGTTAAACCAGATCCTAAGTCTCAGTCAGTGATCAATCCACACAGCTTATTCAGACACAGAGCAGACTCCTTTACTAATTCACCTATTAAGCCAAAAGCAAACTGCGGACAAAGGCCACATTCCTCTCCTCTGAAAATACTCTAACACAGGCAGAATTTCAGAGAATCAAATGGTAACTAAGGCTGAAAGAGACATCTGGACATGCCCTACTCCAACTCTACCCTCAAAGCAAAGCTAACTCCAAAGTCAGGTGAGTTACTTCAGGGCCTTGGCCAGTCAAGTTTTGAGCACTTCCAAGGACAGGGATTCCAAAGTTCAGCAGGGCAAGCAGTTCCAAGCTCTGACCATGCTCAGTGTAAGAATACTTCCAGTATCTGCATCGGTTTTCCTTGCTGAATGCTGTATCCACTGCCTCTCACCCTTTGGCCGCACATCCAGCTCAGCCTCCCCTAAAACTGCCCATGAGGTGATTTGCAGACAGAACTTCAGACATCCCATTTTTAGCATTCTGTCTCCAGTCTAAACCAAGCCACTTCTCTCTCAGCCTAACTCTAGTGTCAATCACCCCACAGCACAATTTTGTTCAGTTTGTACCCTGCTATCCATCACTCCAGTAATGACCCAATCTTGCCACTTGTGACCTGCAAATGAAACAACAGCTCCCACTGCCTCAGCCACCTTCTGATATACTAAAACCAACTTTTTCCTCTTGGGCTGTTTCAATACCAAGTCCATGAACTGTACATGAGCAATTCCATTTTTAAGGCATTTTTCACTGATGGTCCAGTGATGCTGAAAACTGTCACTGAGTGCCATCAACTGTCTGTCTAGAGGAGAGTTTTAAAGGCTGTGGCAGCAACCACGTGCAAAAAGCCAGTTCATTACTACACAAACCACAAATTATCTGCAATTTCCCCCAGCAGTGGCATCACTGGGGAAAACATTGCTAAGGCAGCACTCAAGGAAGAGCCCTACAAGTCCCAGTATTATCTGCACAGAGACACAACATATGAAAACAATAAGCAATGACAGATTTCTAAGTAGCTGTGAGGCTCTTGTCAGGCACAAAAATCATCTACTTGATTTTGAAATGTATATTACAATGCCCCAGGTCTCCAGAGTCACCTCCAGTGCACAGACAGGAGCTGCTAAATTTGAGTTCACCTCATTATCTACTCTTTCCAAGCAGCTTCTGCTGAACAGTCCCTGGGCAGGTGAGGCAAGAGCCAGGCTTTGGAAAGCTGGACTGCAAGGCAGTTCCTGCTGCAAATCCTGCCTGGAGCTTCCAAAGCACCTCCATTTACAGTGACATCATTTTTTTCCTCAAGGCACAAGCTGCACAAGCTGAAATCCTGGAATCCTACAGCCCACAGCATAGTTTGGCTGGAAGGGAACTTTACAACATGTGCTTCCAAATCCCTATCAGAAAACCAAACAGGCTGCAAACACTGAAACGTACAATTACCTACTGATGAGTGCTTTTTGCTTCCAGATTATTAAAATTCACCCAAATCTTACAAAACTCCTCTGTTAATATTATAGTATGTGTACATGAACATCTTTTGCACACCTGATGACTGACAAAACCCTGCATCAGCAGACAGCATCAAGCTTTCGGTCACCGGCCTGATCTTCTGCTCGTCGCTGCTCCCATCGCCTGTGGAATTCTGATCATCGTTTTCTTCCTTATCAGACGAGGAAGAGGAAGTGACAACCACCTTCTTTTTTGCCACTTTCTTTTTCAAGTTGCTCTTTTTACTTTCTTTTACTGATCCTCTTTTAATCTTTTTCTTAGTGTCTTCGTAGGACTCCTCATCAGAAGAGGACGAATCATTCTGTTCTTTCTTGGAAATTTTCTTTTTGTGGCTTATTTTTTTCTTTTCTTTCGTTTCAGTTCGTTTTTTACGCCGCACGGCATCATCAGAAGAACTCTCCTCTTTTTGGGGAGATTTCTCGGTATCAGAGGATAAATCAATGTGTACTCTTTTAGCTACTCTCTCTCTCAATTTCCTCTTTTCTGTAAACACGGGCTCCTTTTTAATTTTGTCGTTTTCAGAAGAATTGCTACTTCCTTTCTCTGGAGATGACTTATCAAGATCAGAAGAGGAATCATCTTGTTCTTTCTTGAAATCTTTCTTTTTCAGTTTTTCAGATTGCTTTGCTTTGCTTTCTGCTCCTTTTTTGTTCTTCAGTCTGTCTTTTGAAGACTCCAACTTGCACTCTTTCTTTGCCGATTTCTCAGTACTCTCAGAAGAAGAATCATCCTGTGCCTTTTTCTTTTTCAAATCCTTCTTCTTAACTTCAGGACTCTCCTCTTTCTCCAGTGAAGACTTCTCAACGTCGGAAGACTCATCACATTTTCCCTTTGCAGATTTTTCTTTTGAGTCTCTGTTTATCTTGTCCTTAGCAGCTGACCTCTTACCCGTTTTTTTATCTTTAGAAGAGTGATTAATTTCCTTCTCTGGGGAAGACTTCTCAGCATCATCATCTTCAGAAGATTTACCTCTCTTCTTCTTCAGATTTACCTTTCTCTTGCTGCTTACTTTTTTCCTCTGCTCTTCTTCAGAGGAATCATAACTATCATCTTTTCGTGAGTATTTTTTCTTCGACTTTTTCGCAGCCTCGATTTTACTCAACATTTTTATCTCTTTTTCCAACTCGGAATCATAGTTTGAAGAATCTGAGTAGTTTTGTCGTTTCTTTTTAGCAGCAGCAGCATTTTTAGCTGATTTGCCTCTTTTAGCATCTAAATCTGAACCGGAACTGGAACTTTTCCTTTTTCGTTTCCCATTTTCATCTTTTACTGGTTTACTCTTTTGAAAATCTGAAGTCTTCTTATCATTTGCTGGCGCCTCACTGTTGCTCTCACTGTCTGAGGAGCTGTGACTCATCATCCCTGCTTCTTTAAGGACAGCTGGCATCTCATCAGAGTCCGAGCTGTGATCTAAGTCATATGGCTTTTTGGATTTGCTAAGTTTGTTAGGACTGGGACCATCAGCGGTGCTGTCAGAAGAATTTCTCTTATCGCTTTTCCTCCTGGGTTGCTTGGACGGTTTTCTCTTCCGTTTTTCGTTGCTCGTGTCGTTGCTGTCCTCTTCTGAGTTGGATGTCAGGGGGCTGATGTCCGTGGGGCGCCTCAGCGGGGTGGTCTTGACGCGCGGCGACCTCCGGAGATCCGAGTCCTCCACGGGCACGGCCTCGTTCTCCACGGAGGGCTCGCTGCCAGCATCGTGGTTTTGTTTTACAGAATCACAGTTTGCCGCTCTAGTTTGAGATGCATCAGCGTCTTCAGATGCATCAACGTCTTTATTGTCCTTTTCTAGGCTGTTGTCTTGATCTTCAGCTTTAACTGTAGATTCTGAAAGGGAAACAGGAGTCAATTTTACAATCAGTTCTTTTGTTCCTTTAGCCGATGATTTTAACTTGCTACCACCTTTGGTATCTTTCACAGGAGCATTCGATTTTGGATTTGAATTTGGAGTCTCATGATCTGCTGCTGTGTTTCCACTGTCCTGCTCATCCGACGGCATCTGAATCTCCATAGCAGATTCCAGAGTCTCAAAAATATCTTCAGGAACGGATGAGGGGATGGACACGATATCCATGTCTAAAGCCTCTGTGCTGTTGGGCTCGTACTGCGGTTCTTCATTTCTGCCAGACTTTTTCTCTTCCCCAGGAGCTGCCTTGTTATCTGTCTGTTCCACCGAGGGAACGCTTTGATCCATGGGCTCAGTGTCAGGCCGCTCTGACACAACTTTTTTCTGTGTCTGTGTGGCGTCATCCTCTTCTAATGCCACATGTTCCTTTCCTTCATCTTTTTTCACCTCATTTTTTTCTGATCTAACCTCAGTTTTTTTCTCTTTGGTATTTTTATCTTTGATTTTAACATTCAGTGCTTGAATCTCCAGGTTCAGGCCTTCTTCTAGTGACAGATGAGCTTTTTTCATGTCACTCAGCACAGATTTAAAAGCTTTCAGCTGGCACAGTTGCACAGTTGGGCTTATTTCTACATTTTCTGCAGCGTTTTTCAAAAAGCTTACAAAGCTAGAATTCAGATTTGTTGTAGTTTCAATCAGTTTTTTTGTTTTCTTAAGCAAGTCTTTTGGCACCATTAGTGCTTTATAAGAATATGTTAGTGAACCTGAATACGAATTATCTAGTTTTTTTTCTTCCCCGTTACAATTTGCATTATTTCTCTTTGGAGAAAACTTGACTGTGTGGTCATATATTTTACTTTTTTCATTTTCAACTTTCATCTTTTTTTTGTTTTGTTGAAGTAACTGTTCTAAATTTTCAAAGACACTGTCACACGCAGTGACCAAGTCCAACAAAGGCTCTGGATGGCAAATATAGCAGTGCCACTGGTTATTTTCATCCAGGATGGTGGAGAGCTCCTTTCGGCCCAGGTTGCGCAAAATGCACTTTTTACAGAAGGCGTTATGGCAAAAGTCACAGCAAATCAAATTTCCACCTTCAGCACACCACCTGCAACGAGATTGAGAAAGGTGAGAGTCTTGTCTCCACAGCGACAAGGGGATGCATTTTTAAGTTCATGTATTTAAAAATCCAGGTGATGAACAGATATCCACTACTTGAAACCGTGACTGAAAGCGTGTCTGAAAAGCTCAATTGAGATTTGCAAAGTCAGAAAATTCATGTATTAGATTAACAGCTCGCAAAGCTGAAATGGTCAGTAATCTTCAAACACAATTTCAGCACTGACTTCTTTAAAGAAGAGAAAACATTAATTCAATTGTATTTTCCCTGGTTTTTCTGAAAATTTGTGATTTATTTTACAGCAAAATTAATAAGCTTCAGTCTTTCTAGCCTTAACTCACGTATTACTACTGCAGGAGGACACGAAGACTGAAAAGTGGTGGACAATGAGCTCACAGAAACCACAGGCTGCAAAATTTTGACCAAATTACACATTTAGATATCTGACATAAGGACAGAGAAGTGCTTTGGTATTTCAGAAGTGAGAGATGCATCTGCAGAACTGAGTTTCTGTGGCTCACAAGGTTGAGAATGTCAGATTCTATCCCCACCTTCAAGGTGTTAGGAAGGTGGCATGTTGTTTAGTTAGAAATGTGGTATCTTCCAAGTGTTTGTTATTAGATTTCTTTATAAAATGCTTTCCTGTTCATTACTAAGACAACAATCAAACAGTTAAAAAAATCCCAAGGTTGAGTATTTCTTGGTGATAAATAACTGTTGATTCAGCTTTTATATACTTGTCTTTATTTGTCAATAATGTCACGATTGCAAGAAAAAAGATCCCCAAACCAGCAGAGCAGTGGGTGTTACTTCAGTTTTTTACACGTTCCCATTTTTTACACTTTCCCATTTTGTACACTTACCTACACTGCTCATCCATCCCGTCTGAATCACGGCTGATGTCATCACTCATGTAATACTTGTAGCAAGTCTGTAAAGAAAGACAGGACAAGGAATTCTTTATTCAATCTCAACTGGGCTTCAGCAATTCACTGGATTTCAGCATGCATTAGAAGCAAGCCAGTAAAAGCAGCAGCTGCAAGGTCTTCAGCATTCTAAGCCTTTTACATTTGTTTTAACCTAAAAAATATCTTCCATGGATATAACAGGTCCCAAACCATGACTTAGTTAGATGGCTCAAGGTTTGTTTGAAAATTAAACAGGCTTTTGTTTGATGGCTGCGTATTTGTGTATTTTAGACCATCAGCTGAATATTTCTCTCTAGTCTGAACCTTTTTTTCCATCTATTTCCGAGGTAAATCAACACCACATCTTCCATGACACAATTAATCCCACATAAATTACAATTTTCAGCTGGATGCTCCTTATGTTAGCACGTGATGCCATAAGGCTTTAGATAAAAATGTCTTCAGCATTTATCATGATGTTAACACCCAAGAATTCCATTTCCAGGTACAAACTAAGCATCTTCATTGAAAATGTGGTAATGGTAAGAAAAAAATACAAATGACTCAGCCAGAAGTACTGATGGCTTCATCTGCTGAATTGTTTACACCAAATTCTGAAGGTCTGGTGTTCTTTTTTTCCCAGTTGTTAGCAAAGAAGGTTCTCCCAGACTTGTAGCTCTACTCTGAACAGGCATTAATTAACAATTCAGAATCCAGAAGATGCTTCATCACCTGAATTTAAAATGAGGATGCCCCATTATCTGAAACAGACCTGCACATCTGTTCAACTAAACTATCCAAACAACCAAAATCAGCATAAAATCCCAGTAAAATCTGATGTTTAGCCACTTCATGGAACATTCTCAGTCAAAGGAAAACAGCTTCTCAGGTCTGTTTACCTAAGCAGGAGAAAAATAAGGGCAGAAGTAGGCACAGAAATAATGGAGGAGTTGGAGCTGGAGTACAGAGATCAGAGGCTTCCATTCCTCCCTCTCACATTCACATAAGGCCATGTCCAATTCAATAAAAACACAGAAAACCAAGGGAAACAACCCTTGGTGTAATTCATGTAGCAGAGCTCCCAATCAAGAGCTGCTGTTCAGCCCAACACCCTGACCAGGTCACAACAATGACCCGGGTCACTGGTCACACTGCAGGAACGTGGGTGTGCAAGGCCAGGAGCGAGAGCTGGGACTCCAATGGACATGGGAAAAAGTCACTTTGTGAGCTGATTTTTGTAAAAGAAACAAGCCAGAATGAAGAGGAGCCAGCACACCAGCCTAGATGGGCATGGCTGAGAAAGTCTGTCAGCTGAGTCTGTAACTCATGAGGAACTAGGAAGGAGAAGGAGGAGGAGGGAAGAGCAGGAGAATGCTCCATGTACATTATAACACAGAACTGTATCTCTATCTTTAGCAGTATCTTTATAAATACAGAATCTCCACGGCTATAGAAATATGCAAGAGAGATCTCTGCAGCTCTTTGAAAATTAACAGAGGTCTCCACAGCAGGAGGCAGGGACATTTCCTTCCTGCCCTGTCCCACCTCGTCCCTCTGCAGCCAACTCAGGGCCTGTGTGGAGCCACCAGGAAGCCACACAGCTGAAAACTCAGATTATGGACTAGACCAGCATTGCAAAGCTGCCAGAAATTAAAACAGTCTAGGAGCTGGCAGAAACAGAGATGGCTTTGAAGCTGCTTTTCTGCTCCTTATTTCAGTGCTGTTTTACATGGAATGCTTTACCAGGAGATGCAGGCTTGGATCTGTTCTTAAAATACATTATGAGTAGGCAGAAATTTCAGACAGATCATTTAACATTAAAAATTCACTAAGATTATACCTTAAAGCTGTAGAAGTAAATAACAAAGAAACCACAACCAGTCTAACTGGGATATAAGAAAAGAGGAATATAAATTCGTAAGTATATTTGCCTTTTTTTCCCCTCTTTTTAGTTTCCTTAACTGTAACAGCTAATGACTGAAAACTTTATTGACTAATGAACAAGAATTACTCCCACAAAAATCCCACCCAAATCAACTAATATGACACTTTGAAACAAAAACAAACAGAACTGTTTACCACATACCTTACAAATAAGCACTTTCAGTGTAGGGTGTCTATAGATTGAATCCTTTTGAAAATGGTTCACCTGCTGCCCACAAGCTGTACAGCTCACAATTCCATGGAGTCCTTCTTCTACGGAGAGGATCACAAACCACACATTATTAATTGTTTTCATTCTTATTTAAGAAAACTGTATGTACCTATTGCATTTTCTTGCAGTATTCTGGCCTGTCAGGTTTTTCATATGCCTTTGTTTCTGCACCACCCAGTACCAGAGAAGTCTTTCTGTAACCATTTGCCATTTTAAAACTGAATTTTCCCCTCATTTCTATGCTTCACTTGGGGTCAAGATACAATTCCTTTCCTTTGAGAGGTTTAATTTGGGTTAACTGGTCACCTCATGAAAACCCACCTAAATTAGAGTCATCACTAAAATTCTTTCAGAGCAGCTCTGATATTCTGGACAACATTCCCCATTTAATCTTTGTTCAACAAATACCACTGCAATTCATATTTGTATTATGGCATTTCTTTCACACACAGTTTTAGTTTCTCAAAGAAAAACACAGAAAACTCTCACAGAAAATTCAAGTAATCCTTGTGCCTGGAAAAAAACTTTTCTCACATTTTGTTCCCTTCTCGATGGCAGTTTCTGGGTTTTTCTGAAACTACAATTTTGCTATAATCCACATGTTCTCCCCACGCTGCTGATTGCTCCTATGGTGTGTGCACCAGTCTTCTGCTGCACCTACATTTGGTCAAGAAAGCTTTTTTCTAATGCCAACCTCCCAGTTCACTTCAGAAGGGGTGAACTCGGGCCTGGCAGGCTCACTCCATGCCAGGCTCTTAATTAATACCCTGAGACCTTTTTGTTTTCAACAGCAGAAAAAGGAAAATCATTTGTGAAAGTTCTACACTTCCAAAAGCCCAGTTTGGGATCAGGCAGATTCAGGTTTGATAAGAGATCACTGAACTGCAACTTGTCCTTTGCTGTCATGCTCAGTGATTAAGTCAATAAGGAAATTAAAAAACACTTGAATTTTATGATTACAATCTGAGTACAGACTCTGTATTTTTTCTATTTTTAATTCAATAATCACTACCCCAGAATTAGAACCAAGCACCAACATCACCATGTGAAGGAACTGAAGGAACATTCCCAAGACACAGCACAAGCTCCCAGCAATCTGCTGCTGAAGCACAACCTCAGATGGCTCGGGGGGCAGTGAAACAGCTGATCCACCCTCCTGATTCAGTGAAATTCTGAATACAGGATGTGTTTGCACCCTCCAGCCATTCCTGACTGCACCTCCTGCAGAGCCCGTGGCCCTGCAAGCCCCTCTGAGGAGCTCCAAACCAGCTCGAACACCAGTTTCAAACGCTGCTGTGACCGTGGATGAACACACCCATCACATGTCACTCCTCGGGAAAGAATCCCAGGTTCTGCAGCACAGAACCCAAGCCTGGCACACACCACAGCCCTTCAACGGCTGCAGGAACCCCCGAGGGGCCCAGCCAGCCCAGGGAGAACATTTGATACGATATTCCCTGCCAAGCCCTAAGCCACTTCCCTCTTTTCCACAACCAAGGGGAAGCACTACGGCCTCCTTCCTCAAACCTGCAAGCTGGCACCAGGAAAAGAGAGAATTTATGAGGCAAACCTTTGTAAACCGTGCCACTACTACAAATGATGATGATCCAAAGAAATTAAACTACTACTAATTCATTCATACTGAGAAACTACTTGGTTAAAAACATTCCTAACTGAATTTATTAGCAACAATACAACCATAACCATGCTGCAGGCACAAAACTCGAAAATAATGACACAATGCCTCTTGCAGTCTTAGATAAGAGCATTTGGCTGCTAGAAAGGCAAGAGTTCTGCTTCTACCACTATTTCTAATACACACAGGACACAGAATTCCTACTAGAAATGCAAATATTTTAAAAATATATATATATCAGGCACAGTACATGAGTAACCAGTCCAGATACACAAAGGAAGGCCTGCAAATTCCCTAGGGATAGAGATTAAAAAAGCTGGAAGGGCAGATGATACCAGCTGTCCTGGGGATGCAGACACAGGCCACAAAGCTCCAGCAGAAGTGTTTTATCTTTTTAACACTGTACCCCTGAAGAGTCCTGTTGGACCATGTGTAGCATTGTTACAAGCACAAATGGAAAAAGCATTCCTATGTGAACAGGACATCTTGCATGAATAAAACAGAACCAACTTCCAAAGTTCGTAATTTAGAGAAAACATCAACGCTCAAAATGTCACTGACACCACACGAGCCCAGGTGTACGCACGAGCACATTTCCACACAGCCACACTTCACTCCCCTTCAACCACAGAAACAGCACTCAAGGAATTATTTTAAAAGAGGGCAAAGATCTCAAATGATACAGTGGGAAGGATGAAGAGCGTGTGCAAGAGCTGTTTGTATGAATGCCTGGGTACTGCTGGAGGTGTGTGAGCTAAGATACTGCCAGTAGGGTTAACAAAAATATTTGCCTTCTTATTGGCTACATTATATGTAATCCTCCCTCCTCTCCTTTACTTTTGGGGAAAAAAAAAAAAAAAAGAGAAATTCATTTGTTAGTATTATAATCTACCTAACTTCTCAGTTTTAGCAGCAGCTCTGGAAAAGCAGCTGACACAGCAGCTTTTCAAAGGTAATCCTTAGAAGGGCCCACTGGTAGGGAATTTCCCACAATTTAAAAGCAAAACAAAAAAGTCTTGATGTTTGAGGGTTTAGGATTTTTTCTTAGCTCACTGCTGGATAATCTGCCCGTACATGTCCCTGCTCAAACATGGTTGCTTTCCTGGTGGGTCAGTGAATGTTCCTGTGTCAATGGTGGTCCAATATAATTCCTTAAAAAAGGAATACCTGTAACACCTGATTGCAACCAAGCAGCTGCACCTAATGAAGCATCTATACCTACTGAAAATAAGGGGTTTAATGGGAACTAATCTTAGCTTTCACTGCTGCATGGCAGGGGCAGCAATGGAGGCTAATTTCTACCAGCTAACATCCTTAATGAACAAAAAGCCAGAAGAGTGGAGGTATTTTTAGGATAATTTATCAGAAATACGGACAATTTTTAGATGTACCAAATGTGGTCATAAGCAACAATTTAAACCCGTTTCAATAGATGTTTTAAATTGTATTTACCTCCACGCTTTTTGGGAGCTTCAGGTTTCATTTTAACGGTATTTCTGCTTCTAAATTCAGGCCCTTTAAAATCATCTTTGTCTTCATTCAGCACTGGCTCAGGCTGTACAACCACTGTACCTAGAATAATTTTATTTAGAAATTGGAAACCATTACACATCCAAGTGAAGTGCAAAAGTTCTGATTAATAAAGCCAACAACAAAAAAGTGCAATCTGTTGACTAAAACTCAACAAAGTTTTGAACGCACAGATGTTCACAGAAAAAAAAAAAAAAACCAAAACCAAAAAACCAAAACCAACACCACACATTTCAAACTACATCTGTGTTGCAGCTGTAGGACAGAAGCCAAGGACTGAATGAGTTGAGCAAATCCTGCTCTCTCTGCCCTGCTGTGGCACATGCAGGACAGGACTGTCACACTGCTGGGGGTGTAGGACAGGAGCTTGCTACCAATAAAGGACATCACTTAAATCCCTCAAAACCCTTAGAGGAACTGTGATTTTCTCTCTTTGCCCCCTTCTGTTCAGTTTCCCTAAAACTGAAATAACTTGGTTTATTTCAGCATGAAATAAACAAAAAAGCAATAGAATAAAACTTGCTTTGTCTTTAATATGATTCAAAAACTGACACTTTCATTTAAACAAACTACTAAGCAAAACTATGTGAAGGAAAAAACCCATCTTTCCTACTTAAGAGCCCATTTTTGTTGTGAGGACACTGAAAATAATCTAACATTCTGAAAAAAATCGTTTTGGAGTGACTGCTCTAAATACTGCTACTCATGCAGTAAACAGCAGCATTTTTTCCTGTAATTTTCATAGGTAAGAAATGGAGATTAATCCAACTCACAATGAAGCTAAGAGCAGAGGGATGTAGGCCTACAGCATTAACTGTTTCTAAAAGGTGCTTAAAAATAGATCCAATAATGGCATTTTTCCCCCTAGAGTTAGCTTTGCTTTTGTTGATCTAATTGCTAATAACCTCAAAGACAGAACAGTAAAATAAAACCTCCAAGTGACAGAGCTTGAGACTCCTGCAAAACAACAGAATAAAGCATTTCCCCTGATTTGTGATGGTTTTGTACAGATGTCAGCAGGCATTTGAAATTAAACCATCAGAACATCCTCGTGCACCCACAGATTAAAATCTGCTGGGTTCCAAACTCAAGGTGCTCGGGTTCCTCGTTTTGTGGGAACAGAAAACCAACAGGACCTTCAAGAGGCATTTTATTAATATATGTGCATTCTAGTGAATGATTTATGCTGCATCATAATCTTGGCTAATTTGCTGAATTCAGAAACCAAAAAAAAAAAAGACATGACCTACCTTTAGGCAAGCTTTGCATATCTACATCGTTTTCTGAGTTCTCATTTGAAATATCTTCATTTACAGTTTCATCTACGATTTGTTCATCGTCTGACCCAACATATTTTGTTACAACTGTAGGTTTCCTGCAGAGACAGAAAAAAAACATGCTCTGACAAATAGTACATACTGCAGTTCAGGTGAGCTTTGCAGGCAAAACACCCTGTGAACTGTGAAAAAGTCAATTCTTTTTAAATTCATTAAAGACATTATGAGCTGGGATGCTCCAAGTTATTACAATACAATTGTACGTTAATTATCTGGTTTGGAAAGGGAATTCTCCCCTCCCATGTGAAATTAAAATAAATACTTATAAAATATTTTTGTTGTAAAATCAAGGTTTGATGTGTTTTTACAAAAGTCACAATTCCAGGAAAGAAGTCTAAATGGAACACAAGTGAATGGCTGCTCATGAATTTTACACATCACTCCAGGTTTAACAGCAGCACAAAGAGAACACACAGATATCAGCAAATTACAAAAAGCATCTTGGCAGAAGAGATGCTTGCAAGGAAATAAGGAAATGCAGAAAGAAATGAAAAAGCCGACTTGAACAAAAGGATCAGCTGACAGAATTCCACACAAATAATTTAAAACTGAATCCATGAAAATGAATGAATTTACCATGTCAGGATGGGGAGAAAATAATACAGAATATGGAGCAAATTTTTCAGTAGTCTGAAGGCAATGCATGAACTACTGCAGGATACTGCTTTTGTCAGTATAAGGCACAGTATGATACATGGATGAGTGAAAATCCCTTCAGTGATAAGACAGGAAGCAAAAACCAGGACTAAAAAAAAGCATATAAATGAAAAGAGTTCAGCAGGACACTGGATTCAAAAGATGAGGGAGAAACTAAAGCCAAATATTAAAACCACACTTGCAAATATGGCATCAAGACAAACATTAAAAGAAGACTGAAGAATATTAATTCCAGCAGACACGATAAAATAAAGCAACTTGGATTAAAAGGAGAGTGAAAAGAGATGCAGACTTTCAAAGAGCAGTACTAAGGCAGCCGCTGAAAGCTCAACTCTCTGCACTGTTCACTGAGATTTAATACAAATCCCAGAGGACAGAATTTGAGAGAGCATCAGCCGAGAGCAGATGAGGAGGAGTTTAACTGGACTAAGTCTGCTCTTACTTGGGACACAGTTTGTCTCCTGTAGGTTCAAGCAGTTGGTAAACAATTCACTCCATTTTTTTTAGATCAAAGAATGAAAAAGGATTAAGCAGGGATACAGCAAATGGCAGTTTCTGCACAGGACAACTCAACAGCACAGTCTGATGCTGCACTCTCCCAACAGTCAAGCACAGAAAACCTTTTTTTCTGTATGACCCAAATTACATTTTTGGAAGAATCCTACATGTACAAATAGCAAGACTGAAGGAACTCTCGTATAAACTCCTCGGTCCTGAAGATATGGGATAATCTTGTCTCTGTTAATAAAAACCAAGCTTCAGCATCTTAACCTTTCACCATGAGAAGTGGTTTGAATTTTAAGTGTACTATGAGGCACTTGTTTTACCAGCACTGCATAACTTCATGGATTCATACTGGTGTGGATCAAAAATATTTGACACAGTGCGCCCACTTTTCTATAGCTTCCCATACCCAAAAAGTCATTTATTCGTTTTTATTTTCCAAACCAACCTTTTGGAACGGGATATTCCCAAGGATTTGGTTCTTTCTGAAGAACTACTTCCCTAGAAACAAGAAAAAAATGTAAAAGTCAACACATTTATATCCAAGGGACCTGTCAAAAAACAGCTTCTTGCATTAACTAGAACATAACTCAGAAGTCACCAGCGCCATTATAAAAAAATAATTTAAAAAGAGCAGCAGGAAAAGCAGTAACAACAAGTGACAATTTCAACAGTCATGCCAGTTCAGTCAAACTGAATCTGCGGAGTTCCAGGTCAGAAGCCAGCAGCTTACACAGGTCTGTGAGTGCTCTTCATGCTACGTGAAGAAACTCATCCCTTTTTCCAACACACCCTTCCAGAGGGTTCTGGCACTCAGGAGCAGCAGCCTGCACCCAGGAATCGCCAGCAGAACAGACACTGGTTATGTGGTTCGTGTGCCAGAAAGCACTGGCTGCCTTCAGAGCAAAGCTGATTTTTTCAGTGGTTTTGCACTCAGATGACAACCAGGTCTGGGAAGTTTCAAACACCTGAATTTACAGCAGTAAAGGTAAACTAAGGCAGGACACTGGCACTCGTGTTGTCTCTGCAATGTTAAGGTATTGTCCACCAGAATGTTTCCAACAGGAGAACAGACAGAAGTAAGAAACACCACATGAAAAATTTCTGCTCATGTTTAACATAGATCCAGTGCATCCATTTTATTTTTTTTTTTTTAAAAAGGAAGCGTATTTGCCTAAAGAACAACTAAATACCTATTGTTATCTGAGTAACGGGGTGAAGGGTGATGACACTAATGGGTGCTTCTGACAGTATTATTTAAATATTTACTGTAAAAGCAACAGAGTGAACTCAGCCATTGTGCACTAGACGTGCAACCAGAATTGAAAAGCATTTTTATTCCTACCTCGTCCCTGTTGTTCTCCATTGAAGCTGGGCTTCCTTTAGGTTCTCTACTTTTACCTATGGAGAGAAATTAAAGGACTCCACTGAAATGCAAGGAACATCAAAAGTTCTCCACATTGTACATCACAGCATTGTTTACATTCCACCAGCCTGAACAGAGAGAACCGTGACTTCCAGAGACAAACTGGGGCATGACAAAAAAGACATTCCACTGTATGGCATAAATCTTAAGAGAAATAATTCAGAAATCCCTTTCAGTTCAGTCCCTGGGAGCCTTCCTGTCAGTGAAGAAATACTGAAGTACTGCAAGTGCAACTGCATGCAGAAATAATATCATTAGTGCATTTTTGCTGATCTCTAAGAAAGTTACTACAAGTATTTTCTCCTACACATCTTGATATAAGAAACAAAGTATTAAATCTGGGATCACGGAACCACAGACAAAAATCCCATTTGACCCAAGTTCTGACTGACAATTACTATTTCTCAGTCTTGGGAACAGTGGAATATAAAGCCTAAGGATCTGCAACCTATTGGCACCTGCTCCAATCCACCAGTGCTGGAAATGGAAGGGAAAGTCTGGAGTTCAGTAATTGAATGATTCTCGTATGAAGTTGCTCCAAAAGCTTAGGAACAGCAGGATTTTAAGAGATTCCACTGAGTAGGAAGCATAATTCCAGGATATTTATCAGGATTATTTGTCATTTTAACAGAAGACTACTAGCACTGCAACTTCTTTATCCTTAAACTTCGGTTTTGGGGAAAACCAAACCATTTTCTTCTACACTTTGAAAAAACCGAATCACTTAGAGAATTCAGTGCTGGATATTTGACCTCTGTGGAATTGTGTGAGTAAATTTTGGGGAAAATCATCCAAACATTTTCACATGTGAAGGAGGAAATAAAAAATGGAAGCAGACAATATTTTTGGCTTTTTTAAGTACCTGAAATTACTTCTCTAGAATATTACAGGCATTCCCCTACTGTGAGGGAGAAGATTTGGAAGGAGGGTGACATTTCTTCTGGAGCTTGGATACTGCCCACCTTCTACTCTTGCCCAATTTCGCCCAGTGATAAACCCATGGAAAATACCAGCTTGGAGAGCTTGGCAGAGCTTCCCCTGCTCTGGCAGCTCCAGCGTGTGCAGGCTCTGCACTCAGACCGGCAGCCTGATGCACACGTGCTATTCCAAAAGCAGCTGAAGTGCTCCAGAGCCAGCTTCTCCGTGTGCCCACCGAGTGACCCCGCGTGCTGCAGCCATCCCCTCCCAGCTCAGGGCTCACCCTGCTGCTCCTGCCCAGCCACTCCAGGGCTCCCAGGGAGCAGAGCTTCCCCTGGCATTGCTGCTCCAGGGCAGGGGCTGGGCTCTTGCAACAGGAGCAGGCAGGCTGGCTCCCCTGAGCTCTCCTGCTCGCAGCCATGCAGTGGAGAGGAGGGAGGCATCCAGTTTCAGTGCAGAGGGGATAAAGGAATGTTATTAAGGCTATAAAGCAAGCACTGCTTCCTGTTCTAACTGACCTCTGTGCGTGGCAGGGACATAAGTCTAGGGTATGAAGTCATTTCAGCTAACATCCAGCTGATTTCTAACATCCAGCCCTCCTGGGCCACACTTAACCACCTTCATCATCATCTCCCTCCTCACAACACTCTACCCAATAGTTCATATATCCTTCAAATGGAGCAAAACAAGATCCATTACTAAATAAATCTGATTTGGCCCCAGTCACATCCATAACTTCTGCTGGTAATGAGCACCCTGTGTATTAAAAAAAAAAAAGCAAGAACATTTGCTAAAGACACTTTCATTATGCACAGAACATTGGGAGGGGAAAGAAATTTGCACAGTTAATTCTGGCATTTCCTAATATTTAAGTGTTTCATCCTGACTCTTCAACTTTAATTTGTTCTTTTAGATCTCAAAACCAACAGTAAAATATGTCTGCTATGAATTTGCAAGTGTATCCATTTCAAAGACAATCTGTGTTTTACGGCATGGACCCAAATGCTAATTTTTAACTACAGAGGATAAAGAGAGAAGATTTCTTTTTCCCAGCGTGCTCCTCAGCAAAATTTCACTTTGAGATGCATCACAGTTTATTTTACTATTCTGCTGAAGCATCACGAGTAGTTTCTTTTTCCTATGCTAACAGTTCAGTTTGATGCTGACATGAGGAGGTGAGTGCCACAGGCAGCAGACTCATTCTCTAAACAAAACATTAAAAGATAAAAACTACGAGCCAGAAAACCCATGGAAGGTACTGCTTAAGACAACAGGAGTTTGAAAATAAATTCTGTAATACAGCCAGAACACTCTCACTCTCCAGCACTCCACCACATCAACACAACTTTTAGCTCATTAAACAGCAGAGATTGAAGGGTTTTGCACCTGTACCCAGTCCAAGTCAAACTAAGAAACAAATTTAACCAGTTACATTTGGAAACAGATTTTATTCAGTACTGACATGAAATAATTTCCCTTTGAACCACTGTCATCGAAGAGTTTAAACTTTGTTACCTATTTCTAACTTAGAAGTAAAAATTTCCAATACCAACTCTGACCTAGTGTAGGACTCTAGTTTTTTTAAAAGTATGATTTTTCTCTTCAAATGTTTCCAGCTTATATGGAGAAATCTTTTTCAAATTACTGTGAAAGCATAATCTCCAGAACTTCTTCCACACCTACAAGGACTGCAAAAGCTTTACTACAGCAGAAAACCCAAGACACTGCATTTATAAATCCAGGAACACACAACGAGGAACTCCTAGCACAGCAAATACCTGTGTGTTTGCTATCTCATGTTTCATAGAAGGGAAATTACCAGAAGATAAGATTTTTTCCACCTTTAGAAAGATTCAAAACTGAAATAAATATTGTATCAAAGGCCTATTGTGTATTTATCAAGCTATCACCACTTAAACCACATTAAGACTTCGTATAATTACCCAAATGAAGTGTGATATAGTGAAATAACAACATTGAGTTATTTGACTTTAGAATCACAGATACACTGAAAATAAACATTAAATGTCTTTTTACCTATACTCTTGTTTTTAGATAATGCTGGAGGAGAGTTTGCGTCCTCAGATTCTTCTGATGAGTGAGCCAAGAAGTCATGGAGTTTCTGTACCAATGTATTCAACTTGCTTTCACTGTTAAAAGACAAGTAATATTCAGAGTTACTTACATATCTCACTCCAATTTATCTCCAAGCTTGAGAGAAATTATGTTTAATCTCAATACACATCCACAAGAGATTTAAACATTTGTTTCTGCATGAGTATATCAGAGCAAGTAAAAAACATGTAATTTTGCTAAATACTGAGTGAAATAGTAGGTGCAGCCTTATTGACAAAAAAGCATCAAGGATTCTGTTAGTAATGACAAGTCTATTTTAAGTCATTTTCACTGTTTACAATTATTGACAAAATTCAAGAGAGCCTGAGTGGTAATGCTGCTATGACACCAAGAGAGCAAAAAATTAATATCCTACTTGTCAGAAGTCAGATAGGTAAGAATAATAAAATCTTTATTTTATTACCAAAAATGTCACCTTTGGGATATGAACCACTAGAACTAAGAGAAGAGTTTCAGCTGCAAGCTTAGAAATAAACAGGTCCACTGAATATGACAGTGAATATCACAGGTCCACTGAACATGAAAGTTTGCTGATGCAAAACTTTTACTAAATCTACCATCTACATGTTGTGTGGTGTTAATTTTGTCAAGAAACAACCACACAGGACCAGATCATTCCTTGATCTGTTTGTTTCAAGTGCTGATGATTAATTCATAAAAAATAATCCCCTGGCAACTTTCACTAAACACTTTTAGACCTCAGGAGCTGTTAGTCCTGTGCACATTTACTGATTACAGTAAAAAGCAACACCTCGACCCCAGGCTGTTAAAGCTGTTCCATTTCATAACCTCCATGTCACCTCCTGGCATTTTACATGATTTATTTCAGGTTTTCTCCTCCCAAAACTCCTACAATTTCCCAGGATAAGCTTTTCCAGCTGCCCTGACTGAGGCCAAGGATGTTCAGCCCCAGCTCAGAAGCTGCCACTGAGCTGTTTGCTCCCTCCCCTCCTATCAGCCCTCTGGAATCTGCCAGCTGATCTGTCCTGACTCATCACCCCTTATCTGCTGCTCCAGACCTTTTTTCCCACTGCTGACCTACCCTACCCCAGCTGAAGGATAAAGGCTTCCACCCTTCCCACTGTTTGTTTCCCCATTAATTTCAAAATAGTCTTCTAATAGCAAGAAGAAATTACATTTTCTGCGCCTGTTTTATTGGTCATAGGAATTTTTGAATAGTCAACCTGAGCACTCACCTTTACCATCTCTACTATTTCTCTGAACACATCACTTTATTAACTTCTGACTTCCAATTTGTTATTGCTAAAAAAAAAATCTCATTTTATCACAAGGATGTGCAGGTGAGTGCTCTCTTGAGCCATGAGTGAATATCCTCACATCAACGCCAGTGACTATTCCAATCAGTGAAAATAACCACACAAAACAGCATAAACCACCCATTTAAAAAAAATCATCTGCAATTTCTTTAAATCTCCTGAGGTACTCGAAGTAAAACAAAATAGCACTTTACAATGAAAAGATTTTCTGCATGAGTGAAGGGCACTTTTCTTTTGAGACTACATATGTACCATCAATCACCGCAGCAAGGCTGAAAGAGCGGAACAAAGCTCTTTAACTCTCAAGAGTACCTTAAAATTTTTCTCTCAATCTGTCCAAAAGTCTTTCCCTCTAATTACTGGACTCATGCTGCTACACAACCGCCAGTTCCCTAATCTCGGGCTTCCCTTTTTCTCGTGGATGGAAGGCATACTTGGAAAACATTACAGAAGATGCTAACGGTAAACTGCAGTCTTAACAGCTTGCATGCTCTCCTTTAGAAAGGAGATTTAATGACAATTTACACGCATTAAGTGAAAAAAAAAATTAGAGTTGTTCAGAATTATTTGATAGTAAAAGCATATAAAGAGATTTTATATCCATTCCAGATGGTCTGAAGAAATAAAGCACATTTAGAAAGGCCACAAGAAAGTACATTTTTGGTAGTAAAAACAACAACAAAAAAAAGCCACCCATGTGGAATTCTGCTCATTTAGTTTATAAATAACTTGTTTTGGTAACAGCATTTTAGAAAGAACATGGGAACTACAGATGAGTTTAGAATTATTGTTGTCAATACAAAGCAAATTCAGAATAGTATGCATGTGTCTTTGTGACTAATACTTGGAACACTATCATCTATTAACTCTTATCCTAACTAACCTAAAATTATCATTTTCACAGCAAAATGTTCTTGCTGACAACCAATCAAAAAAGATGATATACAAACTAATACTACTAATCTCAACTTGCTTTTTCTCTTGATTATCCATCATTTTGTACCATAAACCTTTGTTAAGGAATACCAGGTCAAATCCAAGATGATATACAAACTAATACTACTAATCTCAACTTGCTTTTTCTCTTGATTATCCATCATTTTGTACCATAAACCTTTGTTAAGGAATACCAGGTCAAATCCAAGTAAAGGTGTTACACTTATTATACTTCACTAGAGAGACAAGCTAATTCAGGGCAACGCTTTTACCTGGTTTTGTACAAAAGTGATTTTATGTCATGCATTTATACCTGAGAATGATAAGCTATCATTTTTGTTTAAACCTTCTACTGCAAAATGCTTGTTCTTTGCAGTACAGACCCAGTCACTGTTAAATTGATCACAGCCTATAAAAGTGTGGTTTTTAATAAACATAGGAACCTAAAAATGTAGAACCATCTCTAATGCACTACTGAGGCAAGCAGGCTCCTCTACACTGACAGTCCCCACACTAGTTATTAGTGTTTTCAGGCTGGAGTTTTCTAAGCAAATGGCTTCCCCATCACTGTAGAGCTATTTCAACACTCTTCAGCCTAATTAAAACAGGACTGAAAGGGAAGGTGCCCTGCTATTATTGGTTTGGCCATGAACCTGATTTGTGACCTTGAGAACTACCTTGGAACGTACCATTCCTTACCTACATTCAGAGGAAGTGCTGTAAAAGCAAACAATGAATGTCTGGCCCTTACAGGATAACAAAACATCCAGAGTAGGCAAATTACCTCTAAATGAGTCTACAAATAATTGGAATAAATAAAGAGCCAGACAGGTCGTGTCCTAATCCAGACATAACACGCTTCATTCCATCTGGCTGTTGAGTGCTGTCCCTTTGGATTTCTTACCTGTACCAGGTTTGTGTGGCCAGGGTTTGGTAGCTGGGGGCTACGGGGGTGACAAACTTCTGTGCAGAGATGCCAAAAGCTTCCCCCATGTCCAGCTGAGCCAACAGCAGCCTGCTCCAAGAGGGACACGCTGCTGGCCAAGGCTGAGCCCATCAGCAAGGCTGGTAGTGCCTCTGGGATTACGTACTTGGGAAGGGAAAAAACCTGCTGCACAACAGCAGCTGGGAGAGAGGAGGGAGTGTGTGACAGCAACAGCCCTGCAGACACCAAGGCGCGGGAGAAGAAGGGGAGGAGGCACATCAGGGTCAGAGGAGAGATCAACCCGCAGCCCATGGGGGTCCCTAGGGGAGCAGAGACCCAGCTGCAGCCCAGGGAGGAGCCCACAGCAGCACAGGGCGATGCCCGAAGGAGACTGCGAGCCCACGGGAAGCCTCTGCTGGAGCAGTCTGATCCTGAACCCCATGGGATGGAAAGGACCCAGTTTGGGAAGAGCTGCAGCCCATGGGAAGGACCCACATGGGAGAAGCCCATAAAGAACCATCTCCCATGGGAGGGACCCCACACTGGAGCACGGGAGGAGTGTGACGAGCTGACCACAGCCCCCGTTCCCATCCCCCTGCACTGCTCACCAGGAGGAGGCAGAGAACCGAGTGAAGTTGAACCTGGGAGAAAGGGAGGGGTGAGGAGAAGGTGTTTTAACATTGGNGCAGCCCATGGGAAGGACCCACATGGGAGAAGCCCATAAAGAACCATCTCCCATGGGAGGGACCCCACACTGGAGCACGGGAGGAGTGTGACGAGCTGACCACAGCCCCCGTTCCCATCCCCCTGCACTGCTCACCAGGAGGAGGCAGAGAACCGAGTGAAGTTGAACCTGGGCGAAAGGGAGGGGTGAGGAGAAGGTGTTTTAACATTGGGGATTTATTTCTCATTACCCTGCTCTGATTTGATTGGTAATAAATTAAGCTGATTTCCCCAAGCAGAGTCTGTTTTGCCTGTGATGGCAATGCTGAGTGATGTCCCTGTCCTTATCTCAACCTGAATTTTCCCCGGTCCTCTCCTCCCCTGCCCAGCTGAGGAGGGGCAGTGACACAGTGGGTACCTCACCCCCTGTGCCAGCTGGTGATTGTGCTTCCCCAAAGCAAATCACATCACCTTGGACAAATACAATTTTAAGGAACAGTTTTCATTCAGATCCAACTTGCCACACATTCACATGAGCCTATTTCTTCTGAAGGCAGGTGAGGTGATGAAAATTCATAGCCAGGGCAGTGGAAGGAGCAGCACTGACCATTTCAGCAGCAAACCCAGGACACATTGGATTATCCTGTGACACTGCACTGAAAACCTTGTTATTGCACTCAATTCCTATTTGCTTTCTTCAGACACTTTAAAAGTGGAAGTGGGGAATGTCCCAGTTATCGTCAGCATCTGGAAGAATAACTTGAAAGCTGCATTTTCTCTAAACAAACACCTACCAACTATTACTCTGAACAAGTGTCCCTCATCTGCATTTCAAGTGGCTCCCGAAAGTGACACAGGAGTCCTTTCCAGCTTTTATCTATCCCAGTGCTGACAAATCTGCTTTTTCTAAGCATATGCCTTCCTTAAGTTCAATACTTGTCTACGATTTTTCTACGTTTAAACTTTTAAAATAGTTCAACGCACAAGTTTTTTAAATTCATGTTTACAGTTGCTTCAAATTAAGTCTCAGCCATTTTTCACTTTTGAAACTGAAACGCTGCAGAACAACTATTAAGCAGACAAAATTAAACAATCCTTAGGAAAAATCATTAAAGAAAAATAAAACCAGATGTACTTTTAAACTGCTGGTCTGTAGACTGCCATCGTCTGCTTCAGACTCTATCCCTGAACAGCAGAAATCCAACAACCCACAGCAAAAGTCACAATACTTTATTTAGGATGGTGAGACTACTCCTAAGCCTTGATATAATCAGGCCAGTATTCTGTCACCTGCAAATCTTCATAGAAGTTTTTCCTGATGAGAAGGAAAAGGGTTAGAATTAGCCCAATTCAAAGATTTCAGTTACAAGGGCAGAGCCTACATTGTTGTTTCACATAAAACATGTCAATATTGCAGCTGAGCACACAGGAACAAAACAGCTTAAAGCTGTGGGAAAGAGTGAAAGAGCAGAAGTTGTTTGTTTTCTCATCCAAATTAAAAAAATGGAATGAACACACCTGCCATGTCCTAAGAAACCTATTTCTCTCAGGAAAAATCCAAAACCAGAAAATAAAATCAGCCTACCATTATATTACTTGAACAAGTAAAAGATGGTTTTATAAGGGTGGGAAACAGAGCACTTCATCCCACTGGTTGGTTTTTAACTCAGCAACGGTTTTCTGCAGGCAAAAGCAACATGACACTGTAAATCCTAGATTAGATTCATATTTTGGACCTTACTTATGTTGATACACCAGTTCTGCCAAACCAAGTGAGGTTTTACACTCAGGATTCACACGATCTGTTCGTGTTGGCATGAAGCAGCTCTGCTGCCCAAGGACACAGACCCTCACACCCTGCACACGCCTGATGCCACCCACACTCTCAGTCCTCTCCTTTCTCCCCCACTCCACACCAGGGACCTCTGGAGATCTCGGAGTCCAACTCCCAGCACAAGCAGAGCCAGGTACAGGAGGTCACTCAGGACCTGGTCCAGCCACGTTCCAAGTGACCCCACAGATGGAGGCCCCACAATCTTTCTGGGTGACCTGCTCGTGTTTGATCATTATCACAGTAAAGCACTTCTCTTGTGTATAGAAGGAACCGTACAACAAGAAACGTACTAGATCAGATACATCAGAAAATACCCGAACACTAAAGCTCTGACTGAGAAGAGATGGAGGCATCCAGCACTTCATCAGAGATTCTGTACCTAACATGCTGTTAACACACACTCACTTTTTTACTTTGTTTGGAACTGACTTTAAATCCACAGGGGCTTAATCAAGTGATACCTGGTACAGCTGAAGACACTCAGTGATGTGGATGAAGTAATTTTGGAGCTTAAATACAGCATAACAGGTTCAGACAAGTAAACAGAATTATCTTCCTCCAGACACACAAGGGGAATGAGAAAGCAACAGTTCAAAGTCACTAAGAGACCCTTTATTCTGTTCAAGGAAGATGACACAATTTCTTTCTGTTGACGTGGTGTGAGTTTATCACACTTCATTCACTAAGAAGTGAAAAAAACCAGCTTTGTTTTTAACCTGTTTCTTTAATGGGATCTTAAAAACACCCAAACAAGCAACATCATCACAAACCCACAAGGCAAAAGTAAGACAAACAATCTCACTGTTAGCTTGGTTTCAATGCCACACAGAAGTGGAACTTCAATGGTGAAATATCCTGCGAGCTGAAAAAGACTGAAGCCACCACTTGAAAATCTAAACACAGCATTGTCACCTTCATGAGACAAAAAACATGATGAAGTGCACACCTTAGTCTGGTGATTCAGGAAAGGAAGCTCAGTCTAGCACACGTAACACACAAACAGAGGGGAAGGGAAGGGAAGGGAAGGGAAGGGAAGGGGCCCATGACCAAGAGCATCAGGGCCCCCCAACTCTAAAAATGCCTTTTGCTCCATTTGCCTTCTGCTTCCTGAAGCTGATCACAGGTTCTCAATGAAACCTCCTTCAGTACAAACTCTGCCTGAGAATCAAAGGCTGGCCCTTCAACCCTTTCACATATTCCCAATCACAGCTTTAAGGGTTGTAGCTCATCCAAAGCATAGGTTTTCATTTTACAAGATAAAAGCCGTCTCAGTCCCAAATGTATTGCCTATTTTTCAGTTTTGCTTTACATGACAGATGCACTTCCCAACAAAGTTTCTAGGCTGAACCTATTAAAACCTACAGCTGGACCTGCTCAGATAGAAATTTCTACAACTATGCAGCTTTTGGACTTGCAAATAAACTGCTTCAACAGCACTACAACTGACATTGGTCAGCAACCTGTGTCATCAAGTTTTTGATTTTTTCAAGGTTTCACTCCTTTTGTAACAAAAAAAAAAAAACCCAAACAACACAAATCAATCCATCACCCACCTTGAGTGACAACTATATGTCATCACACGCTATGAAAGCTTTATGTTCCTCCTTTAGTAAATAAATCAGGACACTTCACCTCTTTTAAAGTCAACAGAAAACCTTCCATTATATTTGCCACTGAATTTCTACGATTTCTTCTTTCTGCTGCTGCTGCCACACCAAGGGAACAACCTGCCACTGACCCATCCATGAACTGCTTCGTGTTTCCAAATCACCTGCAGGCACGAGCTGAGCTCCAGTGATACAAAATGTGATTTCGTGAGGTTCAGCACTATCCTTAGGCTTTCCCTTTATAAAAGACACTTCTGGTAATCCAATTTAAAATGTACTTGGTCACGGGCTGCAGACATTTGTTTTTATGGTGAACACAGCACATTTTAGCATTACTTTGATATTTTCTTTTGGTGAGGTGTAGGCACATAAAAAGCACTATCTTTTCTACCCTTCAAGCAGAGGGTACAAGGAGTTCGTCTATTACAGAACTGAGAATTCCAAATTCCCAAAACGTTAAGGTCACTCTGTTGCAGAATTTGTATCACACACTCCTCTGTCACACCAAATTATTTCCTAGAAAATGAAGATACCTTCAGTTAAGCCCTATAAAGACCTCAACACAAAGTTTACAGAGCCCTGACAGACAGTACTGCACAAAACCAGAAATAACAAAGTCTCTGCACTAAGTTCCTCTCCCAGAGAATTTCATTTAAGTGCTGCAGATATTGGTTCTGGGGCACATTTGGCACTGAAGATGACACAGTTTTGCTCTTCTTCAGGAAGAACCAAAGCATCTGCCTATGCCCATTCCAGAACAGTGTGGAAGACAGAGAACTTGCACTGTCCCTTTAGGGAATACAGAAGATTGGTGTTGACTTACTTCCAATTATATCATTGTGGCATCAAGTAACACAGCTCAAACAAGCCTGCAATATCACTCAGAACAAAGACATTCAACTGACTCAAAAATGCAGACGATGTAATAAAAACTTTAAAACCAAATAACCAATATGACAATGCAAAGTGAAAAGTCTGGATAAAAAGACAGCAAGAATGAAGCTTATTTCACCAACTTCAAAAAAAAATACTTCTATATTCATTGACTACCAGATAGTTCAAGTGAGAAAGACTCAAAATTTGTTTTCTTTTCCTATTGCTGTGCTTATTTTGTACGCTGTACGAACAGGTTAGGTCACTATGACAAAGATTCCTCCTCTTTAAAAGGAAAGGACAAGAGGAAAAAAAAAAAAAAGGAAGTTTTTGGGGCAAAAGTTACTGAGGCATCTTTATAAATATTTACAGAGGCAGCACTTTTTTAAAGTTTCTTAGGAGGTTACTGCAGTTTTCATCATTCTAAATTTCTCATTCGGGACATGGGAGACTCCCAGGATCTTAGTGCTAAATAAAAGTATTCCTTATAACAAAAGTTTAAAACTTCTCCGGGAGCAGACTAGTATTGATTGATCATTTTCCTCTGAAACCCTGTAAGTCAATCTTCCACAAGTGCTGGGCATAGATTTTCCATCCAAATTCAGTTTTTTGCACATCTTCCCAGGAATTCTAACAGCGATCCCGCAGCCCTTCATTTCTGCACACCTCTGACATGGACAAAACTGCAGAGAGCAGAGGATGAAGTGACAGAAACACAGGCAGCTGACAGCCAACAGGACTTGTGGGAAATGGGAACAAAAGAGAGAAAGTCAGGGTGTGTTTTTCTCTTTCGTTTTGTTCTCTCCAGCTCCAGTTTTAAGCAGAACTGGACTGGACAGAAATAAGGAAAAGGCCGTGCAATGGGTTCACCACCACTCTGAAATGCCAGCACCCTGCAGCGCCGTGCCCAGCTCCTGGCACGGATCTTGTGACGTACAAACTGCTCCAGATGAGCTCTGCACGGGATGGGAATTGTAACAAACATTTAAACTGAATGAGAACTGAGTTCATGAACAGAAGGAAAGTTTGGAGCACCAAAAAATTGTTACGTCCATCTACTTAAAAGCAGTTTGTCCCAGGGCTGCTTACCCTGTGGGCAGATCCCACCCAAGGACTGCACACAATCTCAGATCTGTTCTGTCCAGGCTTTTTGATCCTCAAGATCACAAATAATCTGAAATAATCCAATTCTCTCTGCAGGTAATCTAAGAATTGCATGGAAAATGTGTGAGCTTCTGTATCCTCTTCCTCCAAAGCAGCTTCTTGGCAGGAACACTAACTGGTGCACTAATGACAACACAAGAATACGGAAAGGGTTAAGTACAAACCCTTCATATTATAGCCCAGGAACAAGTGGTTCAAAAAAGGACAAACAAGATTATGGACAACAAGGAACAAAAGATGACAATCACAATAAAACCAAAAGCAAAGTGGCCCAAATGGAAGAGCGTTTTTCAGAATGTAAAATGTTAATGGTACCTTCAAAGCAGACCATAAATATTAGGAGCTCAGATCTTTCTGTTCTACAAAAATCAAACTCTACCCTTGATTTTCAAGGGCTGGAGAAGAAAAAGGAGAAAGTCCCTTCATAAGCACTTCAGTCTACACAACAAAGTAATCACTCCAACAAAAGAAGTTGTTTGAACTGTCAAAGTACTTTAAGAACACAGATGGGAAAAAGTGGGAGTGAGGAGGAGAAAGGATGAGAGATGGACAATCCTTGTCTTACAAAATAAGGAAGAAAATACGTGCAGAAGAAACTGCTAACTGCTGGGAAGCCATGCACCAAATAATGTGTATTTGCAACGCTCATGACCTACATCAGCATGTGATCAGCACCAACAACGACCAGAATGATCAAAAATCTCTTTTTTGTGGACTCCTAATCGGAAATATTAAAGCTTCAAAAACAAGCAACATCCAAAAGGAGAAAAAACCACTATCCCTTTAACTTTTGTCTAAAACGACACAGTAGTTCTGAACTACTCAAAATAAGGCGGGAGGTGAAGCTACACAAATATGACCGCAGAAAAAACTTTACCCAAGGCTCAGCACTAAAGCCAGAGCGATGAGTACTAAAAACACAGCGATGCTTCTCTAACACGGTTTGAAGGTATGTGCAGCATTTGCGAGGGTCAAGTGACAACAACCTCATGGTTTGTGTCGCGCCTCAGGCACGCGGCGTGGCTGTGGGTGATGGACTGCGGGGGTCACACCCCCGGGGATTCGGACAAAACCGAAAGCACACAAAGACAACTATTTATTAACAGTTTAACATGGCGCCTCTCCCAGCCCGACTTTGCGGGCGTTTGTCAGTTACCGCCGCTCCGTGTCAGCCCCGCGGCCGGCGGGAGCGGCCCGGCGGCGGCGGCCGATGCTGTGCCCAGCCCGGGGCGCGGGCCGGGGCTCGGCGGAGCTT
>VZTF01008038.1:270391-285971 GCA_013397755.1 Cnemophilus loriae | reverse complement strand
GCGGCCGCCGCGGAGCCGCCCGGCCCGGCCGTACCTCACGGGCTCTGCGGTCATGACTCCGCCGCCGCTGCTCGGAGCGGAGCGGCCGCCCGGGCCGGGGCCGCGCTCAGGCGCTGGGCGCAGACAAAGCCGCGGCCGCCGCCACCGCCAGCGCCGCCGCCATCTTATCGGAGGGAGCCTAAGGGGACCTGCCTCCTGCCGCCGTCCTCCTCCGCCGCCTCCCATTGGCGCACGGCCGCCCACAGCTATTTTCTGATTGGGCGGCGCCGCGCCGACTGTTGCTAGGGCAGTTTACGTCATCACCCCAACCTTCCCCGCGCTGATTGGCTGGGGCGGGGCTGACGTCACGCTGCCGTCATGGACCGAGGCCCGTGACATCATTTCGCAACAAAGTGCACTGACACCTGTGCCCAGCAGGGGGCCCCAGCGCGCGGCCGCGGCCATGGCGGCGGGAGCCAAGCGCTGACACATCCCGGGGGATGGACAGCGGGGGACAGGAGCCGCTGTCACACCAGGGACAGGCGCCACTTCCTCGCAGGACAACTGCGGCATTGGGCAACTCTGCAGCCTCGATGCAACCACGGCAGGTTAATCACAGCATTTAGACACGGCACCCTTACGAAGAGTAACACGGAGCGGATGCCCGAACTCGCAGCAACAGCACAACGACCCTCCTGCTCCATGGGGAGCAGCAGAACAACTCTCCTACTCCATGGGGATTCACCAGAACATCTGTCCTCCTCTGCAGGGATCACCAGAACAACTCTCCTACTCCATGAGGATCACCAGAAGGACACTCTTTCTCTGTAGGGATCACCAGAACAACTCTCCTCCTCTGCAAGGATCACCACAATCACCCTCTTCCTTCAACAGGATCACCAGAGTGGATCCTCCTGTTCTGTGGGCATCACCGGAATGACCCTCAGCCTCTCCAGGGATCACCATCTTGACCCTCCTTCTCCATGGGGATCACCAGCAGGACCCTCACCCTCTGCAGGGACCAGCCCTGGAACTCCAAGCCCACCAGGACACAAGCCCAGAAGAAGCCTGGGAGCAGAGTTTCCCAAGTACAAAGACAGCAAGACAGGGATAAGGTAAGCGACACACAGGTTGAATGTGAGCAGCCCCAAGTAACCCTGCTCGGGGCAGCTTCGGCCCAGCTTGGCTGCAACTTTTCCTTTTTAATCAGAAAATTCTCTAGATAAGGAAATGCATGGTTGGCAGCTACACCTAAGCGTGCCAAGCCAAATTTCCCTGCTGGTACTAGCAGCTTCTACACTCCTGTCAGATGTTAAAACGTTGTGAAAGGAGGGTTGGAATGCAGCCCTCTCCCAGGGAAAGTTGTTCCAGGCTTTTGTGGGAAGACAACTGAACTCCACAGGCTGGGGCTGAACTTCCATCACCACACAGCAGCAAAACAGAATGGACCACCAAAAGCCAGCCCAGTACCACACAGAATCTGAAACAGGTGTCCACTTAATGTAAAGAAAATCAGTTTTGAAAATTAACATATTTTTCTGCAGAAACTAAAGAAAAAATAAAATGTACCTGCTCACCTGGTTTCATAAAGTAACGTATGGAACACGAGAAAATACTCAAGCAAGTCACCCCTAACACCCAGTTCATTCTGTGATAATGGAGTCAGCAGCACTTTCACACTTCAGCACATCCAAGCTTACACACCTCCCAGGGAAATTCTACAAACAGGTCTAAACACAATTTGCTTTAGAATGTAACATTTTACCCAAGAGCTGCACCCTGTACCTGCTGAATTTAGTAATAGCAGAGAGCACATTTAGCAGCAGCTTTGTTACCAGACTGTCTCATGCTGGAGAAGACCAAAGCATCACCTGCCTTCTCACTTGATTTTAGAAGAAGAAAAAGATATCCAAATTAACTGACTGCTACAAATTCCATTAAAAATTGCAAAAAGCTGTTCCAGGTGTTCTGCCACCAATGAGATGAAGGAAACCGGAAGCATTACCCAGTCTTAGCTCTGCATTAGGATCCCAACTGTGTGATTAAAGTAAGAACACAAAACATTCATTTTCCTCCTCGAGGGATTTAGGCAGCATTACCGACTAATATCCCACTGATTTAGAATAACACAGATTTATTACTATTGCTCTGTAATATTTTATTCTTTCACTATTTCCTTGGGGAAGGGATTTGAAAGCAGTTTAAAAACCCAAATTTAATTGCCTCCAGTTCATAACTTCCATCTGAAGTCACATATGAAAAAGGAATCCTACTGTGAGAAAAGGTCTGTGAGATGAAGTAAAAATGGAAAATGCTTCCATCTCCCAGCAATTACTGCAGAAGACAAAACCTGACGTTATCATGAGGTTGTCAAAAAACAGATTGGAGAAGCACAGAATCTTTCTGTACACTGAAATCTGTGCACAGGCAGATACTGAGTGCATCTGCAGGGAGGCATTCTGCACATCCACCAGACCTGCACCCAGTTAAGTTCCCCCAGCACGCAGGACCCCTTCCCCCTGCTCAACAGGCTCGGGAGAGTCAAGATTCAGAGCTCAGCTTGCACGACAAACCACTGTAGAGTCTCAGCACACTCATTGTTTCTCTTCATAATGATACCAATTAGTTTTCTTAAGTACATATTACCCTACTTTTAAGGAACGTGGCTGAAAGACATGTATAGCTATCAACTGACAAGAGGATATTTTAATAGCTTGATGTGCTCCTGACCTAGAAACACAAACCACATATACATCTCTTTCATATTATTATCTGTGATAAAAGTAGCACAATTAATCCAGACCAATAAAATGCTATGCCTAAATTAATTTTGTAGCAATGATCAAGATCTGAGCTGTTAATTGGAACAGGTTATGTGCAATGAAAGTCTCTGTTCCTCAGACAAAAAGCATGATAAAACTGAAAACAGGTGATGCTCACTCGAGGGCCTGGGCTTGTTCTTTGTGCTGCCGGTGCTCTATTCCCCTTAGGAATGTTCAAAGGGATGGTGTGGAGTCACTTGAGCAGTGGTTTTTAATTGAGAATTCAACCTTTTCAGCAGCAAACACCAAGGTCCAACACAGAAACCAAGTGCCAGTACTTTCCTAAATCCTTTGTGAGAATTACTTCTCGCAGCAGATGAAAGCACTTGGAAATTTTAACTTCTTAAACAATCTGATTTCAGCTTAAGTATTTTTCTATTATAGAATGGGTATTTTTTAAAACAGACTGCCACAAACCACTGCCAACAGCCCCTGAAGGAACACTACAGACCATTCTTCTCTCCCAACCAAGTCCGGCTACAAGATACCACGATTTGGCATAATCTGATGTCACGGGCAGCAAATTCAAACAAGCAGAAGCCATTCACACATCTGATTTTCTTTGGATGTTCCAAATGTATTAAAAGCTGAGCAATTGACTTCCTTCAGTACTTCTAAAACTCCAACTTTGATTTGCTGGGAATCAAAAAATCCCTGCTACACTTTTACACATTTTGAACCGGGCTCAGAAAAAGCTTTGCTGTACGTTTGCTGACACTTCCAGCAGCTGTGACCATAAAAGCATCTACACTTTCCTCCTGAAGTCTCTAGCCAGCCATCCTCATCATATTCCCCAAGCATGGATGGCCACCCCCCCGCCAAGAGGCTGAACTTGTTCTTACCCTCACGGCTGAATCTTAACCTCGTGGTCAAATTTTAACCTCATGGCCATCACCAGCCAGGGGATTAATTAAAGTTATTTGCATGAGCACCAAGAACACAGCAGAAGCAGAGCTGAGCACATCTTCCACCTTGCTGGAGGACTTGGGCAGTTCTGCCCCTGCAGGTCAGGTGCTCATGGAGCACCTGTAAAAGGCTTAGCTGCAGGAATGACCACCAGGCACCACCATCACAAAATTCCAGAGTGGTCGGTGTTGGGACATGAAAGCTCATCCCCACCATGGGCAGGGACACCTTCCACTGTCCCAGGTTGCTCCAAGCCCCGTCCAACCTGGCCTTGGGCACTGCCAGGGATCCAGGGGCAGCCACAGCTTCTCTGGGCACCCTGTGCCAGGGCCTCATGAAAATCACGTTCTGTGCTGAACACAGAATGGTTTGAAGGCAGGAGCTTCCAGTAAATTGTACATAATGCAAACCATTGCACAGATTAATCCATTTAAATTTACTATTTTGCCTTGTTCTTAGTGCAGAGAGCTCCCTAAATTATTTCAAGATGTTACTCCAAAATATCTTCTAAATTCACCACAGCTCCTTCTCAAAAGCAGAAAAGTGCAGCATTCACTGAGGCCAGCCACATTAACAAAACCACATAGCCCATTTTCAGCTGCAGAATACACCATTTCCTCCCTTTATTGCCAGTGTTCTCTCAAGGTGAGCTTTTAGGGCACTCCTGAGCTATTTAATGATTCACTTTCTAAAGGAGATGCCCTCAGCAATTCCCAGTTTCCCCACAGCAGGTCTGGAATGCATTGCCTCGACCACCTTTGCTCTGCTGGCCCCAACTGTGTTACATTAACCAGTCAGTGAGCTGCCAGTGCCCCTGGCCCAAAGAGCCACCCTGGGTACCAGTCAGAGCCAGCCATTACCTCTCAACTGCTGCACAAGTGAAACCTTGCCAGAATTCATCCTCTCTAAACCTGCCACTGGTCCTTGCAAGCACTCCATCTTCTGCTCCACTACCACACCTGTTCCCTCCTCCATGCTCTTCAGTTTCACCCTAGAGAGCAGAAAAACTGTTGGAAAAAAGGAGCATTATTTTCATCTCAGCATGGAAAAAAAAAAAAAAGAGGAAAATCCCAAACTCTCAACATCTTGGCCACCTGAAGTGGAAGGCAAACATGACTCCAGCATCCACCTGCATGAGGTGCCACTGTTTAAACTTAGTCGGTATGGAACTGGACGGTTTTAGAGGGACAGAATAAATTAGAACTGAAAAAGTTTATGGGAAGCATTTTACCAACCGGGCAGGAAAACAAAGCCACAAGTACAGCAGTGCTGAGTTGTTCCAGGCAAATCTACAGTGCTAACAAGATTCCACCTCCAGAAACACTGGCAGTTGATCTGTCTAGAACTCCAGGAATCCAAGATTTTCACTGCATGACAGCTGTCACAGACAAGCCAAAACCATGCAATCTTTATGCTATCAGCTGGCTACATGAGCAGCTCTCCAGTGCTGACATTCTGGGCTGTAATTCTCCACACAAACACATACAGGCTACTAAATCCAGTCTACTCACCCATACTCAGGTTATTTACTCTATACAGACAGGCTATGATTAACACATTGAAGCAATAGTGGAAGAAAAGAGGTTGGCTTATTTTATGTCCAAGTTCAAAACACACAGGAGCATGGATTAGACTAAAAAGTTTTATTGAGACTTGTCCAAAATCCAGTCAGGCACACAATTTATCCGTTCCACTAAGGCTTATCGTTTCGTATGGCATAGAAAAATGCATCTCAATGAGTTGAAACATCAAACAACGAAATTAGTGAAGTTAAGGCACTTGAGATGTGTATTAATTTAGCAAAACCACATAAGAATAACATTCTACTTGGAGTGAAACAATCCTTTCTGAGATTCAATTTCAAACATCCAGATTCTGTAACCCCTGGAGAGAGGGGAGAGGCAGAAGCAGAGACAAAAGTCTCTCTGACTACAAACCTCTAAGGCCACCACAGCCTACGGAAGGACGTGTTACTGAACCAGGCTGCAAAGATTTCCTGTAGTACAGCTGCTGAACTGCACAACAGTTTTTGCTGAGGCACAATGTCTTCCACTCAGGAATTCTTAAGGCAAAGTATCTTTGCGAGGCGAGAGAACAAAAGGAGAGAGCAAGCAGCACATGCATTCAATTGTAAGGTTATCAAATGTGGCCTGGGGTAACAACGTTTATCCTGGGAGTAAACATCTCTGCCCAAAGGATAAAAACGTGGAGAAAACAAGTGGAGAATGCAAGAACTTATACAGCGAGCACAAATCTGCTATGTGTTGGTTTGCCAGGGCTCTAGGCAGTAACTTGAAAGCCAATTAGCAACTTTGAATTCATGCAACACATAGACAGTTACATTTGTACTTTTGGTTCATATTTTTGAGAGTGTGAATGCTGGCCAGTCTAAGAACTGTTTTTTCCAGCTCTGAGTCAAAGTTTGCAACTTAAACGTCTCAGTTTCAGCATTTGGCAAAGAAAGATTTAATTAATAACTCGGTTCTGCATGTTGAAAACTCCCCCTTCATCTGTGAAACAACCTCTTGCATGATACAGCAGTTAAGAACTCTTCTCAAAAATGAGATACAGCTCTAGGATACGCACATTCCACACTGGAACCTGCAGCATGCTCCAAGGGTTGCACACAGGCTGAAGGAAAAGATTTCCAGGTACATGAAGCTGTTTCCTCAACCATGAAAAGGCACCACAGAGAAGCTGCTGTCACCTGCTATGCACGAACAGGAAATAAGGTGATAATTCTAAGGGAAAAAGAAACATGGCAAACAGATTATCCAAGTGAACTGGAAGTACCGTTTCTAGTTAGTCCATGGAAATGTAGTTTTAAGCATTACGTTCTGAATTTTGCTAGAAGTAGAGTTGCTTAAGAAGATGTAAAGCTTATGAAAGAGAGATTGCATCTCAATACTCTGTGTCCTTCAGAGCGCATTGCTTGCTGTATTTAAGGCACTACGTCGTCTTTGGTTCAGTGTTTAACTGTCTCAGTGTAAGCAGAGGTAGCACGAACCACACACATTGAGCTCCTCGTTCCACCACATCCAACTTCAGAGCCACCACCTTCCTGATGTGACACACTCTGGAATCTTTTAGCTCATTAGGAAACTGCAAAGAGCAAAATAACGAACATTCTTAATAATTTTATAAGAAACAAAGAATGTGCAACGTTCCACTTAGCTTTTATAAATGCCAAGAAAATCAGAGTGAGAAACTGGGCTGATGCTGCTACAACAAAAGCAGCTGTGAAGTCACTTATAAAGGAGTTTCTAATAACTCAAAACCAAAGACAACCACATCTTCCCTACAATAAAGCCAGCAGGAGTACCTAAGACCATTGCAGAGTCCAGAATAAAAGCTGACCAGTTATCAAACAGGGAATCATTTCAGCTGTCCTCTGCTCTTGAGAAAAGTCTTCATAAAATAACGTTTTATTATTTAGATATTTTTAAATAAGAACGCGTTTCTCATAGAGAGGACACAATATCTGTCTATGGGATTAGCTTCGTAGACAAATTCAGCTCTTTGCAGATGGTGAAATCATTAGAAACTGGTCCTTCAACATATATTCATTGCTTCAAAATGCATAAAAGCTAGCAGACACACCTAAGATATCTGCATAAGACCATGTAAGTGGTCAACTAATAGTATTAGTTATAGTATTAGCAATCCTAAAATGTAGGCAGCTTTCAAGCATCAGGCATCCTCCCTGTTCTCACAAATAAAGATTAATAATGAAGATGTAGGAATATGGAAGAGAGAAAAGGAGAGGGAAATATACATTTGTTGGCAGTATAAACTGGCCGAGATGTCATCATGAAAATAGAAGTATTTTATAACATACAGTGGCGTGAAAAGAAGAGTTCCACAATCTTTCCTTTGGCTAGACTGAAAAATCACGACATCCATGAAAAACTCTTATTTCTGCTGACTTTATCAACTAATATTGCTACTGTGAGAAACCACTGGAGCATTTCTAAAGGAGTACTCCCCAAATGAGCCAGCAGAGCTCCAGCAGTGCAGCCACACCACACAGCCCATGAGAGCAGGGGCTGCAGGGCCTGACGTACCTGTAGGGGTAGCCGTGGTATTTGGATCTGAAGACAGACAGCAGCCAGCTGAAGAACAGCACCACCAAGCCAATGCCAGCAATGCACATAACTGCAAGAGATGCACAGGGAGAGGCTGTGATGTGACAGCTGCCCCTGCACACACCTCAGGCACTCAGGTTTTCAAAGCAGTCTGCAATATTTACAGATTTGGTCAGATGAGGCCTCTGTTGGTGTCATTGAGAAATACTAAATTAACACCAATTTTATATCAATTTTATACAAATGCTTTGAGAAGAAAAAAGTCCCTTCTTCTTCCTCTTACTAGCAAAACACTGCAAAGCATCTTTATCTCTCTCCATCTGCCAAGAGGGTTTGAGTTTATCTTGCAGTTTGCTAAGCAACTCCAAAAACTGTCAAAAATCCAAATGACTTAGAGGTGGGAAGTGTACAAACCCCCAGTGTAAAAGCATTTCTGTTACACGGCGTATCAAACACCCTCACTGAATGTGGCTTTAGTTAGACAGCAAAGCATCAGTACTTACTTTTTCTTTTTCCCACATCCATGTCAGAAGTAGCAGCTTCGTGGAGAAGGACCATTCCTAAAGTAACTCCACCATCTACAAATGCTGTTTAAGGCTAAATCAACAAAGTACAGTAGACTGAAAACAACACACTCACTCCTAATCCCCTAAATTCAGCTCCCACACCATACCTGGGGCATTAAAACTCACTGGAAAAATCAAATAATTCCCAGCCAAATCAGCAACTATGGGGGGAAAAAAAGAACAACTGAAAGACATTCAGAATGTTTTTTAAGAGAAAATAAATGCAAAGCTTAAAAGATGGAAGGTCTTCAGGCAAAACTAAAAACATGCATTTATTATCTCAGCTTGTAATGAAGCAGCATTCCTGCCCAGAGAGCTTGGTCCACTCCTACTGATACTCTCCACTGGAAAATCCCCAAAGGAATTCAGCTTCTGCATTCACTCAGCCAACAGAACAAATAAAACACATGCAGCATTTAATCCACCAGGCTGCCTTTCAAGTGGCCATATTTCTTTTCTAATTCTTCGAATTAAAAAAAAAGTTAAAGATAGTAAAATTAAAGAAGCACAGACAACACAAAAGGCCTGACATTTGCCAAGAATGAATGCTAGCAAAGCATAATAGTGAATCCAGTGGAACAGAAGAGAGAATTCCCAAAGATTTCATTCCATTTCACTACAGATGCCCAGTCTCAAGTCTCCTCCTGAAAGGAAAAATACTTATCATTGACTGCATGAGGAATCTTTCCATTTCAGACACAGCCCACCTTCAGCACAGGAGGGAAGTGACTTGAACCCACAGAAACCTCACCAGATTTAATAATTTAAAATGTCTCCAGCAACTGGTAGGTTAGGTCCATAATGTGATGGACAGCAATAACACAAATAAACATCAACAAAAAGTTTCTACTTTGAATTTGACCAAGCGGATCAAAAGCATAGTAACAGAAAAAAAATCAAGTTTCCTTCCAAGTGCCTGTTTAAAGTTTCAAAAATTAAATACAAGAAAAAGTCCTGACTAAAAAAATAAAGGTGCTGATACAGGTGACAAACCATAGAAGAAAAGCTCCAGCCAGAAATGACTAAAGTTACAAATGATGGATCAAAAACATACATGTGGGAATAGAGAAACAGAACACTGAATTTTAAAGTGTTCTTATGACCCCAAAGAAACATTTTTGTCCAAATGAGAAATGTACAAGCTCTCAATCTGAAAGTTTCCACTTGCCCTTCTCGACAGCAAGGCAAAATCCTGCATCATTGGCACAAACAAGTGGTAAGATTATAAGAAGGTAAGCAAAGAAATAAAAGATCAGTGATAGAGGAATGAATTCAACACCAAAGCAAGAAATAAGTGACACTGAAAAGAGACACGCACAGAGGAACAGGGAGTATCCTGAAAAATCTTCTGATTCCACAAAGATCCACAACTTGAATGCTGTATTCAGTTCGCTACTTACACAAGAAGGTGAGAAAGCAGTAAATATTCTTCTGTTCAACTTAAAGATCAGAGGCACAGGAAAAGCACAGCTGCCAGTGCAGAAAGGTTTTACAAGCTCCAGCATCAGTGTTAGGTGGCAATTACAGCCATGACAAAGCACCACAGAAAAGGCAGCAGCATTTGCTGACCAAAAAACTGTCACCAACCAGATGCTTCTCACAGGAAGGATACTGAACAGCAGAACTATGTGTGTTTCTGCCACAAACTGCGCTTGGCTGCTTCCATGGATATAATTCTGTAAGAGACAAAGAGTAATTAAGTTTAGAAAAGACTGGAGACAACTTTGACGTGATTAACAACAGCTACAGAGCCTGGAACTGGGGTTTGCATTGTTTTTTTCAGGAGAGAGCAGACGGAGCACGAACAATTTCAGCTGTTCATCACTGACTTTTGGGGTAGCTGCAATAGAAACAAAGATCCTTCATCTATTACCATGTACAAACAGCCTCATTCAGATTACAGTAAGTGCAAGTGCACCTACAACCTTTGTGATCCAGATTCTCAGGCTAGCTGGGCAAAATACCACAAGATTAGGCCCTTCTGCATCCAAATGTGATCCAAATCTGCTCCATTCCCGACTGAGGTTCTTAGGTTGTGTAAACTGCTGCTCCGTTTAGGGACAATCCCTTCAATCTGTGTGTGAACCCGACTCACTTGGCTCCAGAACCAAGCATTCAAAATCTTTTTCACTTCTGAGCTAACAGAAAAATTGAAATTCGTGAAAGAATATAATTTTTTAATACCTACGGGACACCCTATTATGGTTGTGATGTTGTATCTAAGTAGGAATAAAAAGTTTTATCCACTTTCTACAGAAGAATACAGAGAGCCTGACCCATCTAACCAGGCACAAAAGGACATTTCACCAAATTAATGCCCTGAGTAAAAACATGAGAAAAACCAATATGTGATGTGTAAGCACCTGAGCAGATGCAATGCTCTCCAAACACTGTGACTACTTCCACGGTGCATCTCATTCCATGTTATGGACAGAGCAGTATATTACAAATTGTGTTAAAAAGAGATTTTTCCCAAGAAAGAGACTTCATAAATCTGAGGTCATTAGATATTAATTTACCTCAAGAATCTTGAGGAAAGATGGTTTTATATGGAAGTCATTAGATGAGTGTATGAGTTTACAAGACCAGGTTGAAACATAATTGCCAGGCTCAGCAATAGGATTTTTAGCATGTAAGACTCTAGCCATAAATACCTTTATTGTGCTGTAAACAACTTAGAACTATCACATCCCTTCACCACTGGAGATACAACATCTGTACAAGACATGTTGATTTGCCTTGCTCACTGCAGGAGAGGTTGGTCTCACTCACAAAGAGAGAAGCCAAAAGCAGAATTTGCACTCTGATTTGTCTCTTAGCATCAGCCTGATTCTGCCGAAATACGACAGAAATGCAGAAAAGAAAATGAAGGCAAGACTCACCACTTGTCCTGTATGGGGATTCTTATGAGCGTAGGGGGGGCCTCTGATGTGGTTCCACATCTGGCCTGATGTCATTGCTAACACAAAACACTGAAAAGGAAAGTGGAAACACTATTTAATAAGGATTCTTTTTTATTTTTAATTTAACCTGGTATCTTTTTATTTCATACCAAAACATACTGGTTTGGAACACAGGGTAAGAATTGTCCCACTTTATATTTGTACAAAAGGCATCTAACCAAGCATTCAGAGAGCTGAAAGGACTAAGATCATACGATGTTATCAGTCTGTGAAAAAGTAATTAACTGTACCTCCTTTTCCTCTACCAGCTTTAAGAACCTTTTAAAAACTTGAACTGCTACCAAACTCCACACAACAGGGAGACAAGAGTCATGACTACTCACCAGAGCAGCAAAGGCCCAGCCAGTTTTGTTATAGAGAAAATCCAGATTGCTGCCCCGCAAATACACGAGGCCTCCAATGACAGCCAGCAGCAACCCCAGCATCAAGGGTCCAGCATAGTTTGGTGGCCTTATCACACGGATCTGAACAGAGGACAGTGGAATTATTTTCTCTCAGTAGGATTACACATTATACCTGCACTCCTGCTAAAAAAGCCCACGACGTATCGAGTGGAAAAAATATCACACACATGCATTTTCTGTATAAATAAATCTGACTTGGGAAGTAAGCAGTGCTTCTTCCACCAATACTGTAACTTCGGTTTTACACAGCTTAATGCTGCTCAATATTTAGAGACTGCTTTTCTCCCCCAGGAACAGAAGAGAGAAAAGGAAGGAGATGAGCTTTACCATCTTCTCAAATACAGCATTACACAAAATACCAGCGCAGATACTGCGAGGAAATTGAAAGATGCAGTCGTGTGTCTGAACTAGACTTTGTAGACGAGCAGCTCAGGAGGCACAGAACACAAGTGAGGTGTCCCAGCTGGCCCTGCACAGGGGTGCTGAGGGAAGGTGTCTGTACTCACGTGGACGTCTGTCCGGTCGGCCACCCAGCGCGCCAGCTGCTCGGCCGCGAAGCCGCGCACCTGCAGCTCGTAGGTGTCCCCTCGCTTGGGCTTCCCCTTGGCCGGGAAGTTAATGAAGGTGGGGGCAGAGTTCATGTTCAGCTGCAGGGAGAGAGTTCACACAAGTTACAGCCTGTGAAAGGACTATTTAATAACACGATTCTACCCCATTTCTGGCTTGCAATATTGGTACTAATTCAGAAAAGTTAGCTCTTTGATTCATTGGCCATGACCTTTTAAAAAAACCAGTAAGACAGCACGCAGTTTGCATTTCTGTATTTCATGCACTTTCTTTGAATCTGTTTCTTCTCTAAATACTACTTTTGATTAAGAAAACTGCAAAATAGCAATATATGATTCTAAAATCTAGAAAGGCCATAGATTGATGAATGCATTTTTAATGTAACACTAAGGAAAAATTAAAAAGACTAATAAAACGATATCTCTTCAACTCTCCAGTTCACAAGCTTCCATTAAATAAAGTATCATTGCCTAAACTGTGTAGCTGTTAAACAGAGATCAGTACCTCTTAAAAAAAAAAAAGTTAACATCTGCAAGACTACAATGAACAATTAATGTGACCTACAATTGCAAGTGTACATGGGATATTCTCATACTTTAAGAAAAAAACATGGCCACACAATGTTAATAGAAGAGAAAAACGCCTGGGTGCTTGAAAAAAAATTTGTTAACCCATACCAAAAGCCTAATCTGTCATTATCTAGTAATCTAAAAATTGTAATAGCTGTTCCTAATGACATCAGTGCTTTCTATCTTGCCTCTTCACACACCACAAGAATTCCATTAAGAATTACACCATAAGTTATTACAGGAAAAGAACTCAGGGAAAAAAGTCAAAGAAACCAATTCACTCCTCGTACCTATTCCACATCTGTCAGTTCTGTTAATATTCCTACCAACATCCTCAGGCCATCTTTCTTCCAAGAGTAACAGCTTTTAACTTTTCATTCCTTTATTCACTGTAACACTAAATTTTGTAACATCTTTACCTTCTTGCCCAAAACCTGAACTAAAAACAGTGTTAGAAGAGAAAAGGACGTTACCATCTGAAACACGTCTGAGCCTTCGTCAAAATCTACCATAGCAAAAAAAATCTTGTTGGTAAATGCACTGGAATACCTCCAGGAGTTTGCCAGAATCTGGTATTCCTCATCAGCTTGCCTGGAAAACACACCAAGAGAGAAGTTGTATCATGGGTTTGTCCACAGCAGGAGTTGTAGAGCAGCTGAGGGAGCTGTGCCCACCCACCCCATTAATTTTCTAGGGTTCAAAAGAAAGTTCAAGTCTTAATTAAATCATTTAAGCACAGACACTCATCTACCATCAGGTGAAGCATTTGGCACCTGCTTTTTTAAATGGAAGGGCAAGATTTGTTGAGTTGAGGAACACAAGCTGAGGTAACTTCTAATTGAAAGGTGAAATGGGACCCAGCTGCCCATGATGTGCCTGTCCACAGAGCACCAAAATGTGGCCAGGTGTGCCCTTTCTTCCAGGTCAGAGGGTGGGAAACCAATAATTTCAACGGACTAGGTCTAAAAATCACCCTCACAAACCTCTGCCACCTCCAGATTAACATAGGAAAGCCATAATGTGGTTAAGGATCCAGGATATTGCAATTGTAAATAAGTGCCAAGCAACATATTAATTAAGAGCAACGTTTAAGCTGCATGGCCAGCAATAATTCTACAAACATTTCTTCAGCAGCTCATGCCAGGAGAGTTTAGCTTTCACTGTGACTTTCTCCAGAGTAAACACTGTTTCTGCAAAGCAGGGATTATTTTAGGAGGGAGATAAAACTAAGAATTGTTTTCTCCCAAACACATTGCACGCATATTCCCACACACTAAACTGCAAAGACAATCCTTGCTCATGCATATTCCTCCCGCGTGTGTGAAAGTTCAACCCTATTCTTAAATTTAGTTTCCTACAAGGCATAAGATGACTTTCAAGTTCTAATTTAGGACTCAAGGAGCTCGTACTTGCACACGACACACTGTCTGTGAGGCTGAAGAGCAGTGAACATCACAATCACGGAGTAGTTTCTGGGAGGTGCCTTCACGAGGCGCCGGAATTTGTCTCCGTTCATTCGGATCACGGATCTTTTACTGGCCCACTCCATCAGCTGGTTCACTTTTTCTGATAACATCATCTGAAAATCAAGTCAGAGCAACACGGTTGGAGTTTCCAGTCTCAAAGGTTTATAGATTTGATGCAACCAATATCTGCACTGCTTTTCATAACACCAACCAGGCGATGTGATACTTCAGTAGGATTCAGAAGGCATTCACAGAAGCTTTTGACAGTCACGTTAACACAACTCATCAACTTCAACCACCTAGTAGCACGCACAGCTTTAAGCACTCAGCATGGCCAGGCTGCTGAAGACCCTCAGCTCACCAGCCCTTTGTCACACTGCTAATTGCAAGACTTCTTTCAGCTGTACCAACCTCCTCCATCCCCTCCACAGCCTTTTTTCTATCCTAAACATCAAACCGTTTCAGCTTTCAAAACCTGGGCAGTGCAATCGACACCAGAGACGGAACCAACCTCGACATTTCATTTTCAGCACTGCTGGGAAAAAACACCCCCATAATTCAGAACATATTTGAAGAACTCAGGAGTGTTCTAGACTAAAATAGTCCTTAAAAAAGAGACAATCGATTCTGTAACATTTTAAGAAGAGGCATTAGTTTGACAAACTCCCAAATGTTACATTTATCATAAAGCACTGCTCTGCTCGTTAACACCCTTCTTCACATAAATATGTTAAAGGAAATCATCATAATATATCCCGAATTGGAAGGGAGCCAGTTAGAGCATCAAAGTCCAACTCCTGACCCTGCATAGGGCAGCCCCAAGAACCCCACCACGATAATAATAATAAATTATTCTTCTCTGACCCACAACTGATACAAGTATGAACACTTACATAGAAAGATTTTTCCAAACCCTACGGGTCAACTGGGGGGGAAGTAAGTTGCACCTTAGTGACGACAACCAAAGACTACTCATCCTCCCCCCCGCAAATCCCACACGCTAGGAAGACAACACTCGTACAGTGCTCCTAATAAGTACTGAAGAACCCGGAAACAAAGACCTTCCCTCCCACCGGGTTCCCCTCAGAGCCGGCCGAACCTCAGGGCGGGGACCCGGCGTGAGGCCAGGCCACCCCGCCGAGCCCTGGCCGGTCCTGCCCTCAGCCCGCTCATCCAGAACCCGCCCCAGCGCGGCGCGGGAGCTCCCAGCGGCTCTCACCTCCTTCCGCCTCTGCCCCGCGGCGCCGGGCCCG
>VZTF01008038.1:219741-269918 GCA_013397755.1 Cnemophilus loriae | reverse complement strand
GAGGGCGGGGCGGGCTCTGAGGGACGGTCCTGAGGTGGGTAAGCGTGGCGGGAGCTCAGAATACGGTGGAAGGTGTTGGGGTCTCTCAGGCGCATCACAAAACCGTTACGGTTCGAAGGCACCTCTGGAGATCATCCGAGACATGGTCTCCCGGAGCAGGTGACACAATGTTGTCCACTCCAAGATCGGATTCGTTAGCTGAAGCGCAACAAGCCAATAATTACACAGTCAGAGAGATATTGATTCATTTTAGAGTTGCGCTAGCTTTGGGTGCTCAGTAGTGTTCCACAAATCGAGCACACCAACTCTCAAAACTTTTTACTGTTTACATATTTTAGCAAAGGAATTTATGTTCATTGGATACAAGTACTGTACTTCTCTCGCTAATTAGTATTCTATCTTCTATTGGTCAATGCTTCTCTTTGCTTCTCATACTAATTAGTGCACATGCTCTGACTTTCTGTTCTTTTTGGTCGGTGGGTTGCTGGTCGTGATCTGCCCCTGCTGGAATTACCTTTTACCAGTTGGAACTGGTTTCAGCCCAGTTGCTGAGTTGGCTTTGTTAGTGTCTTCCTTATCGTGGGAAGGAAAATGTCCTTGTGGCCCATAAATTCTGCATTCTTTGTGTCCACTATCAGTGGCACATCCTCCTTCCCAAGCTTTGTTAATCTCCCCCTAAGCCTGATATAATTGAACATGTCAAGCTGTAAACCTTAACAAGGCAGTTTACCAGAAAATAATTTTTTCCTCAACATCTGGACATCACTTAGAGCTTGCTACCTGCTGTTTCATGGATTAAATCTTCTTTGTTGACTAGGCTAGAAAGTATACAAAGATCAAACATCAGAGAACATCCTTTCTTAAGAAAATTTTACATAATCCACATTTTGAAACAGCACGAATGCGTGCAGATGAGTTTTGAAAGCCTCCAAAGAGGGAGATTCCACACCCTGCCTAGGCAGCGGTTCCAGCGCTCTGCCACCCTCAGTGCAATGAAGTTCTTCCTCTTGCTGCATGAAATACACGCTTCATGTTACATACGCACGCCATAAATTGCTGGGCCGTATGTTACAAATATTGTTAAAATCCAGATACACTGGGGAATTCCTCAGCTGGTGTGTGGTGGGTTACAGCCCTGATGCAGAATTGCCACAGAGAGATGAGGATTTACTCACGCTTCAGGATTTATTTGCCTATTAAAATTATTTCTGATTTCTATTTGCCCTAAAATCCCGGACTTTATCAAGTCGGCCCTTTCGAAAATTTAAGTTAACCCAGGCAGGGGAAAAAAAAAAAAAGTGGTGTCAGAAGTGGGATTCGAACCCACGCCTCCATACGGAGACCAGAACACCCAAACCCGCCGCGGGAAGGCGCGGAACGCCTTGAGTCTGGCGCCTTAGACCACTCGGCCATCCTGACACTGCGTTCAAAGCGGTGGCCGGGACGCCTTTAGCGCTGTCGTCACGGCCGTACCCGCTTCTCTGTGTCCCTCGGCTCCTCACGAAGAGCCCGTCTGTACCTGGGAGGTGCCAAAGAGCCGCCAGGGAAACGCCGGCTCGGCCCGGCCCGGCTCGGCCGCTGAGCTCCGCCGCAGCGAGGAGGAGCCCGGCGTTACCCACAGGCCCCCGCCGCGCCGCCACTTCCGCCGCGACCATTTTGTTCTTCACCGGCGTCAAGGGTACGCGCTCGGCTCTCATCATGTTCCCGCTGGCCAGGGCCGCGCAGAGCCTCGTCGGTAAGGACAGGGCGGCTCTCGGGGTGTGGGGGGTTCCTCAGAGGGTCTCCCCGTGGTTTGTGCCCTCCCCTGTGCGGACTGTCCCTCACAGCCCCCGACTCGCTGTGCACCCGGCGAGGGTCGTGAGGGCACCTCAGGGGCTGCGGGTGGCTCTGGCGTCCTTCGCCTCTCGCTTTTTTTATTTCTTTCAGCCTTTTTTATCTCCTAGTTGCTTTTTGACCTAGGACTCCTTCCCTTGGTGCTTTTTTTCCCTAGTACCTAAGGGCACATTCTGGCCTGGTAACCTGTGGTGACAAGGTGTAGTCAATATGCAGCCCTTAAACGCAAGGTTAAAGTTAATCCTTCGGTGATACAAACTCCGCAGTGTCTGTTCCTGTGGTCCTGGGTCACCATGTGCTTATCCCGAGGTGCGGGCGCCTAAAATAAACGTATCTCGGTAGATACTCAGGCTTTTTTTATGTTTAAAAAAACGCCTTGTGCAGCCTCACAGAGCATGCGGGAGATGTAGAAACATTATGGGTATCACCATCATCTTCTCTAGTCGTGGTTGGGTAAAAATGCAAACCATTGACCTGAGACTAAAAGGTTTTATTTTGTAGCACATTTTATGCACACATCACCCTCTCATCAAATGCTTTGTACACAGCTACGGGGCAGTCTGTTTTTTGTAGCCGTTGCTTTGATTTTTCACTGTTGTCTTTTCTTTAGTAAGCGTACCTTTTATAGCGTACACTTATAATGTACATCATCTGAAGATGTCGTTGTGTATCTTTTTCTCTATTCTTTATCTCATGCCCACGGGTTATTTCAGTTTCCTTCCTCCCCTCTCTTTAAAAATCCCGAGGCAATGAGGCATGTGTTACCCGCACCTGCTATCTTCAACCACGTAATTTGATGGTGAGCTTCATCCTGACAGTGCTTATGTTGGGTACACATACTGCCAGAATAGGTATTTACATATAGAAATCTAAAAATGCTAAGCACTAAACAAAATATTTTATTGGAGAAACAGTAATACTAAAGAAAACATATTAATGAAAGAGGTAACTTAGAGGATTTGGGGTTTTTTTACTGGAATTAGACTTAAGGAATAACTTTCTAGAGAGAAATCGAGAGAGAATGATTTGTGTATATCCCGTGTTTTGGAGTCTTTCCAGAGTTCTAAGTGCAAAAGATTATTTTTCCAGCATTTTTAGTCCTTTAACACTAACGCTTGCCTCTCTGCTGGTGGGAGGTGAGGATTGTGAATGGTTTGAGTTGATTTCTGTGCTTCTTAACGCTCCTCAGCTCGTGGCATCCGGCACGCTGCAGTCAGACAAGCCCATCGCAAGCATGAGCCGACCTTCCATGACAAATACGGAACCATGGTCCTCCTTGGGGGAGCTGCCATGTTCTCCACTGTCTGGGGCTACGTAAGTTGGTTTTGTCACCCTTCCCTTGTGACCCGAGCTGCAGGCTTTAAAAGTGTCAATTTTGCCTGCTCGAAATAAATTCGGTGGTCAGAATTTAGGAGCTTCTTGTGTAAAAAAAAATAGCGATGTGGCACAGGTGAAAGTTCTGTCAGTTCCCAACTTGATTGTGAGTTGTTACTCAAATTTCTGCATCAGTCTATTGCCTGGTTTGAAAATGTATGAGAAACACAAGTGTTCTTTATTTTACTTGGGATTTCAAACCTCTACGGGTACAGCTTTCAACAGCAAAATTTCTACATGAAAATACCAGTGTGGTGGTGGGGTTTTACGTTCCAGATTCTTTCTTCTAAAATCGAATATTTTGAAACAGAAAACTGAAACTTGTAAATACTATTCAATATAAAAATATTCCACTTGTTTAGTAGGAAAATTAATGAGATGTCATGTTCTAACAACAAGAAAATTGAACTGAGAACAGTAGAAATAGCCCTCTATCAGAAGGTTTCTTTGATTTCAGAGTTAATAATCTTGGGTTTTATCCCTTTACAGGTGTTGACACAGCTTAACATGGAGTGGGGCATTTCACCTGTTGGCAGAGTCACTCCAAGTGAATGGAGGGAGTAACAGCCTCTGCTTCTAATGAACTGGTCTAAACTTTCACTGAGAAAATGGTTGTGTAATGGCATTTGTTCCCTGATTACCACTTGCACAGTGGCATTCCTGGTCTAATAAACATACCTAGAAACCTGTCTGGCTCTTCGAGGTTTCCTCTGTGCCCTGCTTCTGCTGAAGTATAAGAAGCAGTGTCAAAACTCCAAGTAATTCTACACAGTCCCAGTTGTTGCTGTAAAGATCACTGGTGGATGAAGGACAAGTCCAGAACATTGCTGAGTTTTCATTTAGCCAGATGTGTGTGTGAATCAGCCTCGCTGCATTCCCACTGCAGAGTCACATCCCTTTACATCTGACTGGTAATGACAAAGTCAAGATCCCATTTTTTTCCCACAGAAGGATTTTTATGTCTCGAATCTCTCTGCCAGTAAGCTGCTTCTGCCTGTGACCCCTGAGAGCTGTGAAGAAATTAAATTCAGTTTCGGGTTGGAGAAGCTCTACAGGAGCAGGCAGTATCCCAGGAAGAATGGGACTTTCCTAATGAATTCTTAGGGAATTCCAGAGTGATTTGGGGTGGAAGGGGCCTGAAAACCCATCTCGTTCCACCCGTTTCTGCACTGAACTTCTGTTAGGGGTAGACGAAACCAGAGGAACGAGGTGGGAAAAGAACAGTTATCGGGTCCTGCTGGTGCGCGATGATCAGAGCATCCCAGGCTGGTTTGGGTTGGAAGGGACCCTAAAGTCCATCTCGTTCCTGTCGCGATACGGCGACAGCGACCGCGGCCCCCGCCTCTCCCGCCGCCGTCACGTGTCCGCTCACGTCACGTGACGGGTGGGCGGGGCCGAGCGCCGCCGGTCACGTGGCACGGCGGGGGAAGAGCCCGGCGGTCCCGGGCCGGGAGCGGCGATCGGAGCCGGCGGCCCCGGTGAGTGCGGACCCCGCTCGGGGCTCCCTTCCCTCCGTCCGTGCGGACCCTCCTCGGGACCCCGCCTTGGTTGTTTCCCTCCGTCAGTGCGGACCCGCCTTGGAGCTGCCGCTCGCCGTCCTCCGGGGCTGTCCCCGGCAGTGCGGACCCTCGGGGGGCTCCCGCTTCCCTCCGGGGGCGCTCCCGCGGCCTCAGGTGCGTGCGGCCCCACCTTGGAGGCTCCCGCTTTCCGCCGCCCTCCGGGGCTGCCCCCGGCCCGTTGTCACAGTGCCCCGGCGGGGAGGGGATGTGCGGGCGGCTGCGGCGGTGCCGGGCTACGTGTCCGCGACGGGAGGGGAGGACCCGCTACCGGCGAGAGTCCGGCCGCTAAACACGCCCGGCCGCTCGGAGGGGCTGTGAGGTGTGTGAGAGCCCGCTCATCCCGGGGGGAGATCGGGGGTGCCCCGGTACTTCCCCCACCGAGCGGCGTCTCCGTGTCCCAGCGCAGCCCGGAGGCAGAGCGGCGTGTCCTGCTCAGCCGCTTCCCCGCGGCCCTCGCTGTTCAGCGGGGCAGGAGCCCGGCTCCGCTGCCGGGGCTGCTGCGGGACCGGCCGGGGGTGCAGCGGGCTGCGCTTATCAGGGAGCGTCCACGTTTCGGGGCTTGGCACGCAGTAAGTCTGCGCTCACTTGGGAAAACACCTCTTGGTGATGGCCAGAGAAAGTCTCTGAGCTTCTGTTCCAGTTCCGAGCTGCTCGGCTTGTCCCTCTGAAACACCTTACTTAGTGTTTATCTTGGTGTCACCTTATGACGGTAGCACTCCGTGCACAAGCACCTTTTTCCAATTAAGAGCATGGTGTGGATATACTGGAAAAGGGTAAATAGTTGTTTATGCTGCTTTGGGGTGAAATGTCACAAAAATGAGCAAGAGCGAAACAGCTTAACTGTTGCCTTCCTGTATTCATGTTCTGGAAATTGCACATAAGTAGTGTAAAATTGCTTAAAATCTTCCATGCAGTCAGCAAAGATCGTGTTTCTGTACCCAAATACTTGTTGAATTGTGTGGCTGTAAATAGGCGAAGATTTGGTGGCGTGGGACTTTGTGTGTATTGCAATGCCCTGTGTGAGCACAAACACAGTTTGATGAGAAATTAATAATTGTAATGGATTTTCTTAGTACAGAAAAGACCTGAAGCTTTTTTTGCTTCCCAGGTGGCAAAGCAGGGAAGCAAAAGCTAACATTACATGTAGTTTGCTGTCTTACTCTCCTTATTTTTACTGTGTAATGCGTTCCACATTGTTATGCTGAGTACTTTGAGACTGAGCTTAAGACTGAGGAGCCTCAGTTGACCTTGGTGTGCTCACATAACAAGGGGTTGTAAATTATATTTACTCGCAATATTTCCTGTGATTCTTCCAAGGGAACGTTCCTGTTCTCCAAAAATCTGACTCGAAGAGGTCGTGGAAAGCCAAGAACGAGTTAAAGGATTTGCTAAGAATTGGTCTCAAGTACTGTAAAACTCGTTAGAAGTGAAGCAGAATGCTTTCAACGCCTACTTTCTTTTTCCCCATGCAGTTTGTATAGAAATAAATTCCCTGAGAGCAATTTCCATCCTCTGCTGACCAAGCAAGGCTTGTTAACAAGTCTTGAGCAACATGAGTTACAGCCTATTTAGGGCGTCACATAGCTGTGACATTTATTGCAGATGTGCAGCTTCTCTCTCAGTGATTAAGCCCCATCTATTCATGGGCCTGTTGTACATATTTCCTATCCAGTCACGCTTCCAAATGGCTCTGTTTGCCCATGGACCCTGTAAAACCTCCTTTTTCCCCGTTGGACCCACCTCCTGTAGCACTTTTCAAGCCCAAGGGTGAGAGGATGCAGCTTTTTCCCTTCCTGCCCTTTGCTCTTTTCCGTAGGTCCCTGCAGACACTGAGGGACAGGCACCTTTTTGTAAGGTGTCATTTAATGTAATGTAATTTGTCATTTAATGTAATAAGTAATTTAGCTTTCTGCTGCCATAAATAAAGCGAGCTAAGTAGCACTTGGCCATGCAGGAGTTTAATAAAATCCAAAGGCTGTAATTAAACCTGCGAGGTTCTGTTGCTGGCGTTTGTGTGGTATTTGCCAAGCTGTCACCTCTCTCCATTTCAGCAGCTATAAATTCAAGGTAATTATAGACAAACAGGTGAAAACTGGAGCTGTACAGGTAACCAGAAGCATCTGTCTCTCCTAGTTGTAGCCCTACTGATCCCAAAACTGGCACAAAGTGTGTCTGTGGGGCACAGAGCTTTGTTGCTCTGTGATGCCTGGTGAGCTCAGATATTAGGAGCACCAAAGTGCCTTTTGTAGGGTAAAATGGGGCTCTGAGCTTTTACTGGTGTTGTAACTTCCTCATTGCATTGCTCATTTTTTTTTTAATTTTCTTTTTTTTTTTGATAGCGTGGGTTTATGAATTACTGAACTTTGACTTCATCAAGCCTTATTTCTTCAGGTGTTTTACTTGCCGTAACTGGGTTTAGTACATCAAAAAACTATTTAGAGAGATGGATGAGTGTCTCAGTCACCTTGTGCTTGATGACTACTGAATTTTCCTTCCCACACGGAGAAATTTCTGTTGGAAGTAGAAATCACCTCTTTTTATTGCTTCATTCACTTCATAGAAGCCCTGACTTCCTTCAAGAAAATGGAACTAAATACAGAGCTGGTAACTTGTAAAGGGAGCTGCCATTTCTTTGTACTGTCAAATCCTGAAATTCTTTACTGATTGATGGTAAAGGTGTTTTATAGATGGAGCAATGCATTGGTTAAGAAAAAAAGCGTTCTTTTTTTCTCTAAAACCTGTGTAATCCATAACTTAGCATCTCAGGTCTTTTCAGGACCTCAGCTTCAGGTCTTTTCTCTATAAGAAAATACATTATAATTAAAAGGATGTGTCCATGCCAACCTGTGCAAGCCATTGCTGTGGAATATATGGATTGCAGCAGATATTTTGACTTCTACATCTATTTTCATGTAAGCTTGGGAAAATGTTAACCCAGATGAGGAGAACTAGGATTAAATTGTTAATATTTGGGTACCTCTTGTGTGCATCTAGTCCTAATTCATTGGTGTAACAGGTATTTTCAGTCTGCTTAGTCATGGACTTCCTTAATTTAAAGTTGTCAGGAGGAGGAAATATGGCAAATATTTCATTCAAGTTTCAGCCAAATCCTTTTTACCTTGAAGCACTTGTCAGGGAGGCAGAGCATCAGAAATGAAACAGATGTAACAAGGTAGAATACAGCCTCAGATTAAATTTAAATTTAACTGGTTGTCCTGGGAATTCTGCAAGGGGAGGAAAAAAGGATGTATGTGCTTAGAGTCACTGTGTATAACCCCCTATTTCCTTCTGAGAACAAGATCTCTGTGAAGCACCAGGAGCACTGGGAATCCAGACAGTTTGGCTTTTGGAAATTTCAGCAAGGCTGGACAGAAAACTGAGATTGAGAAACAGCTCATTAACGATTCAGTGTTAATAATACCACGTGACTGATTGAAGAGACCAATATTGCTCATTAGATTTGGACAAGTCTCGTTTTTTAGAGAAAAACCTGTTTTTAAAATCAGTATAAAACCTGTTAGCAACCTGTAAAAAGGAAATAAAAATCCCTGTTGGTTGTCTTCCCCACCACCAGGGAGCTGTGAGTGATGCTCATGTCAGAGAGATCTGGGTTATTCTTAATTGAAGGTCAGAGAACAGAAAGAAGACACAGTTTGATCCAACAGATAAATCCTATTGGTGGAAGTTCTGGTTTCAGTCCTAGTAGTTCAGGGCCATGAGGGGTAAAAACGGAAAAATAAATTTATTTTTGTTTTTTTTTCTTACGCTTTTTGAATGTTTGAATTACAGCCTCTTCCAGGAAAGGCTTTTCTCTGCTGTGTTGGTGAATGAACAGCAGAAGGGCAAGGAAACAGACTGAGAAAATGGAGGAAACACTTTATCTATACAAACTTTAATAATAACAGCTGTGAAAAAAAGTGTAATGTTATTTTTCTGTATTTAAACGGTTGGGTTTTTAATGCGTTGCTGGGCGTTTGGTAGCAGTGCTGATGGTTACAGTGCTAATTCGGTGTCCTGCGGGTGTGGCTGCTGTTAGTTTGCCGGAGAACCTTTAACACTGTATCCTGGTTTTGTAAAAATGGATATTACTGTGCTGTAGCTTGAGTCCCTTAAAGCAAAGCCCAGGCTCAGCAGCTTTTCCCTGGCTTCCAGCTGTACCCCAGCTCTCCTCCAAGGCAGCACCTTTGATTATTTCAGAGAGCAGCTCCCAGCCAAAGTGTCCCCTTACTTTATTTTTGTTTTCAAAGCACGGTAGCAGGGCAGCTCAAGTTGGTCACGTACCTGAAATGCTTTTAAATTCGTGTCTCTCTAAACCTTACCAGAGGGCAGGTTGGTTCTGTCTGGGATGTCCCATTTCAGTCCTGGTCGTGCTCACAAAGTTCCCTGTAAGTCGAGGGCTTTTTGCAGCTTTATTTGTGCTTCAGGCTTGAGGGAATATTCGTGTGTCCCGGACTGTGGGGTCACAATCCTGTCCTTGTTGGCTGGGTGTGGACTGAGCATTCCTTGGGGAAGCACAGAGGATCACACTTCAATAGGATGGCAGCAAAGCAAGTGTTTTCTTGGGTAGCTTAGTGGTTTTTGAAGTATTTTGTACCTCTGAGTGTGCAGATCAGCCTGAGAAGGGAGCTGCTGTACGAAATTGGCTTCAAATACGCTTTTCTGCTGGTTGGTAGTTCTTGTGACAGTTCTGCAGTTCTGTAATGTGTGGGTATTGACACACAAATATTGTGTGTAATGACTCAGCTCTTGTAAAAGCAGGCGAGAGGTGAGATCTGTAATAACTCCTCAGGTAGAGTTGTCTTATTTCTGTTCTTGGCAGGGATGAGATGTATTTAATCATTGGAAAAGTCACTATTCCCACTTTCATACTTCTTTCACTCCTTGCTGATTAAGTTCAGCGTTTCGTTTTTGTGCATCAGGGAGGTAAACCTGTTTCTGTGAGGAAACTTCCTTGTATTCTTACGTGGTTTGTAGCACGTCTCAAAAGTGAAACCAGAACCCTTCAGGCCTTCTGTAACAGGGAACAGTCTGGAAATGTCACCACGGAGAAAGAAAAATTGATTTTACCGAACATCAGTGTAATTGAGTTTTCCAACATAAGTCCTCGGGGTAAGAAAACAAGTTAAGCTTGTGCTTCTCTTCAGCTCCTCAATTAGTCATCAGATTTTACTGCTGCTTCCATTGCTGCCAAGCATTAACTGTGATCATTTTCCTGGTCACTAACCTCTTTTCGAAATATTAAGAAAAAATCTGGGGATTTGCTTCTTTTGCCCTCTTTCCCTCTCAGTCTCTTAACAGTTTATGCACTGGGCAAAAGAAGTCCTTCTCATTAGCTGTTATTTGTACAAATTAATTGCATTTAGGTTCAGTAATTTTTTTTTCTGGGCTTGTTTTTATGAGCAAAAATAATCATGAAACTCCTCAGAGGAGCAGAAATTAGACCTTTCTGAATGAGGTGTGGCAAAAAGCTTGATGTGCTTCCTGGGCTGATTTCAGTATCACTTGTTTTTGCAAACGCAGGGCAATAGATGAGAGAGAAATGGGGAAAAACACAGTTACCAGCTGTGCCACCGTGGCTGACGTGCCAGCCTCTTGTTTTAGCATTCCAAGGGCTGCTGTCCCTCTCTCTCTCTCTTGCTTCTCCCTATAATTTAATATCTCACACCGGTGAATCACAGCTTGCTGCGTGTAATTAAATGATCTCCACTGTAACCCAAATCAAGTAATTGATGTCTGAACACTTTCCCTTTTTGAAAATGCGTGGGAATAAAGACGTGAGGTTTTCCATTCTGTTGATACCTGCTCAGATTTTGACACCTGCCAGAGTTACATGGGGTGAAGGATGTCCTCTGTTAAATCCTAGAAGCCCAGAAGGGTTTGGGTTGGAAGGGACCAAAAGCTGCTCTCATTCCAACCCCTGCCATGGGCACACCTTCCCCTACACCCCTGTTTCCATCTCAGTCTCTGTGAAATTCTTTAGGAGCTGATGTCCTGATTGTTTTTAGGCACCAGCAATGAGAAGAGTTGAGTAGAAATTCACGATGGAGGCAAAATCCGTGGCCATCGGCGTGGAGGGGATGACCTGCAACTCCTGCGTCCAGAGCATCGAGCAGCACCTTGGGAAGATGAATGGAATCCATGACATCAAAGTAAGAGACACCAGCACTGTTTTCTAGCGTGAGAAACCGTGATAAATTGGGCTCCGAGGGTGGAAAACAATGTGGGAGGAGTTTATTCTGTACATGTCGTGGGAGGCTGATGTCGGAGGTCCCTTGGTGTGTTTGTGGTAAATAAGAGAAAAACAGGTGCTTGCTTCAGTGCAGTGGGAGCTAAGTCATTATCTGTTGCTCTTAATTAATTTTCTGCTTTACAATTAATTCACTAGTGTGAAGTAATAGGGGGAAAAAAAGGCAAGAACATGGTTTGTCCTAATTCAGGCTTAGTTTGCCTTACTTGATTTTAACTTTTTTCTTAGCTCAAGGGAGATACCAACACTGTTAGTCTTACTTCTGTCATGGGCAAAATATTGGACTCTAGAATATTCCAGGGTGAGCTGATGGTCCTTGCAGAATACATCATTTTACAGTAGTTTTAATGATGGAAGTAATTTAAAAGCTGGGAGACTCCTATGAGTTTTGTGACCCAGCCTGTGGTAGAAAGAACAGTTCTAACAACAGAAAATGGAAAAGTTTATTTATTTAGTATCTGTGTTCTGAAAGCATCTTGTTACATTCTGTAGTTGTTGATTTTACTCCGAAGAAAATAATATCTTTTCGGTTTTATCAACAGTTCAATCCTATTTTAGTGGGGATATCTTGGGTGAACACTTCCCTTCTCAAAAGTGGGCACAGTTTTGATTTGGGGGGCGTGTGATCATTGTCTGCAGCTGGTTTTGCAAGACCCATTGTGGTGCATTTCCCCTGCAGAGCGGGTTCAGAGCAGTTCCCTTTGGCCTGAAGTAGGTGCTTGTGTACACAAATTTCGGTGAAAAGCAGCAAAACTTACAAGACAGATCATTTTTCATCCTCCTTCAGCTGTAGGGGAGCTTTAATGTGAGTCTGTGCTCTGACAGCAGAGCCCTGGAGCTCTGAACAGCCCCCTGTGCACGGCCAGATAAATCCCTGGGTGTCTGCAAGCATGAACCCAGGTAAAGGCTGAAAGCAGCCTGGAAAATAACACCCCCAAGCAATCTGATTTCAGAGTCCTCCCTTTCTCCTTATTCTGGCAAAATGTGTCATCTTGTCAGCCTTGTGTTTTCTCAGGTGACTTTGGATAGGACAGGGAGGTTTATACAATGTGCATCCCCAGAGTCTTTTACTTAAAGAATGAAGCAGGCATTTAAAAGGACGGTATTAAGATTTTGTGTTTAGGTTTTTAGGTAAATACCTGATCCCAAAGCTGGACGCTATTTCAAAAGATACATTGCAAAAGCTTAGTCTGAGTAGAGCAGGACTCTAAGGAAACTTTAAGAGGTCATATTTAGTAATTATCCTTTTTATGGCATCAGAGCTTCAGTCTAGGCAGATGAGTCGTTTCAGAAAATTCTCTGGGAATAGTAAAACAGATTTTTGTGTAGTGATTATGAATTAAATCAGCAAGGGACATGAATGTTAGATGACTAATACAGACAAACAGCTGCTTTTAGGTTATTCTGCAGTGAAACCAATAAATGTCCATGTTGCTAATTCTGCTAAGGCCTGTAATTGGGACAGAAATGAGGAAAGGTTGTTCTTAAAATGGTTTAGCTGATATAATTTAATCATGTCTGTGGTCTTTAGGTTGTGCCTTTGCCCAGAGGAAAGATAGAATTGAATTGATAATGTGTTGGGCCTCTGGCAGGCGTTGCTTTTTCCTTTTGGAAACTGCAGTTATTGTGTTTGATATATCATCTGTTGGGAGCAAATTAAATTGAGGCTGTGTGTGCCATCAGATGGGAAAGGTTATTACCAAATGAGGATGTCCCTGGATCACCAAAATGCACAGAGAGAGGAAAACCAGCTGCTTTAATGTTTGTCACATACGAGGTGTCTAAAGTGAGTTTTGGTGAAATTTGATGCGGGTTTTTGCTCACAGCAAGTTACCAGCCTGTGCCTCCATTGCCTGGAAATGCTGGGCTCCTTTCACTGCTCCTTAAAGCCCCGAGTTTGTTTTCTTCCATCCTCGTGGCCTCAGGGCAGCTACTCCTAACTGCATTAGGATTACTGCTCACTGTTTCGAATTTCTTCTGTGGGCTGTTTGGCTCCAGGGATTGAATTGGGTTAGTCATCCTAATTCAGGTGAATTTGGCTCTGGAGGTTTCATTAAATGCTGTCTGGATGTTGCAAGTAGAAGTGGCCAGACAGACTCGTAGAGGATTCTGGAGCTGGGAGTCGGGCTGGGATCTGTTCTTTTCCCAGCCCTGTTGCTGCACAGGAGAGCAGGAGTTACTCAGTGGTGGTGGCTTTGCTCTTTGAGGTGAGTGGTGGAAGTTATACTGGACAAGTATCGCTGACATTTGCAAGTAAAAGCAGCTCCTGATCTGGTGCAGTGTCAGATCTCCACTCTTTGTGTTGCAGTTTGCTTCATTGCTTTGTTTATCCCCTCGAGGTCTCTCTGGAGGACAAGAACGCCGTCGTCATCTACGACTCCAAGCTGCAAACTCCGGCGACTCTGCAGGAAGCCATCTGTGACATGGGGTTCGATGCTACCCTGGCTGGTTCAAGCCCACAGCCTGCTCCACCTGACACGATTTTCCTCAGCCTCCCTGCCCAGTCAGCCCTCACGCCCAGGCAGATCTGCGCCACGCTGCTGAGGAACACAGGGGTGGTGGATGTGAAAGTGTCCTCTGATCAGAGAACCGCTGTGGTGACCTTCATCCCTTCCATCACCAGTGGCAGGCAGATTACCCAGATGGTGCCAGGAGTAGATTTGAGCATCTCTGTGCCAGAGGTGACGCCTGGGACTTGGGAAGATTCCAGCTGGTCCCAGGCGAGCAGCGCCGTGCTGCGCCTGAAAGTCCAGGGGATGACCTGTCACTCCTGCACCAGCACCATCGAGGGCAAGCTTGGCAAACTGCAGGGGATTCAGAGGATTAGAGGTAAAACCTTAGTGTGTTTTCATGTAAATTGAAGCTGGCAAATTGCAAGGAGTTCAACAGATTAAAGGCACAACCTTAGTGGGTTTTTATGTAAATCGACGTTGGCCGTGCTGTTTGTTCCCTAATGGCGCTGCAGGTTTTAGATGAGATACCTGAGTGTGACAGTGACTCTTTGTGGGACTGGGTATTTAATTATGCTTTTAATGTGGACTAGAAGTGAAGAAAGGAGCCCACATTGTGCGAAGGATGTTGCTGTTACATGTGTGGCAGCGTTCAGTGGTTGTTTTGCACTTGGTAGAGAGCCTGGAGTAGCTGTGTTCCATAATTTTATTACCATTTGTAGAAATCTCTAATACTAGATGTCTTTTTAAAATTGTAATTAATAAGAGTTCATCTTTTCTGTCCAATTAAAAATCTAAAAGGCAAGACCAGCTTACTGATACAGTTAGCTTTGGGATAAGTGTATTGCCATAGCCCCAAAACAAGGATAAATTCAGTAAGAAGTAGTGATGCCATTTGTGAAAATCCTGGGGAAAGAGCAAAAATTGGAGGGGAAGAGGAGTTGAAAATTGTCGTAGTACTAGACAAAACCTGGTTGAAGAACTAAGTTGTTTGATCTTTACCAAACCAATGAAATCTCCTTTCTATTGCAGTTACATTTCTGACCGTTTAAAGTGTTGCTGGAAAGCTTTGACAAGATCCTGAGATGTGCTTATTATGCTTAGGGCAGTGACACACACTTCTTTTATTGCTTCATTTCCAGTGTCCCTGGACAATAAGGAAGCTGTTGTTGTCTACCAGCCTTCTCTAATCACACCAGAAGAAATAAAACAGCAAATTGAAGCGGCAGGTTTCACAGCAGCCTTCAAAAAGCAGCCTAGACCCTTGAAGCTCAGTTGGATTGACCTGGAGAGGCTGAGGAATGCTCAGCCCAGAAGCTCTGAGGCATCACAGAGAGAAAACTCCAGCGGGCCTGGCACAAAGCCAGTTGTGTTCAGAGTTGAGGGGATGCACTGCAATTCCTGTGTCCTCAACATCCAGAGCACCATCTCGGCGCTGCCGGCGGTGACGAGCGTCGTGGTTTCTTTAGAGAACAAATCTGCTGCTATAAACTACAACCCAAGCTTAATTAGCATAGAGAAGCTGAGGAAAGCCGTGGAGAACGTGTCTCCAGAGAGGTTCAGAGTCAGCATTGCTGAGGAGCATGAGAACGTGGCACTTTTCCCCGTGCTGGCGTCTCCACTGAAATCCCACCCTGCCTCCAAGGATCCCAGCCAGCCCCTCACCCAAGCTGTTGTGATCAATATCGAGGGCATGACTTGCAGCTCCTGTGTGCAGTCCATCGAGGCAGTGCTGTCCCAAAAGGCAGGTGTGAAATCCGTGCATGTCTCTCTCCCAGATGGAAATGGGACCATAGAGTACGACCCGCTGCAGACAAGCCCGGAAGACTTGAGGTCCTCAATAGAGGATATGGGATTTGATGCATCTTTTCCAGGTAATGACATCTGAAACACTTTTAAATTTACGAGGTTTGTGCAGTTTTAGGATTTGGTACCACCCGAGATGGAATTTAGCAGCTGACACACACTTTGTGCTTGCCGAGAGAAGCTTTATATCTTCACTGCTGATGAGATCATTAAAGATAACGTGCACATCCTTTCATACATCAGATTGATTCGAATGATTGAGGTGTCTGGCAATATAAATATGTCAGATAAATGCTATTTTCTGTCAATAGCTGCAGAAGTGGTTGGGATTTAATCCTTTTCACCCTGTTCTTGCACAAACAGAGCATCTCCTGAATTGCTGTAAGGAGCAGTGGCCTGCAGTTCCAGAGCCCCTCTCTAAGGTTAAAAACACTGATTTTGCTTACGAAACATGCACTTGCTAACAAGTTCATCTTTGTGCTCCAGCTAAAGTCAATAAAACTGTGTGTAAAACTAAGGTTGCAGCGCAGAGGTTTTGCTTACAGCAACAGGAGAGGACAAAGGATGTGCAGCAGAACAAAGACAGTGGGGAAAGGCAAAAGGGAAAATAGTAACAAACCAGTAAGTTAATCAGTGGCCCAATTTTGTCTTGTTTTCTTTTGCTGACTCTTAACTGACAGAGGGGTGGATGGGTCAGGTTGACAAGGTGTGTGCAATCACCATTTTCATTTTCAGTCTAAATGAACAGCAGTGTGTCACAGCAGCTCATCCCTCCCTGCAGTGGCTGTTCACAGTGTCACAAACTGCAATCTCCTTTCCAGCAAAGGCAGAGCTCCCTGTGGCCAAAGCTCAGCCCTCCCTCGAAGCACAGCTGGACTCTCACAAGCCTGAGCCACCCTCCAAAGTGCCACCAGCCCACCTTGGCAGGCAGGAGAGCAAGACCATCTCCAAGTGCTATGTGCAGGTCACAGGGATGACGTGTGCCTCGTGTGTAGCCAACATCGAGAGGAACCTGAGAAGGGAGGATGGTGAGATGTGTGTCAGTGGGGTCTTTTACGTTCCCAAGCATTTGTTTTGGAGAATCCATCTGGCTTTTGCAGTGTTTTTAAGGGGTGGGCTGTCAGGACAGGTGCTCCTGCTCACCTCTGGCCCATAGGGTGGGAACAGGGACATCCTTGCTGCTTCATGGATGCGCTGCCCAGACACTGCTGTTGCTAAAGCAGCAGCTGAGTGCTCCAAAGAATATGGGGATCAAATAGGGGATCCTTTTGAAGGTAAACCAGCTCTTCCCTACTGGAGGAAGGTGCCCAGGTGTGCAGCTGGAAGGCAGAAGCAGATGTGTGCTCTAGGGGGCTGTGACAGGGACAGTGTGAGCGGATTAAAGGGACACAGGTTAATTTTAGCTCTGCGAGTCAGGGCAGTGGTGTCTGTGATTATAGTTGCAGGAACAAAAAGCTGTGATGTAACAGAGTCATTAATGCAGACTGTGTTTAATTATTGTAGTGAAGATGGATGGGCTTCAAGTTAGCCTGGATTTTAATTCTTTTCATCCTAGAAAATGGATGAACCTAAATCTTCTCAGTGCCCAGTAGGATTGCACTGTTAGATCTGCCCTTTCTCATACAGGTTCTCCTTAAAAAAGGCTTCCAGGAATGGTCAATGCAGATCAGAGAGAAATACGCAGCACTGTCTCTTAGAAGAACTTCTTTTATGTAAAAATAAATCATTTTTAATACAGCATGGACAGAATGTTTGTAATTAGACTGTTCAAGGCGTACTGCTCATGTGGAGTGAGGCTTTCATCTGTCACACCTGCACTGAGGTGCTGGGGTAGGTGTAGCTTCCAAACAGGAGGATGTTTTTCTTTATGTACAGCACGGAAGCTTTCCCAGTTTCATTAAACTGGGTTGTGCCCTCGTGTTACAATAAATGCAGGATGTTTCCTCAGCCTGATCTGCCACTCACACATTTTGTTCCCTAGGAATCCACTCGATCCTTGTTGCCCTCATGGCAGGGAAGGCAGAAGTGAGGTACAACCCTGCTGTCATTCACCCTGCAGCTATTGCAGAGCTCATTCGGGAGCTGGGCTTCGGAGCCACCGTGATGGAGAACTGCGGGGAAGGAGATGGGGTTCTGGAGCTTGTCGTAAGCTGATCATTAAACCCAGCCACTCTCAGCTCTTATTATTTTATCTATTGGCTGTGCTTGTGTTAATGTCCACTTCCTAGAGTTTAATTGTGTCATAGAGCTTAATTTATAAAAAATGAAGTATAAGGGTACATCAGGTATGGATCACAAATTTTATCTTGTCCTGCAAACTGTGCTGGCTCACTACTATGACACTGAAAATGCAGACAAATACTCCTGAATTTTTCTGTTTGCTCTTCCTGTTGCCAGATTTTACTTTTTTTTAAATTTTTGAAGCTGTGTGTAGCTCAGTGTCCCCCAGCTCTGAGACTGAACATCCAGCAGAGCTTTACTAGGGCTTAATAACCTTGTCCCCGTGCTGTGCTTCCTCTGGAAGGGTTGGAGGGGGCCCTGAGCAACGGGATTTTGTGGGAGCATCCCTGCCCATGGCAGGGGTTGGAACTGGATGCTCTTTAAGGTCCTTTCCAGCCCAAACAACTTTTTGATTCTGCAGTGCTCTCATCCTTAACCAGACAGATCCATCTCGCTGCTTCACACCCCAGATTAAAGGCGTAAATATCTGCAGCATAGTCACAAGCACTTTTCCTACTTGTTAAGATGCATGTGCCAGGTAACCTGTGGGTTTGCTAAGGGGAAGGAACCTCTATTTTGCAGGTGAGGGGGATGACCTGTGCCTCCTGCGTGCACAAGATAGAATCCACCCTCATGAAGACCAATGGTGTTTTGTACTGCTCCGTAGCTCTTGCAACCAACAAAGCCCACATCAAATACGACCCTGAGGCCATTGGTCCTCGAGATGTCATCCAAGTGATAAAGGTGAGTTACACACCCCAGAAATAGAAGGAAAGGCTGTTAAAGGAAAAAAATAAGTCTCTTTTCTTCCATCTGCTTTCTTCTTAGTGCAGGTTTCTGCAGCTAATTTGTGTGTTCTGGCTCAAAAATGCTCTGCTACAACTTTGCCTAAGTTTTTAAAAAATAAATACTATGAAAGCCAGGTCATGGTAGACTTGGAGATACCAGCTATAGGTGTGTAGAAAAATAAAGCACATTTATTTAAAAATAAAAGTAGCAGGTGAGAGGTGAAAGAAGTTTCTCAGCCTTCTCCTTCAGTTTCTCTGTTTCTGTGCTGTAGGAACAAGCATTTTGGAAAGCCACATTTTAGAATAGCATTTTATTCCAGGAAAGTTAATTTCTACATCAGATTGCTTTTCTCTTTTGAAAAATAACTAAACAATAGTAACAGACAATAGTAACTAAACACCAATTACATTTCATATCAGAAATGTTAATAAAGTTAATCAGAGGTAAGACTGGCACCATCAGTAATTTGGCAATAACTGAGCACAAAGTGCATTTTGGAACTGACTGCTCTCTTTTTTATTTTTGTGCTTTTTTTCCTTAGGATTTAGGTTTTACTACTTCCTTAGTCAAAAAGGACAGATCTGCCAGCCATCTGGACCACAAGCAGGAAATCAGGCAGTAAGTATTCCTGAACATACTGAGATTCCATAAACATCTTTGGTTCTTGTTTGTAACTCAGCCACAATTTATGAATTTTTGTGTGACTGTGCAGACTTGCTAGTTAAAATATTCTCCAGCACTTGGCTGCAACACAAGTTTTTTTTTTGTTTTTTTTTTTGTTTTTTTCTCTTTTTAAATCTGAGGTGGAAAAGGTCTTTTGTGGTGAGCCTGGTTTTCTGTATCCCTGTCATGGGGCTGATGATTTACATGATGGTGATGGACAGCCAGCTCTCGGATGCTCACGCACATCACAACATGAGCAGCGAGGAGATGGAGGCCCTGCACTCCTCCATGGTCCTGGAGTACCAGCTGCTCCCAGGATTGTCTGTCATGAATTTCCTGTCGTTCTTACTCTGTGTCCCTGTCCAGGTGAGTGGGGTTGTGACAGCTCCTGCTTTGTTGGGCTTAAACGCTCAAAATGGAAGGTGATGAAGAATCAAAGTTTGAGAAGTGAATAGAATTGTGCTGGTGCAAAATGCTTTTGAGGTTCTTACGTGCTTCTGCTGTTGCCAAAATAATGGGTGCTGGGGACTCTCAGGGGCAGGGCAGGCAGTGCAGAGCTCCTGAATGCCACTGGGAGGACACTGGGAATACCTGAGAGTGCTGTGGAAAGCCCACAGCCCCGGCTAGAGCTGGGATTTGGTTCGGGGAGAGAGGCAAACACCACAAATCAAGTGCAGAAGCTGCAGCCGTGTGTTAGAGGCGTGTGGAATGCCGTTGCAGGTGTTCGGGGGGTGGCACTTCTACATCCAGGCCTCCAGAGCACTGAGGCACAAGACGGCCAACATGGACGTGCTCGTGGTGCTGGCAACATCCATTGCCTTCCTCTACTCCTTCATCATCCTCCTGGTGGCCATGGCTGAGAGAGCCAAGGTGAACCCTGTCACCTTCTTCGACACCCCGCCGATGCTGTTCGTGTTCATCTCGCTGGGCCGCTGGCTGGAGCACGTGGCAAAGGTGAGGAAAGCAGAGCCCGAGGCCCTGAGGGTCACTGCAGAACCTTGTGAAAACAGCCCCGTGCAAAAGCTTTGCTGGGCTCTTTTAACTTTCTCTGTTGTAAAATCATCTTTAGTAACCGAACTAATAAGAGTTTGGCTTAATGTCAGTCTGTTTGCAGAAAGTGTTGTGTTAAAAGGGTAAATTGCAACACGCACAGTTGTTATTTACCCAGCTTTTTTTTTTTTAATAGTATAGTCAGAAAAATATGAAAATTATTATTCTAGGGTAAAACCTCAGAAGCACTGGCAAGACTAATTTCATTACAAGCTACTGAAGCTACTATTGTTACCTTGGGCCCTGATAACGTTCTTTTAAGGTATCTTGCTTTGTCATTTGCTTTTTCTGTTGTTCCTTTTTTGCTGTTGATATGCTTAATTCACAGACAGATTGCACTATTTTATAGAACTGTGAAGCAAATAACTTCAGATTTGCTGGCAGATAAAAATATTAAAATGCAGAATTAACACTGCTCTGGTTTATTGGTTTATTGTTTTATTGCTGATTTTTTTTTTTTTTTGGCTGCCATAAGACAATTAGTGGATTTTCTTAACTGGAAAGTAAATAAAATCATGATAAAATAGGCCATTTCAAAGAGGACTATGACTTTTTTGTGATCATTTTGGTGTGCACTGATGGCAGCCAGTGGGGTTGTGCTTTGTGTGTAGTGCCAGCTCCTTTGCCTGGGCCCCTCCAGTTCCAGTCTCTTACAAAACATTTGCACCGTTCCAGTGAGGAGCAAGTCGATGTGGAACTGGTGCAGCGAGGTGACATTGTCAAAGTGGTCCCAGGAGGCAAATTCCCAGTGGATGGCCGTGTCATTGAAGGACACTCCATGGTGGACGAGTCTCTCATCACAGGTCAGCATTTGCTTTCTCCAAGTGTGAAAATGTTTTCCTTTAAACAAATCCGCGGAGGGGAAGCCGAAGCTGAGGTTCTCCCTCGTTAGGAGCTGGCAGCTGTCCCAAAGGTGCCTTTTTCAGCAGAGCTGTGTCTGTTGTCGCCCTTTCCTCAGGTGAGGCCATGCCTGTGACCAAAAAGCCTGGCAACACAGTCATTGCAGGCTCCATCAATCAGAACGGGTCCCTTCTGATCTCGGCCACCCACGTGGGAGCTGATACCACTCTGTCCCAGATCGTTAAACTCGTGGAGGAGGCCCAGACCTCAAAGGTAGGGAATTATCAAATCTGCACTTTGAGGTTTGCTGCCTCATGGAGGCACCAGCCCACCAAATCACTGGAGGGGTGGCTGAGACTGCTTGGATTTGAATTGCAGCTGCATAATGAAGTGTCTTGCTGAATAAGGACTTCGGTCCTGTCTGCTGAGCCAAGTCTCATCCTCCTATTAAGTAAATCTGTAATTGTGAAGTGTGGCAAGCCAAGTGTGCTGCAAGCAGCAGCTGTGCTTCTCTTCCGTGCCTTCAGACACAAACATGATGGTGCTGAGAGATGTTTCTCCTTCCCAGGCTCCCATCCAGCAATTTGCAGATAAACTTAGTGGCTACTTCGTTCCTTTTATTGTGGCTGTCTCTGTGGTTACCCTTCTTGCCTGGATTATAATTGGGTTTGTGGATTTTGAGATAGTGGAAAAATACTTTCTGGTAAGTAAATCTCCTTAAACACCTTCTAAAATGTTTCATAAACTGCCTTACAATTCTATTAGACTGCAGTGGTTCCCTCTCTGGATTACCCTTACAGGCAGTTGCTGACTGTTACTGCTCTTGTTATTGCATTTTTTATATTATGTATTTTTTTTATACTGCATCACTCCTGCATTTATACTTAAAGAGAATCCACAGTAATTGATCAACTCCTGTAAGTTAGGATTTAAAAAAAAAGTTAATTAAAAGAAGTAAATATTAAACATCAAAAATTTCCCACCATCCATCTCTCCAGTCAAGAGCTCCAGTTCTGCATCTGGCTCTGTTAGCACAGCTCTGTGTAAATTCAGCTTGGAATTCATCTTCATTACAAATTCCAGAGGAGGGTCAGGATCCCAACTTGGACTTAAGAGTTGCTTAAATCACAGGACTTCTTGTTTCAAAAGTGTTTCTAATTAGAATTTCTTAGTTTCCAGGAAAGCCATCTTCATATCTTGCTTTTCTTTCTCCTTACTGTATATCCCTTTGACAGAGTATTTTTTATTACAGGGCATCGTTAGAGTTGTAGCACGTGGTGTCTTGTTTAGGTAAACGTCCTATAAATAAAGCAGTACAGAACAGAAGTGGCTTAATTAGTCATTAATTTAATCATTCATCCTAGGTTTTGCACAATTTGCCTGTGCTTCACTTTAGTATTAATACTCAGCAGACACATGAGCAGATGTTTCCAGCCTCTGAGGCAATGTGTAGCTGAACGTGTTGTCTCTGCTGTTCGCTTTCTTCCCTGACCGACTCCCCTCCGTGCCCAGGGCTACAACAAGAGCATTTCAGCAGCAGAGGTGATCATCCGCTTCGCCTTCCAGGCCTCCATCACCGTGCTGTGCATCGCCTGTCCCTGCTCCCTGGGCCTGGCCACCCCCACGGCCGTCATGGTGGGGACGGGCGTGGGCGCCCAGAACGGCATCCTCATCAAGGGCGGCGAGCCCCTGGAGATGGCACACAAGGTGAGCACTGGGAAGGGCTGCCCAGCCTCGTGTGGGTGGCGTTTTGCCAGCTGTTGTTGGAGCAGAGGAGGGAATGTCCTGGTGGGTCCCGTCCAGCTCGGGATATTCCGTGCGAGGTCATCGCTCCGTGATCGGGAGTTTGGTTCGAGCGGGTGCTTTTCCGAGGAATCTGCACCTCCGTGCTCGGTCCACGGATTGAAATCCTCCTGCTTTCCTGCAGGTGAAGGTGGTTGTGTTTGACAAAACGGGGACCATCACCCACGGCACTCCAGAGGTGATGCAGGTGAAGTTCCTGGTGGAGGGGAACCTCCTCCCTCGTCACAAAATGCTGGCGATCGTGGGCACAGCGGAGAGCAGCAGCGAGCACCCGCTGGGAGCTGCGATCACAAAGTACTGCAAGAAGGTGAGAGGTTCCCACACACAGCCTGCTCTCCCCCGTGCAAGAACCTCTCTTGCAGGGCTTCATCAATACCACGAGACTGTTCGTGCAGATTAAATAATAATTGCTGTGTTTAATTGGCAAAGCTGAAAATCGCGGGGCCACGTAAATCACACCGTATTAGAGGCACCATTCAGACTTAGATTTTGATGATTATTTCCCTCCTTCTGTTTGTTCAACTGCACTTTTCTTTTGTGGGCTTTATAATTGCATCATGCTTTTATATATATATATATATATAAAAATGTCATCAGTTTCCATCTTCTTTTTCTAGGAGCTGAAATTAGAGACCCTTGGGACATGTACAGATTTTCAGGTAGTTCCAGGCTGTGGCATTAGTTGCAAAGTCACCAATATCGAAGCATTACTCTACAGGAAAAACAGAATGGTTGAAGAAAACAATGTTAAAAATGTGACACTTGTGAAAATTGAGGAGAATGCAGATGAATCAGTGCAGCCTGCTTTGATCATTGATGCTGAACCACCAAGTAAGTTAATTCTGGGCTAGAGAATAAAATGGACAATTTTTGCTTCTGTGTCTTTAGGATCCTTAGGAATGAGGTCACTTATTTCTGCCTTGGAGAACTGGGCTGACATCAAGGCACACGTTAAACAGTTGCTCATTAGTTTCTTTCGTGTTCACACATCACTCAGAACATTTAAATTAAATCCAATTTCAAGCTGCATGTTGAATATGGGACTGGAAAATCAGACTGGAGTTGTCTGTCAGCTCTCTCTGGCTTTACTTTGCTTCATCCTAAGTTACCATTTGCTACCTAAAATTATGTGTATTTGCATAACTGATGAGTTTTCACTCAAGAGCAGATCATTGTTAGGTGTTTCAACTCTGTTGGGCTGTTCACAGAAATCAGAAGCGCTGAGAAGGTGACTTTACTGTCCTTTGACCTGTGGTTTTTGGCCCTCTGACATGGGGTGACTCCTCAGGACTGAGGAAATGCTGGTGTCTCTCTTGTGAAGGACACATGAAGAGATTGGTAGGGTGGAAAGCATCGAGGAATTCTTTATTCCAGTTTGGGCTCCCTGCAGAGCTGTTCCAGTGCATACTGGGGGAGCCTGGCTGGGATGAGCTGCAGGGAAGCTCCCTGGTTATCCACATGATGGTAGTGTTGTGTTTTCTCCCTTCAGCTACTGTGACCTCTCAGAAATACTCAGTTCTCATCGGGAACCGGGAGTGGATGACCAGGAATGGCCTCGTGGTGAGAAGTGAGGTGGACAAAGCCATGATGGAGCACGAGCGGAGAGGCCGCACGGCTGTTCTGGCAGCTGTGGATGGTGAGTTCAGGGCTGCTGCTGCTGCATTCAGTTTGATTGCCACTAAATATCACATAAAACGTCTCATAAATAGAAATTAGTAAGTAGTGATGTCGTAGCAGCTACACCTGAAGCAGAGTGATGGCATGAAAAGAGATCATTAATCAGTTTTACAGCACTTTCTTATGGGAAAGGCTCTTCCTGTCTGTCTTAGCTGACAGGAGAGTTGGGCATAATAATACAATGCAAAGACTTCAAAGAAAGCAAAGGGGAAGAAAGGAGATAAAAAAGGAATGTTTTTTTATTGTGGTTGGATAGTCCATGCTCTGAATTGCTTTAAACCTTGCTGCACCAGTACCTGTTCTCATCCCAGTTTTTACTGTCAGTATGAACTGGTTCTGGAACTGGTCTTACTGGGTGGGGAAAAAGTTACTTTATTTCCCGAATTTAACAAATATCTTTATTACAAACACTTCCTCTCTGTTTTCAGGAGTGCTCTGTGGCTTGATAGCTATTGCAGATACTGTGAAGCCGGAGGCTGAGCTGGCAGTGTACACTTTGAAGAGCATGGGGTTGGAAGTTGTCCTCATGACTGGTGACAACAGCAAAACAGCCCGGTCCATCGCCTCCCAGGTGGGCTGCTGTCCTGGGGCTGGAGCTGGTTTCAGCAGGAAGGGTGGTGTGGCACGTTGTTATTGCTGGTGGCTGGTCTGTTGTGAATGATGGTAATGTAAAAAAATTTGGAATAAAGAGGGAATGCAAGAAGTTTTTAAATGGAAGTAACATGAACTGTGAATTCAGAGCTATTTTCATATCATCAGCTGGGTTTGCTCTTTAGCTCGTGAGTGATAATGTGGGTTTCACTCTTCCTGGTCACATCATTCCAGGCAGGAGCTTTGACAGCTGCTGGAAAAGCTGTGTCCTCTCTGTCTGTTCAGGTTGGCATCACCAAAGTGTTCGCAGAGGTTCTCCCCTCGCACAAAGTGGCCAAAGTGAAGCAGCTCCAGGACGAAGGGAAGCGGGTGGCCATGGTGGGAGATGGCATCAACGACTCCCCAGCCCTGGCCATGGCCAACGTGGGAATTGCCATTGGCACGGGCACGGACGTGGCCATCGAGGCAGCCGATGTGGTTCTCATCAGGGTGAGAAATCGGAGTTAGAGGGAGCTGGTAGGAGGGGTCAGAAGGCCCAGGGTGTCCTGGGTGATGCAGGGCTGCACAATCTCTGTAAGCTGGAGAGCTGGAGCAGAGATTGTCTTCACTGTGTTTAGTGCAGTGATTAGCCCATGAGGGAAACTTCCACGTTTTCTGGGTACTGCACATCTTGGGGTAATTAAAGTTTGAGAGTGGGCAAAGGAGGACAGAGTGACCTGTCCTTTGGCAAACATAAATTACGTTTGGGTAACGCACCACAGCACCTCCAGGGTTACAGGCACTTCTTCCTACACATCAGCAACACCCTGGCAGACCGTGGTCAGTGTTTGGAGGTGCTGTGTAGGTTATTTGGATTATGAGGGATTGGCACTGAGCAGAGCAGCCTCCAGAGGGCTGACTGTGATTAGCCTGTTACACTCAGTGCACTGTAGTGAGCTGTAAAACAGGACTGTGCTGCCACCACTCGTATGCTTTGTGTCTCTGACTGCTCTGATGAACATTTTAACTTGCAGGACGACCTGATGGATGTGGTAGCAAGCATAGATTTATCCAGGAAAACCGTGAAGAGGATCCGGATCAACTTTGTCTTTGCTCTAATTTATAATCTCATTGGAGTTCCCATAGCTGCAGGTGTGTGAGTGTTCCCTGCCCTAATTAGATTGTGCTCAGTGAGTAGATTGCAGTGATTTGCTGTTGTGTGGGAGAGTTTCCATGGTCTTTATTTCTGGCTGTCAGTAAGGGCAGAGTTCTCTGCCTGGGGATGTTGCAGTGGAATATTTGTGAGCTGTCCTCCTCCCACACTGTGGCTACTATGGATGTGCTCAGCACATCAAAATAACTTCAGGATAAAAGGTTTATTGGAAGAGCCTGATCCTGTGAACAGGCAGCTTCATTGCAGGGTGGGCAGGACGTGCCACCTCTGAGTTTTGGACTGAGGTTCTAGTTGAGATAAACCACAAATCTTTATGTATTAAATATTGGTCATTTAAACTAAAATCCCATTTACTAATAAATTAAAAAGCAACTAAACCTAGACAGTCCATGTGAAATTGTATCTATTAATATATGAATAATGCAGTGTTCCTGCTCTGAACTTACTGCTGGTGTGATTTTCTAGGTGTCTTCCTGCCCATTGGTTTGGTTCTGCAGCCCTGGATGGGATCTGCAGCCATGGCTGCCTCCTCAGTCTCTGTTGTGCTTTCTTCTTTGCTCTTAAAAATGTAAGTAGGAACGGTCTTGTGGTTTGTAAATTGCATTTGAAGCTCAGGTCTTTTACTTTGAGTGGCAGAAAATAAATGTGGGACTGTGAGAGATTTTGAAGGCTTTTGAAGAACAGTTCAGGCAAGTCTGTGTTAAGCAGACAGTAGTGATTAAAAATGTAATTTCTAATGTGAAGAGATGCACAAATCAGAAGTGTTGAGAATGGGAAATTCCTTAATGGCCTTCGTGTGTTTGTGAGAAATCTTGTTGGTCAAATTATCAATGCCTCCGGCTTGTGCACGATCATCGAGTTTGTATCCATATTTCGGTGTACTTCACTTCAACTTCAGAGGTGTTGATACATTTTGGTTTTTCCTTCCTCAGGTACCAGAAGCCAAGTTCTGAGAAGCTGGAGTTCCGTGCCCGTGGGCAGCTGAGGCACAAGAGCCCGTCAGAGATCAGCGTCCACGTGGGGATCGATGAGAGCGGGACTGGCTCCCCGAAGCTGAGCCTGATGGATCGAATCATCACCTACAGCAGAGCCTCCATCACCTCCCTGTTCTCAGACAAGCGTTCAGTGAACAGCATAGTCCTCAGCGAGCCTGACAAACATTCGCTTTTGGTGGGGGATTTTGGAGAAGATGATGACACAGCCTTGTGAAAGACTCGCTCCTCCCACCCCCACTAAGGCAAAACAAAAAAACCCCGAAGCAAAAAACACAACCAAAACAGCTGTCGTGAGGTCTGTGCGTGTCCTGATCCTTGTGGAGGTCTTCTAGATGCATTTCTTCTTCAGTGTAGAGGTAGTTTTTGCAGTGACTTTCCAGGGTCTTTTGTGGTTTTTAATCTAGACTTACCAAAAATACCTGGTGCGGGGTGGTTGATGCTCACAAACAGGGCTGTGTTCCCATTCCGTGGAGCTTGCAGTATAGCATTCGTTTTGGCAAATTGTCAAAATACAATTAAGGAAACTAAGGAAGCAGAAACTCATTTCCCAGCCTTATACCAGGCTATTTTATGCATAGTGGAGTTCAGTACTGTGTTAAAACATTGTGAATTTGCTTCTGCAAAATCCTGAAGGTTCTGTTTGCAGAGAGATGTGCCTTACTTCAGAACCCTCTCGCTCCCACAGCCTGCCTTCTGCCAGAAATGGGTCCTCTCAAATGCCTTTTCTTGTTGTCAGCATCCGATTCCAGCTTTTCACACTCCAGGCTTCAAATCATCTCCGTGGGATCTGGATTCCTGCGCAGTGGAAAACGGGGAGGTTTGGGGCCCTACCCACACTGAGCTCTGACCATCCTTCCCCAGGACACTCCTGCCCTGAGACCGTCTGCCTGAAGGTTGTCTGGATTGGGAGGTTTGCTCATTCCCAGCCTCTCCTAAGCCAAAAACTCCTGCAACGCCTGAATGCAATATCAGTGTGAGGTGGTATTAGCCAAAGCATTCAGCTTTAGGAAGGAGCAGGGCAGTTAGTGCTCACCACCAGAATCTACTGGCACTCCTTAAATGAACCAGGGGAGTTTGTCACAGACTGCCTTTCAAATCTTTACAGTTCAGTCTTTGCTTGTAAAGATAAGTGTCTGAATTCAGACAGTTGTCATTTGTTACCGAACTGCAATATCAAAATGCAGCTTTTGATCCTGAAATCATTAATATCAGAAATATCCTCAGTGAGAAAGAAATGCTCATTAGCCAGTAGCTGGTTACCTGTTTGTTACTCACTGACCCTTGCTCTCCCCGTCTGCTGCTGAGGCAGTTGTTGGCAGCAATTGCTGGACTCAGTAATGTTGAATTTCATTACGAAGTGCAGTCCATGGTGTAAATGTGTACCAGTTGTGCTTGTAGAGGAGAAATACTCAGTTTGGTGAAGAAAAAGAGATTCTCTCTAACGTTCTGCTTTTTAACTCAAAGCCTGATTGTGTATGTAAAAAGTCCTGAGTGAACAGCTCTTGCATTTTGTCTGAAAATGACCAGAAAAATCCCCTTGTGTGAGAGCAGAAGAGCTGTGCTGGGGATGTGTTGTCAGGAAATCAGGGTACCTGTATTTCAATGAGGAGAGCAGTATCACCTGCTGCTGGTTCAAGAAACAAAATATTTCTGTAGCAGGATTTGGGTTCTTAATATCTCTACATGAATATAGAGTAATTTTATAAATTAGATTACAGCTGTATGTAATATGTGGTGTGGTTCCATGCTGAGATACGTCACTGCACAGCCATTCCATGAGGTTTGGTTCTCAGTTTGCAGCAGCAGAGCTGTTCTTACGAAGCACAGCGTTACCCAAAGCTGTTTGCTCGTGTTTGGATGGGTTTTAGTGCTTCACAATCATGCAGAGATTTCAGTTGTCTTGTTTATCCACCCTCCTGCTCGGTGTTCTTGGCACGGTTGTGCAGGTGCAAGGGAGGTATTTACATATTTCTGCCTGTGCTGTGGGTGGTCTCAGTCACTCCTTCAGATGGGAGTTTCAGTGCTGCCTGGGGAGCGGATGGCGTGGAAATGACACATCACCCTCCTACTGCAGGAAACAGGGAGGTAATTCAGGTAATTCTTGGATAAAGCAGCATAAAGGACTTGTTAAACTATTTCCAAATAGATTTTTAGAGCACTTTGCCTTCAACCTTCCCTTGTCCAAATGCTGTGTAGGTTGAATGTTTACGGCTTTACCTCCAACTTTTTCCCAACGCAGGTGTTTTTCTAGGCTTTATCATTTTCTGTGAAACTCAGTGTTTGATCCAGGTACAGCTCTTCTTCCAAACCAGGACACTTAAAGAGGTGCTGGATGATTATCAGGGAATAAGGAACAGCAGCTGCTGGCTGGGAAGGATGTGAGAGCAGCTTGTAGGGACAGCCAAAGGATCAGGCTCTGGGGAGAGGAAATAACTGAGGCCAAGGTGGGGTGGGGACAAGGTGGTTGTGATAAACTCGGATTTTTGAAAGCAAGTTCTCTGTCCAGCACTCCCCAAGGGTGAGGTAATGACTTCTAGGATGTTTATCTTGTGATTAAAATATTACAAAAGGTGCTTTACATTGAGGAACCAAAATCCCTTTCAGTTTGAATGTACAGTGCAAGTGGAATCATGTGTGGGAGCTCTATGTTTTCCCAAATGTAAATGTTTTATTATGTAAATAGGTTGCTCCTGTTGGAGACAGTTTGGATTCAGAAATTTAAAGTATCACTTGGAAACACTCAGTTACAAACAATATTGTATTACTCCTTTGTCTGTTTTATTGTTTTCTGTATCTAAGCTATTTATAAACCTGTGCTCTATTTAATAAAAAAGTACATATGCTCCAGGCTTTAAAAGTTGCTCTTTGCNAAAAAAAAAAAAAAGAATGTGAACTTGCCAGAACACAATGGACGCAAGAAAACACTTTTATTTATTAAAAACTATGCTTTTTTTTTTTTGCTTAGAACTTCCAACAGTATGTTTTAAACTGGAGAACTTCTGTTATTCACTTTTAATGGTGAAGAATGGGGAAGCAAATGCTGGTTGGAATGTTAATGTAGGGCTGTTACAGTTCTTTGCATCTCAAAACATGTTGTCTCACGTTTCCTGTTCTTTTAAGACTGTGCCTCCATCATTCTAATGGCAATTATAAGCTCTGTAATAAAAATGTAGCATCTGAAGGCTGTTTTAAATCATGTTCTTTCATCTCCTTTAAATATTTGTTGCTGTCTCAGCAAAAGGCCAAGGATTGGGGTTTAGGTGTAGTTCCAGCTCTGCTAAACACAAACTTGAGCAAACACTGAGCCTGTGTGGAACTGCAGGGCTGGGGGCAAGTGGGGCTGGTGAAAGCTGGGAAATTGTGGAATAATTTCGTGTAGGAGCCATCCCTGTGTTCCCAAATGGGGGAAGAGCAAAGGCTGCTGGAGGTCACCCAGTCAAAACCTGTCCCAGCAGAGCCAGAGCTGCTCACCCAGGACTGAGGTTTGTAACATCTCCACACCCTTTGGGCAGGCTCTTCCAGGGGTCACTCACCCTCACAGTAAAAAAGGGCTTTCTTGTGTTAGGATGAAATTTCCCCTGTTTTGGTTTGTGCCTGTTGACCCTTGTTCTGTCACTGGGTGTTACTGGGCACAGTCAGGTTCTAGTTGCATCCAAATGTTTCCAAGGTGAAGGATTTTGCTTTTCCTTAAGACACAACCCTGTAATTTCATCCTCTTGGACTGTTGGGACCTAGTATGCCCCATCAGGTGTGCAAACCTACAGTTCTAGCACTTCTGGTTTGGAAAATGCAGGTTTGTTGCACAAAAATAGTAACCAAAACATTTGAGGTTGTTTAATTTAGGACTTGAGTTATTTTGGGTTAGGGCAGTGTGTGAACCTTCTTTTAAATGGAACTGTTTTGTTCAGCTCTGACTGAATTAAAAATAAATAAATAAAAAGCCAAACCAAAAATTCATTAAGTAGCCAGGAGACCCCAAATCCTGTGGGCCAAGCTGTGATACAAAAATCTCTGCATTCAGCTGGCCAACACACATCACTGTGATCCAAGAAACGCCAAGTTTAATACAGAATTAAAAATTCAGACTCTCCTGGAATTTTAAAATGTCTCTCCTTTCCTGAAACCTGACATGTCACTGATGTTTCCTAAGTGAAAACAGGAGCTGTCCCAGAGTAAACTCTGTTCCAAGCCCCTGATTTCAGTTTTTCTGGAGCTCAGTTTAGTTAAGTAGAGCAGCCTCACCTCCCTGGGTGTCAGCGGCCACGTGTGAGGGGTGAGCAGAGCTCTCACATTCCATAGCACTGTTTTGTTAGGGGAAAATGGGTAAATTACGTGATCAAATTGAGGTTCGTTCTACATTGTAAAAATCGGTGGAAGAAATACCACCTTTAAGGGCTCTGATAGAAAATGATACTGTGGATAATGGTAGGATTCTTGGTAATTTAAAGCTTACTGTCTCTGGCACTTCAGAAGCACAGCAATGCTGTGTTGCTGCAGCCTGCCACAGCCAGGGTTAACATTGGAGCCTCGGCAGCTGCTGCCTCAAACATCACCTTTTCAGGCTTGATGGAATCCTTTTTCCATTTTACCAGCATGCAGTTCCTGCACAGATTTTTGTACCCTTCCCTAGATGCTTTCAGTTCAGCATGGCTGCGTCATCTTTTAAGATGCTCTTTCTTTTTTTCCCCCTTTTTAAGTAACATTTTTAAACCATATCTCTGCAGAGCGCTATGACAAGCTCGTAAGGTCGGACTCCGATTCCAAATTCAGCATCTGCCTTGATAGCAGAGCTGTGCTATGGGCAATGTTAGGTTTGGTTTTTTTTTCTTCCAGTTGGCTGGACAATTTAAGTAGTAGCTGTGAATTTGTACCATGTCTGCTTGCTCATGAAGGAAAACTGCTGACTAGGTAAGATTGGGTTGTCTGTATCCCATTAAACACATCTCTAAAATAATTTTTTTAAGGAGATTTGGAGAGCTGTACACACACTCAGGTGCAGGAAAGAGACACAGAGAAGGACTCTTCAGCATTTTTTAATTAACCCCTCATTCAATTTCATGCATGGCCAGCCCTGACGCCCTTTGTCCCCACAGATGTTGGGAATGAGATTGTGCAGGCATTGGCCAGGTGAGGGAGCAGCCAGGAGCTGCCTGCCTGCATTCCCTTAGGGTTGTGCCTGTTTTTCAGGCAGCTTTTCCCACACTTCCAGATTGGATGCTCTTTATCTTTCCCACACGATCCCTGTGCTTGACTACTGACCGTCTCCCACTGCAAGGAGAACAGAGCACTCAGACCTTGTGCTGCAGCCTGTTTTTAAGGGAAGGCTTAAACTGCAGCGGGCGGTTCTACAAGCAGGAAGTTTCTGCAGCCCGGGTCACACGACACAGATGGAAATGCAGATTATTGGTCTCCAAACCACAGCCCTCCCGTTTGTCTCACAAACACACCCCAGTGCACCAAAGCCTGTGGTCTGCCTAAGCTTGCACAGTCCTGTTCCTTTTGGATAAATGAAGCTGGCAGGATCGTGCAGGAGAGGGCTGTGCCAGTCTAAAGTACAGCTGCTGCTTCACGTTCCCAGGAATGACTTCCTAGGATGGTCACAGGTCCAACCTCAGCTCCTTGGGTTTGTCATTACCAGCCCTTTGCCCTCCTGGCTTTGCTGCACTGGTTAATTTAAAAGTGCCGGGGTTGAACTGTTTGCATGGGCTTCTTTTTCTTTAAATATTTGCAGTATATTCTAAATATTTCACAACAGGAGGGAAGGACAGAGAGGTGACTCAAGCATGGAAATGAGCTTCGAAGGTGTGTCTGTATTTCTTCCCCTTTCTTGGTAACTCATTTTATAAAACACAAATTCTGGTGCCTGGGCCATATCCCACCTGGAATTGTGTTCTGCCACCGCAAGTTCTCATGTGACATCCTCTCTACTCCTTTATCTCATGTTCTTCACAAAAAAAAATGGGAGAAAAGCAAGCAAGGATAAAACCAGACAACACTGAATGAGCTGTGGCTGCCCTTCTGCCAGAACAATGATCTTTAGAAGTGCACCGAGATTGCTCCAGACTTCTTATCCAACACTCTCCTAACCCATGGGATGGATATAGTGGAGTTGGTCGTATTGAGTACTCTTGGTCATTTTTATCTATGGCTTGCTTAGTCCTTCATTGCTGAATGCCGTGTCTACCTGCGGATTCACCAGCGTCCTGCTGTCCCTTTTCCCTCAGCTGTGGCACACGGCTTTCCTAAATCGCTGGTTACCTAAATCAGGTTACTGTGTTTGTGCCACCACACTCTGTGACATCCCTGCTCCACACTTTTCTACCCCTAGGAGGTGACAGGCGAGCTTTTGAAATTAAAGCCTTGTCCTAATGAATGAACCCATTTCCCAGGGAAAGCAGGAGATGCTGCAAGGGCTGGGTTGTGGGCTGCAGCTGGGAAGAGCTTTCCTTTCTGAGTCAGCACCGAGGAATTTAACCTTTGCCTTCGGAGAGAGCAGCACAGCATGAAGTACTGCAGGAAGAAGGAAAGGGATTAATTTCAGAACAGCTGAATAGTTACAGCTCCCGTGGATCCAGAGAACCCCTTCCTTATCTCCTCTCCTGGAGTCCCCCTAAGGTTTGTTCACCTGCTGTCACTTGTGCTTCTGGCTTGGCAGGCAGAAGTGGCTCTGGCCAGCTGTGCTCCAAGCAGGCGATCCCAGCTCCCGAGGGGAGGCTGGATTCAGGACCAGTTTAGGATTTGACTCTTGTGCCTTGGTGAAGGCTGGATTCACACTGACACTTCCAGATGTCCCTGTCCACAGGTGACACTGAGCTCTGTCCAGGGGCTCTGGGTTACAAGGACTCACCTGGTGACTGCAAGGTTGGGTCTGATTTGCTACGTCACAAGAGGGACCCCTGAGTACCCCCAGATTTACTCTGCGGTCAACATGGAGACCATTACTGGACCTAACTTAATTTGAACCCTGATTGTAGATCTATAGCAATATAAGATAAACTACAGTGACACACACTGACAAACTAAGGTGATGTTTCCCGGTCTCCTGCATCCTAATAGGTGAGCACCTCACAGGTGATTTCATGTCACCTGTCAGTTTGCTCCCACTTGTGTACTTCACTGTTTATTGCTGTTGGGATTGACACCTTTAACACGTCTTGGAGGCCCATCCAGGCTTTCCTGAGCTTTCTGACAAATCTTGCAGCAGGAGACTCCCACCTTTCTGCCTCAGGCTGGGTGTTTTCACCCACATGTGAGCAGTGCATTAGTCTGGCTCTCTAGGTACATTTGTGCTTACTTTCTTGTCAGTGCGTGCTCATTTGAATCAAAGAATCATTTAGGTTGCAATGTTTAACAACCTTTTCCACGAGAAATTCTTCCTGATGTCCAGCCTGAACCTCCTGTGGCACAACTGGAGGCCGTTCCCTCTCCTCCTGTCCCTGTTCCCTGGGAGCAGAGCCTGACCTGCCCCAGCTGCCCCCTCCTGTCAGGGAGTTGTGCAGAGCCACAAGGTCCCCCCCTGAGCCTTCTTTTCTCCAGCTGAGCCCCTTTCCCAGCTCCCTCAGCTGCTTCTCACATGACTGACTCTCCAGACCATTCCTCAGCTCTGCTGCTCTTCTCTGGACTCTCTCCAGCACCTTTCTGTCAGCAGAGAACTGATTTTTGTCACCACCATTTTCTCAGCGGCGTCTGTACATTTTTGTGAGCGTGGCAAAAAAAATAACCCTGTCAGCAACAGAAAGGCCTATCCTATGGGCAAAAGACAAAAGACCATGAGCTCCTTTTTCACTCAGTACAGTCCACCGCACTGTGCTATTGTCACCCAACGCACAGCCCACTGCACTGCGTTAGAAGCTGCACGTATGTTGGGGCAGGTGATTTTTGACTGCACCCACCAACCTGCTGCGAGGGCATGGAGTGGCAGGACAACAGGGAATGGCTTTGACCTGTCAGAGGGCAGGGTCAGGACTGCCCCCAGCTCTGGGGTCCCCAGCACAGAAGGACACGGAGCTGTTGGAGAGATCCCAAAGGAGGCACCGAGATGATCAGAGGGATGGAGCACTTCTATGAGGAAAGGCTGAGAGAATCGGGATTATTCAGCCTGGAAAAAAGAAAGCTTTGCAGCCTTCCAGTACCTGAAGGGAATCTACTAGAAAGAGGGAGAAAGACTATTTACAAGGGCTTGGAGTCACAGGATAAGGAGGAATGGATTCAAACTGAAAGACAGTAGGGTTAAATTAGGTATTAGGAAAAAATGCTTCCCTGTGCGAGTGGTGAGGCCCTGGCACAGGCTGCCCAGAGAAGCTGCGGCTCGCTCATCCCCGGAAGGGTTCGAGGCCGGGCTGGATGGAGCACCCCGGGCTAGAGGAAGGTGTCCCGCCCATGGCAGGGGGTGGGACGGGATGATCTGTAAGGTCCCTCCCAACCCAAACCATCCCGTGATCCTACTAAACCATGCTGCTGCAAGGTGTATCCCTTCAAACAGTTGTTTTGTCCCCAGCTGTCTTGAGAAATATTTATGTAGGTCACTTAAAAATATCCCGGGTTTTGTCCCGTCCTTTAATGTCGACGCTTGGCCTGCCCCAGGCCTGTGGCTCAGCTATGAGGTGCCTGCCCTTCATCTGAAGGATTCCCACCAGCCGCCACACGTTTAGACACCATTTATGGGTGACTGTCCCTCAGATAAGGTACGGCACCGTTAATTTGGTGCGCAGGGAGCGGACCCCGCGCACTCCCGACACCCTCAGGGAGCGGCGGCTGCGTGTGGGACGTGACCGGGACCGGGGCTGCAGCCCCGCCCCCGAGAGGCGGGATGTCTGATGACAGACAGGATGATGGACCAATAGGAACGCAGGGAGGAGAGCACGGACCAATCGCTGACGGGAGGGGCGGGGCTAGGCGCGCCGGGTGGTGGCGGCGCGGGCGGCGCTGCGGCAGAACGCGGAGGCGGCGAAGCAGAGCGGGTTGAGTGAGAGCGAAGCGAGTTGGGCCGGCAGCAAACATGTCTCTCTCCAACAAACTTACTCTGGATAAGGTGGACGTGAAGGGCAAGCGCGTCGTCATGAGGTGAGGCGTTGCAGGGGGAATGTGCGTGTCCTGGAGGTCGCTCTGCTCCATCCTCCACGCTGGGGCCGGGCTGGTGCCCCCCGGCAGCAGCCCGGAGCCCGGCACGTGTCAATCTGTGCGGTTTTAGTTTCATTTTTTTTCGCTCGCTGGGTGTTGGAGAGGCTCCTGCATCATCATGGAGCCGGCCTGGCTCCCCTGCGGGGGACGTGGCGGCCTGGCAGGGTGTAAATCCCGGCCTGGCTCTGCCGCCGTGGATCACCCCGCCCACACGTGTGTCGGCCCCAGGCGGCTTGAGGGGAAATCCAGCCAGCCTGCCGTGCTTTTATTCTAGAGAACTACCCCAAAAAAGCGCTTATTTCCCAGTTATTTTTTTTTCCGTACTGCAAATTCAAAAAGTATTGCAGTAAGAGAGTGAAAATACGGCTCTGTCTAGTTATCTAAATACCAGTAATAATTCAGCATTTAGCAGCAGGAATCGAATCATAGAATGACAGAATGGCCTGGGTTGGGAGGGACCTTAAAGCTCATCTCTTTCCACCCCAATGCCGAGGGCAGGAACACCTTTTGCTAGACCAGGGTGCTCCAAACCTCTTCCAGCCTGGCCTTGGACACTTCCAGGGATAGGGCGTTACCGCAGGTTTTCAGCACATCCTGGTCTGAAACCCTAAAATAGGCATTCATAGCTTAGTTATAACGCGTCAGTGCCTGAAAGCCTAATGTTGGAATTGTTGCCAGATCCTGGGAGATAAGGGCACCAAAGTACGTTTTGATACGTCCTGCTTGAAACACTCTTATTATGGGGTAGTTCGTTCAAGGTCACTGTAATGTGGCTACTACGTGTGTGTTATCTACTCTGTGAGTAGCCAGGGACAGCAAAAGTATAACTTCTCTTACCCGTAGGCAGACAACTTACTCTTTTTACCCCTTGTCTCTTCAGCTTTGTTTTGAACTAGTTCCCTAAAAATTTGATTATCAGAAACCAGCCCCAGTATCAAGTACTGAAGAAGCTTGCTCAGGATTTCCGTGCACTTTCTAAGTCTGGTACAACAGAAGATCTTTCTATCTCTGTAAAAGTCTATAACTGAGTTGGTTTTTTTTTTTGCCATATGTCTGTTTTTTTCCATTTCTGAGTCATGTTACAGAGAGCAACCATTGGCAGAGGATGGGCTGGGTTTGCCCGCTCAAAATCTCCGTTAATTAATGCTAATTAATTAACTTTGCTGTTCTGTGAGGGGCTGCCCAAACACAGCAGGTGACCTGCCAGGCTCCGTGTCTCCTGCCTGCATCTCACCTCCCTGAAACGAGTCACCACGTGCTCTCAGTAGCACTCAAATCGATACCTCTTCATTTTCTCCTCATGTTCATCGTAATTTTGGTGTACTCACATCCAGCTTTGCTTCCGGTCCTAGTGCTGAAGCTTCAGGAAAAGTTGAGAATGGGGAGAAGAGGGGGTTCAGGGCAGTTCAGATTTCAGTGGTCTGCAGGTGGGAAGAAGGCTGAGCTGGGTCTTTCTTTTGTAATTTTGATGGCTCTGTAAAGCAAACTGTTCTTTTATTCTCTCCTTTTAGGATAATGGCCCGACACTGGTGCTTTTCTTTGCCCCTTCTAGAACTCGACCACTGTGCTGTGGGGCTGCCAGTTCAATTTCTTTCTGCTCAGCTACTCCTGTTTTGCTGGCAGCTTTTGTCCTTCTCCCCGTTTGTTTCACGTGCTGAGTGGGCTGCCGGGGGATTCATTCACGAAGGCTGCTGAACTCGGATGTTCTCTAATGTATAGAGCGATGAAGGATGCACGCTCTGCTCGCTGCCATTCGCTCTTCCAGCCGTGGGTGTTCCCTCCTGCAGCTCAGCGAGCAGTTTCTGCCTCCGCGGTTACGCAACGCAATTTCCTGCACATGGGCACAAGGGATGCCAGCAGAACGGGCTGCTGAAACTCCTCCCTGCCAGCCCTTCAGCTGGCACGAGTCAGGAAGTTACCTCAAGATCCAAGTCAGGTCTCCCAGGGAGAATGGGATAAGCCACAGCACTCGGCTGCAGGGAGATTAGAGCTGCAGAGGACAGAAAGTAAAGCTTCCTTGCACTGCCTGCTGGCCACTAGTCCCGCCGAGTATTTTAGAAGCCTCGTTAGAGAACACAAGGTCATTTGTCATTGTTCATTCTCTTTCGTTTGGATGTTCCTCGTTGGGGATCTGAAATCATGTTGTTTAAAAATAAAAAGTTCAACCTCGGTTTATTTCCTGCTCAGCATCTGGTCCTGAGCATTAGGATATATTGGTGGCCCAGCTTTCCTGAGTTATTCTAGCAGTGGTTGTTCTCTGTTTGTGGTGTTATCACAAGCAGGAATGGCTGATAACACATTGATTTCAGAATGGAACTTGTGGACAGGGCAGAGCTGAACATTTTACTCTAATTGTAACACTGCTTTTCTAGCCAGCACCTTTACTGGCAGGTTCCCTCACTCACTCATTGAATATTTAAAATGAAATAAAATAAATAAGTAATGAAAGAAATTTGTTGAATATTTAATTTTGCTGCTGGTTTTGTTTTTTTTTAGGGTTGACTTCAATGTTCCAATGAAGGATCACAAAATAACCAACAATCAGAGGTGAGCCATAATTTCCATCCCAAATGGAGGCCCCACAGTCTGCTGTGTCTCTGACTTCACCCCAGTGCCTGGAACGTTACCACAATTAAGCTGCCATTGCTCATACCAGAATATTAAAGGTGTCAGAGAAAGTCCAACAATTTTTAATTAAACGCCCTTCAGTTGTTAGCAAACTACACTTAACTACAAGGCTGCTGCTCACTGTAGCTGCTGTGGAAAGCGTACGGAAAAAATCTCTTATTTTAGAGATCCTAAACTTCCTAAATTGGCTGTGACCATTTCACAGCCACATCCCTTAGGCTGTGCGTGAAAGTTGTCTCTGTTACTATCCAGAAGTCTCTGTGCCTCCTGCTTACCCTGGGGCTGTGTTAATTTGTTGTCTTTGTTAGAATAATTGTTGCAGTGCAGCACGGACAGTCCTGGGCTTTCGAAACAGTGATGCCAGATGCCTTGCCCTGCTTGTCTGCCACTTGCAGGTGCCAGTTTTGTTCACCACAGTGTGCTCACTGCTCATCATTTCTCTGTTGGTGCAGGATCAGTGAGTAACCCAGGAAGCCTGGTAGTGTTCAAGCGTGTCCTGGCATTTCTTAGCTGAGCAATCAGCAGAATTTAGATTACAAAATGCATTTTAATTCCATGTCCTACATTGCTTGGATGATAACAGTGAAACGTATGAAAACAGGCTGGGATGGAGAATTTTGCTGATGATCTCTCAAGGAATTGTTCTGCCCAGCTCTTGTGCTCTGTTTCTTTTGTCATTTTTGAGGGACAACTCCCAGGGCTCGTGTGTGAGTGATACTAATCTGCTTGCCTGGTGAACTCTAATTGAGTTCTTCTTAATTTGTTCTTCTGTGCCATTACAGAATCAAGGCAGCTGTTCCTACCATCAAGCACTGCTTGGACCATGGGGCCAAGTCCGTGGTTCTCATGAGTCACCTGGGTCGCCCGGATGGTGTCCCCATGCCTGACAAGTTCTCCTTGGCCCCAGTAGCTGTGGAGCTGAAGGCACTCCTGGGCAGGTAAAGTGGAAGAGCAGCCTGGTGTGCATCAGGCCCTCCCTGTCAGGGGTCCTGGATGTTCTCCTTTCCACCAGGAAGTCACTGGTGAGGTTACAGTGTGTGTCTTGTGTTTGCAGGGAGGTCTCGTTCCTGAAGGATTGTGTTGGTCCTGAGGTGGAGAAGGCCTGTGCTAATCCTGCTGCTGGCTCAGTCATCCTGCTAGAGAACCTCCGATTCCACGTTGAAGAGGAAGGGAAAGGGAAGGATGCTTCAGGGAACAAGGTGAAACTTCAAGTCTGGCTTTCACGTGTGCCTGCTCTGGTCTTACCTGCTCTTTGCTGCAGATTGACAAGGAGCCAGCAGCCTCTCTAAAACACTGAATTTGCTCTTAAAAGGATGTCAGAGATCTTTAGTTCGGTGTGTCCCACTGTTGTGCAAAAGTTTTGAGTGGAATACAGTGAATTTCCAAGATGAAACAGCTCAAGTGAAAGGCTGTAGATGACTGTCAAAAAAGGAGAAAGAAACAAAATAGGGCTGTGCAAGAAACTGCTGCTTGTTAAGCTTCATTTTTGGATGTCTAAAATGAAAACCAATTTGGAGATAATTTGTTGCCACCAGGCCCATAAGAATGATGCTTCTTTTTTGGGTTATATGGCCAATATTTCTGCAGCACAGGGATTAGCAAACCCTCTAAGCCTGTGTGCTCTTCAGAGTAGTTATCCAGAACCAGGCTGCCTTGCACCTCTGACATTTTGCTGAAGGTCAGCAGAGTGCTTGCTCCAGACAGCTGCTTTTCTTAGCGATGGTGACCCTGCTGGCTTTACAGAAGCCTTGGCTCAGTTCAGATCCAGTGCTTGGAGGGAATGCTGACATGGGGTGATGCCCTTTATGGGCTGACACAGGACTCCTGTAGCTTAGGAACACAGCACAGAGTTGGTGAGGCTGTGCAGATGGCAGGGGGAAACTGAGCAAATCTGGAATTATTCACTGCTAGAACTGTGTGCCACTGCAAGTACGGTGGCAGGGAGAAGAGTGGGGCAAGAATTTCATTTTCTCTGGGAGACAGTCCCTTGGTTTTGTGTGTTTCTGTAATTCCCAGGTGATTTAGCTGGGTGTGTGCATATGGAAGCACACACTGCACTGAGCACAACAGGAGAGGTGCCAGTGACAGAGCTGCCTCTCCTAGCAGAGGTGAAAGTCGGTGCTGTGGAAACAGCAATGCAATACAGGATTGGAGGTTGCTGACTGGTGCTTAAACTGTGTTTTTCCAAAGCAGATGCAGTGATAGTGGTTCCTTCTGTCAGAGCCTCTTGTGTTCTGCTCACAGATGGTACTGGCTCTAACTGGAGCACTTAGTCTCTGTAAAGCCAGGCAGTTTGCTGAGTGAAGGAGCAGTTGGCAGCATTGTTCTAGAATCTGTGTGGTCCCTTGGACTTGTCTCCTGCTCAGGCTCTGCTAAAAAGGGCCCCCAAAGCCGTGCTGAACTCCCCCTGCCATCTCTTGGAGTGCCTTCCTGCCATTGTCCCACTGGTGTCACATCTGGGAGCTGGCAGAGGCCTCCTGTGGAAAGACGAGCTGACAGGGCAGAAAAGCCCTCAGAGAGGGGCTGGCCTGACTCCAGTCTGGGCTGTTCCTCTACAGCAAGTGGCTGTCAGCTACCTCTGAGCAGTCACCTGCTGCCCAGGTGAGCTCTGCTGTCTCTTCTTGGTGGGAAGGAAAGCTGAACTGCATAAGCCATCCCGTGAGGATTTGGTAGGATGCTTGGAGGAGTCTTTTAACAGAAATGCACCTGCTCTTGCCCACTACCCACTACACTTATCTCCAGTTTTCCAGCACTGGCTGCTTTCACTGTGGCCTGTAGTGTGCAGGCCTTTTATCAGACTGTTGATCAGTTAATCCTCAGTGCAGTTGCTAAATCAGTCCTTCAGGAGCTCATCCTTTTACCTGTGTCTCTTGGAGACCGTGCTTGCTTTGTTCAGAGAGTGAGCGTGAATTTTAGTCTGATCTCAGCATTGCCTTGTTTCTCCACACCCTTCCTGTGCTATCCATGTTCACCATACAACACTGGAAATCTGTTGGAGAGAGACTGGAAGGTTCGTGGTGCTGCAGTGCAGAAGTGGGAACAGTCTTCAGGCCTGCAATAGCAGTCTAGGGGAGCTTAAAGTGGAATTTAAACCTTTTTGTTGCTCCTGCTGCACTGGGAAAAAGTGAATGAAGACAGCGACCCACCAGACGAACTGCTGAGTTCCTCAAACTGACCTTTCTTTGCTTTGGGTTTATGAGTCCAATTGCTGACTTCGAGCTTAGATTCAGAATCAAGTCTCAGGGTACAAACTTGTCCTTCTTTCTCTTTTTAGATCAAGGCTGAGCCTGCAAAGGTGGATGCTTTCAGAGCCTCTCTTTCCAAACTGGGAGATGTCTATGTCAATGATGCTTTTGGCACTGCCCACCGAGCTCACAGGTGGGTACCCATTTCCCTTCCACAGGCATAACTGCAGAACAATATCTGCCATGGAAACACATCAAGTATTGCCCCCAAGGAGTTTGAATTTCCTTTTGGGTTTACCCCACTGTCATTGTGCTGTGTTTGTTCCTCAGCAGTGGATTTACTGGAGGTAGCTATTGTCAGTGTGTGCTCTTTCAAGTTTGTCTCTGGGAACAGGAGAAAGCTGAAACAAGATTTTAAGACTTGAATTCACTTTTTTTAGACTTTGAAGATCTAAAAATTACTTGCTTAGGGCTTGTATAAATTGTCCTGCAATCACAACAGCCCTCTTTTCCAAAAGATGAATCGCTCCAGAGTGATCATTTTCATGGAGTGTGTTTAGATCTGTGTACTTGCAAACTGCAGTGGTCTTCTTAGAAGAAGAAATCCCTGCTCTTGGCTATTCTTATTTGTCCTCCAGTGTTTTGGATCACTAGTTGAGATGATAAATGTCTTGCAAATCAAAATTTCTGTGAAAAACCAATGTCAAATGAAGCATGTGCAGCTGTCTTATCAAACTAGGAAAACAAAGCCCCTGTGTGTGTTGTCATGCAGGTGTAGCTGTTCCCATCGCTGCAGCTGACTAAAGGGTTGGCTTTGCAATGCTCTGAGACATGGGGGTGTTTCAACATGGAAATTCTTCCTTTCTTCACTTTTTACTTTAATTCTGCAGCTCCATGGTAGGTGTCAATCTGCCTCAGAAGGCTGCTGGCTTCCTGATGAAGAAGGAACTGGATTATTTTGCCAAGGCCCTAGAGAGTCCAGAGAGACCTTTCTTGGCAATTCTTGGAGGGTAAGGCTCAAGAACACTGTGACTGTACTTCTCTAACTCCTCTAAAAAATGACAAATTGTTTTGGCTTGGTTTAAACAAGTGCCTTCCTTTCAAGTGTACCTGCAGTTCGGATTTGTAGCTGACTCCTGAGATGTGAGATGTGCATTAGAGAGGAGCTAACTGATACGTCTGCTCCTGTGATGGTACAGTCTGGCTGCTCGTTGTCTCTCCTGACCTGACATTCCCCAAACTGAGACAGTCCCCAGCAGTTTTTTGCCCAGATGAGCCAGGGGAGCAGTTAGAGCCATGTGATGGCCCAGACATTGTCAGTGACCTTTCCTCCCTAGTTCAGGGTACAGGAGGGCTCAGGCTCAGCACTCTGTAAACTGACACGACCTCTCATTATGCAACAGGGGCTGCATGGGCTCTGCTCTGCCCCAGCACCTGGTGTGCAAGGGGACTGGAAGGTGCACAACCAAGTGACTGCTCCTGTGCAGAAATATTTAATTGCAGCCAGTTTTCATCACGTGTGTACCAGTCCAGCACTGCAGCTCTGCAAGGTGCATTTCATCAGGTGAATTAACTTGGCTGGGCAGTCAAGGGAAATCAGGCTCTAAAGGGCCAAATGAGGTTTACATTTAAATAGAAAAGAAGAAATAGAGGGCTGATTAATGCTCTAGTAAGTTGAATTTTAATGCTGGCCTGCTAACTTGCTAAATTCTCTTTCTGCCCATTCCCAAAAACTTGTTTGTTGGATCATTCTCTAAAACAGCCTTGACATACCATAGTCATGATATTCATTATTCATTCTTTTTCCTTTTCTTTCTCACCAGGGCCAAAGTTCAGGATAAGATTCAGCTGATCAATAACATGCTGGATAAGGTCAATGAGATGATCATTGGTGGTGGAATGGCGTTCACCTTCCTCAAAGTGCTCAACAACATGGAGGTATGAGGAGAACAATTCTGTGTCTGCTCCTAATGAAGGATGTGGTCTGAATGTCCCTTGTATGTTCTGGGATCGAGCACTGGATATCTTGGCTCTCTGCAAGAGTAGGGAGCACTGAGAAATTACTTGACAATCCCTTTGCAAAACTCAGATTGCTGCTATGTCTCTCCATGTGCTTTAAGAAAACAATCTTTCCAGAATTGCTGCCTGAGCAGTTTGGGTGCTGATGTTCTCTTCTGTCATGACCACGAGCTAAACAAACGCCTCTCTTGCTTTTCCCAAATATTTCCTCTAGATTGGCAACTCTCTGTTTGATGAAGAGGGATCAAAAATTGTCAAGGACCTGATGGCCAAGGCAGAGAAGAATGGTGTGAAGATCACTCTGCCTGTTGACTTCATCACTGCTGACAAATTTGATGAGAATGCACAGACTGGGGAAGCCACAGTGGCTTCAGGCATTCCTGCTGGCTGGATGGTAGGTTTGAATGGGAAAGGGACTGCAAGGAGGAGCAGTTAGGAATAGAGTGGGTAGGGCACCTCTTAAAGGAGTAGAAAGGGTAATTGTGATCCTTGGCAAATGTTTCTGGGGGCAGTCAAGCTGTGTAGAGTTTGTTAATTTAATGAAATTGAAGCCCTGTTGTTTGTTCTGAATTTTTAAGTCTAAAGTAGCTTTTGTGAGATTTGGATTAAAACAGCAAAATTCCTCTCCAGCTTGCAGATCTGAATGCAGTAGAAATCCCTTTTATTTGACTGGAATTTAAGTAGGGCTGGCAAAGTTTTCAAACTAAGGCTTCAAGAATCTGACATTGATTTAAAATTGCCTTACTGGTGCCAGGAAGATAAGAAGATAAATACCACCCCAGACTCCACCCTCCTGCAGCGGCTGCCGCCAAATCTGTCCCTGCATGCAGAGAAACTCTGGTTTCATGTCTGGGGTGATGGGGAAGCTTCTGGCTGTGCATGGGTGATTTGAGCTGGGGGTCAGCAGTGAGTGTATCTGTGCCTTCTCTCACTTCCCTTAGGGCCTGGACTGTGGCCCTGAGAGTGTGAAGAAGTTTGTTGAAGTTGTGGGAAGGGCCAAGCAAATCGTGTGGAACGGTCCAGTTGGGGTCTTTGAGTGGGACAAGTTTGCCAAAGGAACCAAAGCCCTGATGGACAAAGTGGTAGAAGTAACTGGAAAAGGCTGCATCACCATTATTGGTAAGTAGTTGTGCTAGTTCTTGTTTTTCTAAATGCACAAAGGAAGCTTCTGCTGGCCAGCACTGTGTTAAAAATACTGGTCAAATTATTCTCCTCACGTTCTTCTCTGTCCTTCAGCGTGGGCCTTCAGTTGGACAAAATCTGAATTTCTTGTGTGTCTCATGGATTCTGTTTGTGCTACAGGTGGTGGAGATACAGCTACTTGCTGTGCCAAGTGGAACACTGAGGATAAAGTCAGCCACGTCAGTACAGGAGGTGGTGCCAGCCTGGAGCTGCTAGAGGGTAAATCCTCTTTTATCTTCATTTGTTTGAGTAAAACTGGAGTTCTGGGTGCTTTACCATGTGTTGGTAGTCAAGAAAGCACAACAACAGAGGAATGTTTTTTTCTGTCCCACCATGTGGAGTTAGTTACATGTAGCTTTGGAGCCACAAGCTCCTCTTGCTGCTCTTCTGTAGCCCTCAGAGGAGGAGAGGAAGGAAAATGAAGCATTCTTGCAAACAGCATAGTCTGCATCTCCCAGAAAGCAAAAATACTGGGATAGAAAACAAGAGTGGGCTGGATTTTGTCACGGATCCCTCAGGACGTGCCAACCAGCCTGTTTAAAAGGCCCAGTTTCTGTTAGGGAAACCTCATCAGAACAGTCTGGAATCCTTGCCAGAAGTCTCCTCTTCCCGTTTGGAATTCCCTCGGTTTTGGGGAGCCCTCTAGTGCTCACTGACAAACCTGCACGAGGGTACTTGGAATTCGAAATGGGGAGGATTGACTGGATTCTTGTAACGAGTTCCATTGTTCTCCAAACGACTTTTCATTTCCTCTGGTAATTTGCCGTTTCCCAGTGTGTGTAAATTATCCAATGCTGTCAACTCCTCTGGAGAGGAGGAACTTCAATAAACTGCCTTGCAGCTGCTATTTCCAGGAGTGAGATGGGAGACAGAGCTTTTGTTTCTGTTGCCTAGGGAGTGATGGGGAAGGGAAAGAATGCAGATGGCTCGAAGGAAACGCTGTGTATTCAAAAGGACAAACTTGTCTAAGTTTTGGCCCAAAATATGGGTTTGTGTGTGGGATCTTTTAAATGTAACGGAAGTCTGGCTAATTAGAAAAGCTTCTGAAGATGAAAAAAGGGGGAAAAATCCCTGAAAACCCAGCAAACTAGTGAGTTGTGAGCAGTGTTACAATTCAGTCCTGCTGCACGGCTTGAGCATTAGAAGGTTGTTTTCCTGAGGAAAGGCAAAACCAGAGTGGTGTCTGTTCATTATTAAAGTAGGACAAAAAGCTAAAAATTCTTCAGAAAACATTGTACTTTAATAATCTGGGCTCTTGTACTCAAAGATGAGCATATTCTTTGATTCCATCAGTTGGAAAGAGACATACAAGTATCTCAGTCTGGGTGTTTTAGTCACAGCTAAAGACTTGAGACTCATACTAGGCTTTTTCTCTTTATTAATTCTTAAAATTTCTGCCGCACTGCCCAGAATTCTATTTATGTGCCACTAGGGATTTAAGAAAGTATGCAGCAACTCTCTAAATCCAATCAAAAATCTGTTTGCCATCAAATTTAATGGAAAAGGATGTTGGGTGTTTGGATCTGGCCCTAGCAGAGACTTGGACAGAAACGTGCCATTACTGTTAATTGAGGATTGATGGCTGGGCTGTGTTAGGAATCTGAGTGCAGCTGTGCTCTGGGTGGATTTACTGTGTGGAGCAGGTCCATGGAACCACCGTGGTCAATGTGGAGCCAAGCCCTTCCATTTTCAACCCATAATTCCTGATTTGCTTTTTTTTAATTACGTATCTTTGAATGCTACAAAGCTGTTTGAGCACAGGGGGGTTGCTAACCCTGCTGCTGTGTTTTATCTGCCCCCCAGGTAAGGTTCTCCCTGGTGTGGATGCCTTGAGCAACGTGTAGAGAGCGGAGCCCCACGTCCCGGTCCCGTGCACAGCCCCTGAGATCCAACACTTCAGCGCTTCCGTATTCCAGCTCTGCCAGAGGCAGATCCCAGAATGTAAACCGGAACGGGACCTCGGAGCAGGAGAGAGCAGAGATTTTTCCGACTGCAGTTTACATGATGTGGGTTTGCCCACTGTTACCCCACTTGAGTTAACGTAGTGAGTTGAAGCTGTTGTTGTGAATTTAGAGTGTATATATTTATATTTTGCCTTTTCAAAGAGATTAATCCCTGTTAGACGTATATCTCAGAAAGGAGTGCACTGTCCAGCTTCCATCCCAGAGGCATTTTCATCACTTGACACGGTTCAGAAACAAGAGGGGACTCCAGTTTTTTGGAGGTTGGTTGTAATAGCTGCTGAATAAACGTATTTAAAGTGCTCCCAGTTTGTATGTTGTCCTTATTTCAGATTTTTAGAATGGTCTGCATTAAAATACCTTGTAGCATCAGAAATCTGAGCTATTTTTCCTGTTTACTTTAATTATATTTCTAAATCTCCTTTTATGCTGGTCCAGTGGCTCTGTAAGCACCCAGTCATCATCAAAGTGAACTTGGTTGGTAAGGAAGTAAATTGCCACAGAGGTGCTGTTATGTTAAAACTTCCACGCCCCTCAGTAATAAAATAAGATGCAATTTTGAATGTGCAAGTCAAGTAAGAAAAATGCAAGTTCAACTGCTTGTCACCTAGAAAACTTGCCTCATAGTGGGCAACTAATGTATTTAATGTCAGTATAGGGGGAATTTTGAAGACTGAGGCAGGTAAAAATGAAGTCCCTAGCAAACAAAATTGCAGTGTGCCTCTCTTCAAGTTTGTGGTCCTAAAAGCACTGAAAGTAGCATAGTAGTGCTGTCAGTGGAGGCCCAGCATGGTGCTTCCAGTGCCTGGAGCTGGATTTCCACACGTGCTGCCACGAGCTGGCTGCTGTGCTCACCGCAGGGCCCAAATGTGAGCACAGGGTGGCTCAGAACCAAACCTGGGCCTCCTCCAGCCTCAGCCTGGCCTTGGCTTTGGATTATGGCAGCAGTCACAGCTCTGCTCTGAGGAGAGGCACTGCTGCAGCTGAACTGCTTGTGGATCTTCCTGCTGGATCCAGGACCAGTGAGTGGTGTGGGGCAGCCGTGGCCTGGTTTCATTCCCAGTGCAATCCCCAGCCGTGGTGTTCCCAGGAGGTTCTGCACAGCAAAAAGCATTTATGATGAACCATGGAGGTAACCCTGAGGTAAGCAACAGCTCACAACACAGATCCTGCTTTTCAGTTAGTTTCTATATATGAAATATTACCAAAACAAAATAAAAACATGGGTTAGACATACTCTCCCAAATTTTACCTGGTCGTGGGGGGGTGTGAATTAAAACCCAGTAATGCCGAAGTGTGGTAAAGCTGCTATGAAATAGATACTTGTTACAGGAAAGTAGAAATAATGCAAATTACTGCTGCGCTGTGGTCTCCTCCTCCTCTTCCTCCCCTCCTTTGTAACTCTCCCAAGCATTGTCTGATGGCACATGAATGATGCACATTTTTGCTGTGCTGTGCTCATGTTTTCCAGGCAGGGGTGCAGACCTCCGACAGCTGCAGCAACGAGGCAAAGAAAAGGAGGGGGCTTGTCAGCCACAGAAAGACCGTGGATTTTGGAAATCCAGTACTACAAAAACAAACATTCCACCACGTCTTGTAACAGATCCTCCTTGTCTGGCTCTGGCAAACAAGGCCTCGTGACAGCACAGCCCATTTTTGTGTCACTCTTGTGCCCCTGTGCTGCTGGATTCCCATGGAGCAATAACAGACTTTCCCCCAGCCCTCCTTTCTGGGTGTTTACAGTGGAAGGTTGGTGTGTGGCCACTACCTCTGCTGGCTTTTTCTTCTCCCCATCAAAAGCAACAAAACAAAGCTATCTGTAATTAAATACAGCAAGCAGTAATAATGCTTTGCAAACACAGATGTCTCTGCTTAAAAGCATTTTTCCACCTGACTTTGGATGCTTCCTACTCACACCTCTAAAATGTCCTTTTGTTTCCACATGGCTTGTTTTATGCAGTGTTCAACACAGCAAACCTTCCACAGCAGGGCCAGAGAGATACTCAGCTTTAAATAAAAATAAATTGTAAATAAAAATTGATGGAACATCTAAACATGAAACCACAGGAGCTGTACACTTGATGACCAGCAGCTGACTCTTTCAGTGACAGAGTTTCCAGGGTCTTTCTTTAAGCTTTGCTTGTTAATACTTTGACAGCTTGGCTTTTACATTTTTATTGCTTTTGTTGAGAGTCTTTCTGGGGCAAGGAATGGTTCCTGTCAGAAACATTGTGGGAGATTAGTACCTAAGCTGTTGCAGAAAGCTCATGATGTGATGAAGGTCATAGATAGAGCAGGTTCAGGGGGCTGATAATAAGAGCCAGGTGAAATAAAAACTAAAGAACTTCAATCTTTTGGCCACAACAATCAGGCTGGAGCAGAGGGGCTGGAAAGTGCCTGTCAGGAAAGGCCCTGGGGGTGCTGGTCAGCAGCAGCTGAACATGAGCCAGGTGTGCCCAGGTGGGCAAGAGGCCGCTGGCACCTGGCCTGTCCCAGCCAGGGTGTGGCAGCAGGACCAGGGCAGTGACTGTCCCCCTGGCTGGGCACTGCTGAGGGGCACCTGGAGCGCTGCATCCAGTCCTGGGCTCCTCAGTTCAGGAAGGACATGGAGGGGCTGGAATGTGTCCAGGGAAGGGAACAGAGCTGGGGAAGGGGCTGGAGCACAAGGAGCGGCTGAGGGAGCTGGGAAAGGGGCTCAGCCTGGAGAAAAGGAGGCTCAGGGGGGGACCTTGTGGCTCTGCACAACTCCGTGACAGGAGGGGGGAGCCAGGGGGGGCCGGGCTCTGCTTCCAGAGAACCAGTGAGAGGATAGGGTAGGTTTAGGTTGGCTATTAGGAAGAATTTCGTCACGGAAAGCGTTGTTAAACATTGGAAGGCGCTACCCAGGGAGGTGGTGGAGTCCCCATCCCTGAGGTGTCCAGCGAACGACTGGACGTGGCACTCAGTGCTCTGCGCTGGCTGACAAGGTGGGGATCACTCCCAGGTTGGGCTCGATGCTCTCAGAGGCCATTTCCAGCCCAGGTGGTTCCGCG